>JACYFF010031958.1:50214898-50236459 GCA_017589665.1 Selenicereus undatus
AAAATAGAATGTCAAATGTAATGGTTGGAAATGATAAATGATATACATAGCTTTGTACCTTCTTGCAAGTAACCTAGATGCAAGCAGTACATTTTCAAATAATAAATTACGGGAAAGCCAGTTGCCTTCAATTTCAGTAAAATCTCCCTATAAGGTGAGTTTCAATGCATTCAGCCTACAAAAGAAAGAGTAATCTTTTAATAGGATGTACTACTCAACAGAAAGTTTAAACATTAAGAACAACATAACAAAGAGGACAATATGTTATTAGTTGGAAGCACATACTGCATATCACAAATGAGCACATCTCATTTAAGGGTTCCTGCCCGTGTCTTATCAGGGTTGGAAACTGCAACCACTAAACCAATGATGTCTGCAGAACGTAATTAGTAAGAGGCATGTATAGAGGGGTTGAATAATTCATAAAATCGTAGTATACTATAACTACCTATTGTTTGTGCACTGGGTTGTAAATGCATATAGACATCAAGAAAAGGAACCAATGGTGGGAGGTGGTGGTATGGGACTGCATCATACTCATCAATCAAATCCAGTAATTCGGTCTTATGAGTGAAAAACAACTTAAGGTTGTTGTCCACGATTTCTTTATCCTTTGGTGTGGTATAACTAACTGAGAAACCAGAGAAACAATGTAATCGACCCATTTTTAGAACAAACTTCCACCTATCAATGTCTTTGTCCATTATAACGCCTAAAATCTCGTTACGTTGTCAATGCATAAGAAAGTATGTTAGTATTAAATTGAGAGAAACGGTGAAAGCCAAATAGTAGACGAAATTGAAATACCTCAGCATCCATGAAGACAACCTTCCAAACATTACGATTGCTATATGCTCGAACACTCAGCGTTCTCATCAAGCGTACAAAAATGCAGATAGACATACTATAATAAGAGATGCTACTGATTGGCATACAATCAAATGAGATAGATCTCATCATGGCTGTAAAGGTACATAATCAAATGCAAAATATAAGTAAAGTATTTTGACAAAATATGTAGATTTACTCTACCAAAGTGGCACCATAACCTAAGTGAGTTATGTCATAGTATACATATAACAAATAATTAGGCTATATTAATGACACCTTCGACATTAGCTGCACTATTCACAAAAATGGATGATTAAATGAGCTTCAAAGTAGGAGGAAACAGAAATTGTTAATGTTTAGTGGTAATATATGAATATCATTCCTTGTATGAAAAGTTCATTTCTTATAAAGATATAGAATGTGAGGCCCTTTTCCAGAAAAAAAAAGATGCCTCCATGAAGCAAAATGACAATAAGAAGGCATCATCACTAATGAGCTAAAGGGAAAAAAACCGCAGAGCAAGGGAAAATTTATGCACTTCATAATCCTCAAAAAATTGTGTGTCCATAATGTACGCACTGAACGAAACGATAAACATAAAATGTACATCAGCATTAATCTCAATGAGGTACGTCATTGAAGATTTCTCTGTATACAACATTCTTGGTGACATTATCAGGGATATCACTCTTATTACAAATTAAAAATTTTAACCCAGATGGGGACGTGACGTGGGAAACAGCAACATAAAGCTGTCCATGTGAGAACACTGGTTTAGGAAGGTAGACCCCAACATGCTTGAGTGTTTGACCTTGACTTTTGTGGATTGTCATTGCGAACGCCAATTTAATTGGGAATTGACGTCTTTTTAATGCAAATGGTGTGTCATCTGAAGATGGTGTCAAGTCAATACGTGGAATAGCCACTTTTTGCCCAATATTGCGACCAGTAATAATCCTCGCTTCCTAAACCCCTTACTCCCAAGACGTTCAAGAATCAAGCGTGTCCCATTACACAACCCCAAATGTGGATCAAGATTCCTCAACAAAACCACTGGTACACCTATTTTCAATTGAATTTCATGGTTGGGCAAGCCTGAGAAAGTTAACCCATGTAGTATTTTCGGTGGGTGAATGTCATCAATGTCGAGATGCTCACTGCTCTCCTGAAATGTATCTAAACTCAAGCATGTGTGACAACTTCCAGGAAGCATTCCTAAAATTTGGAGGTAATTGATCAACATCGTTGTTTGTAGCAGTAAGTATGCAACGTTCCTGCATGTAAGAACCGTGATTGTATCTAGTAGATAACTCAGGGTAAATTTTTGATATTAGGTTGTCCAAACCATGATTTAGAATGAGGAACTCAGAAGGGATTTGTATCCGGTTGGCTTCGCTCCCTTCTTACAATGATTACCGGGTAATGTGCCATTACCGACACTCAAGATCCAATCCGCAAATTGTCGCAACCACTCTTATTCATTGCGTCGTATGCATGGATCCCTAAGTCGCATGATGATCCTTAAATGCATGACTTTACAATACGACCAGAAACAAGACCTAGAAATTGATGCTGCAACTGTGTCTTCTCTTCCGCCTTTTGTTACACCGGGAAGTACTTGTCTAAAATCTCCACCAAATACAATCAGCTTTCCACCAAATGGTTGAAGTTTATTGCCACATATATCCCTAAACATACGGTCCACTGTTTCGAAAACATGATGGTGCGTCATAGGTGCCTCATCCCATATTACTAATGATGTTTGGTGGATCAACTCAGCCAACTCTGAATGCTTATAAAAGAAGCAATATGATGTGTCCGTCGCATTAATAGGGATCTTGAACATTGAGTGAGCAGTTTTCCCTAAGGGTAGTAATAACGCTGCTATTCCAGACGACGCAACTGATAGAATAATTTTTCCTTTTGAACGAAGGGTAGCAATAATAACTTTCCAAACATAGGTATTGCCTGTTCCGCCACTACCATATACAAAGAAGCATCCTCCTTCATTGGAATTATTAGCAGTAATAACATTTTGAAACACCTGCATCTGGTAGGAGTTTAATGTAGGAAGCAACGAAGTTAAAGTACCAGCTTCTGTGGTAATGTCATAATCCAGTTGCTCCCTAATTAACCGATTTCTAAGGTGTTGTTCAACATCAGAAGAAGGCAACAGCATCGGAGGGAAGTCTTTCAAGGAATGACCATTCCTATTTAGAATAACTTGCAGTTCATATAATCTAAGATTTTTCCTCTGTTCAGTACTTAAACACAAGTCATCATCCTGATGTTCACGTTGTAATCTTCGTTCCAAGTCATCTGTCAAGTCTTCCCAGTGACCTTCCCATAGTACATTAGGTTGTGCAATCTCATTGTATATAAGCATGGAGCAAAACATACTCCGTAGTTGCACCCCAGTAGCCCATGTCGCTGCTTTAGTGATAGCATCATCCCATTCACTGTTATCACTTACCAATCCCCTTGCGCAGCAAGCTTCACGGAATGTTGGGCACAACCTACCATGAAATGTTCTCAAGTCGTCAAAGCACATGGCCCCATGAACAAGAGTAAGCAGCTTTCTCAAATAATATCGCTCTCCTGAGTTAGGATTTACAAATGGTAGTCTTCCAATACATACCCGCTATTGACGTCTAGTCCACTTTTTTGAACTCCTATTCCAAACATAATACATTGGGATTTCAGCATATGTACATGGCTTTGCTTGAGGGTCATCCAATTGACTTGAAATTATGCCGCGAGCAAACTAATTCGTTGTCTAGCCATATCAAGAACATCATCCAAGTTATCACCATCTCTAAAAAGAATGTTATGCTGCCCTGGTAAGTGGTACTGTAATATTTCAACATATGGGTATCGGTGTGTTATTTCAAACTCAAATATTCACCACATTGCATTTATAGCAGATACGTATCTACCTTCTAGGTATTGTATAATCTCATTAACATCTAAATGTTGATTGTGGCCTCCTTCTACATTAGGTTGACCATTTTCCTCAAGGACAAATGTAGCTCGATCGGGACCTTTATGCATATACTTATGAAGGTATTTGACAACCTTCTTTTGTGCACAACGTTCAACATTGATGTGTATGTCATACTTCACACACAAATCACGATTATATGGAACAATCCACCGATTATCAATCTGGTTGTCATTAATAGTAACCATTCTACCATCATCTCTACGTCGATATCTAACAAACCCATTTTCTTCAATAGTTGTGTAGTTAGTAAAGGCCTTCGGGTAGTGCTTTGTACACGTAGGTCCATCCATACAGGGAACATAAGGATTAAATACCCCATATAGGTCGTGGATCATGTGCTTGGTAACAGTTTTATACGCAAGTGGATCTTCATCTTTATCAGGAAGCTCGGCACAAATGAAGGCATTGATATCCTTAGAGCAAGTAGGTTTGTCATTAGTAGCAAGGGTCAAGAGGATATGAGCATGGGGTAACCCTCATTTTTGGAATTCAATAACATAGATATCTACAAAATTGGAAACAAATAAAGTTACCAACAGTTGTTATAGCAAAATGCAAATTGGAAACAATGTTGTAGAAGTGCAAACAGACCTGCAACAACGGTGCCGAAGAAGTTTTTCTCCTTGAAATCTCGCATCAACTCCTGCAAACACAATCGAAAGACACGGGCTATAATATCTGGCCTATCAATCGCATATTGTCCAGGTTGTTGATCTAATGCTTCTCATATTTGAGGTCAATTAGGCAAATGTGATTAAGAAATCTGGGTACCCAATATGTGCACATATTGCCATCCCGTCAAGGAAGTGTTTCCTCATATACTGCAGACCTCCAGTAAAAAAAAAGGTAGGATGCACCTTCGACCAATGGTGCTGGCATTGGATTCGCCAGCGGTGATAGTGTCTTCTAAACCAACATACAGTTCAATACGCAACACATGTTGGTGGTCTCATATGTAACGGAGACGTTCATGCTCAATAACAGTATAGCAATCAACTATAAATTGAAGGAACAGTCTCCCTCCTTGAAGCAAAATGTTTACTTCATTAACCCTGAACTGTATTCTGTATGCATAATATTGGAGCAATGTAACACCTTCACGGCGGTTACTTGACCCTTCAGCTAATGGAATGTCGCGTACCCATCCATATGTTCTAAAGGAAAATAAGAGCGGATATTGGAGGGCCATATAAGAAGGATGGGTCCCATATATTCGCCTTACATTTCTAATAACTGTTCTTAAAATTATGTTAGTACCAACAACCTCTGCACCTTCACCTTCAACAATAAGAGTAGTAACTTCATCAGTAGTTGGTAGTATATATTGCCCCTCTGGCCTTGAAGTGATGATGTGAATGCCCATATCATGAACATTATCAGTATTAACAATGTCTCTTGCCTGACGAAATACCTGTATATATGGATTGCATGCATTCAACATTTGTTGCAAATTCTCTACGGTGGATGAGTTGACCCCATTTACATTGCCTGCCCTCCTAACAACGTTGATTCTATTGCGAGACTCATGCTACATGTCATAAATATAAAGTTGTGCAAATCTTGGGGCAGGCCTTCAGGTGGCATTAACGACCCGATTTGATGATAGTTTGCTCCACTTATTCGAAATGTGTATGGTCCACGACCATCCACAAGAGAGTAATCAATACTTGCTCCCATCGAAGTGAAAGACAACATGGAGTTATAAATGCGGATATTCTTCATAAAAATTCTATCATTAAACAATAAGGTAAGAAAAGGAGGGGGTGTAGGTAATAGAGCCAATCTAACTTGACTGAAGTGGCCACATATTCTAAAGCGAGGTTCATGATTTCTGCTGCCTCGCACCTTCTCGTCATACCACATCGTTGCATTACAATGAATGCAAGTAGCCACGGTTCCAGTGAATGTCCATCGATGTGAGAATTTTCTCACATGTGTGTTCCTTCTTGATCGTGACAAATTGAAGTTCAACATTCTGGCATCTTCTTGATATTGCTGATATTCAACGATATACATAGGATGGTTGACATCTCTACATCTCTTTTTGAAAAACCTCCATTTAGCATTAAGGCGAGCTTGTTTGTACCACAGCCACCTTCTTGTGGAGTCCGAGGCCATATTGTTCTCCTAGGAGTGTGTATATATATATATATATATATATATATATATATATATATATATGTGTGTGTGTGTGTGTGTGTGTGAAAGAAAACATAAGATATTGGTGAATTGGAAAAGTATGTATGTGTGGTGTTATGCGTAGTGACACACACGCACAGAGGATGACTTCTTTGTCAATGTTTGATGAATTTTTATTTGTGTATGTGTTCGTTATGTATGCACAAAGGTAAGTGCATATGTATATTAAGTAAGTCTTCAACATGGGCCCAATTAAATGATTGTAAGATTCATAGTTTTGAAATAGATGTCATTAGTTGTGTAGTGTATAAAATCTTTATAAAGTGAATAAGATGTTTAATTTGCCTAATTTTAAA
The DNA here is from genome assembly GCA_017589665.1 of Selenicereus undatus. NCBI lineage: Eukaryota > Viridiplantae > Streptophyta > Magnoliopsida > Caryophyllales > Cactaceae > Selenicereus > Selenicereus undatus. The sequence continues at coordinate 50,221,229 of JACYFF010031958.1, forward strand.
CTGAATAAGATTTTCACCTACGTGGATATTGGGTGGTTATTCGTACCCAAAAAGAACAGAATGTTTTATACCCTTCGATTTAGTATGTCCTTGTTTGATGTATTTATTGTATTAGTATTTATCAATTTTGTATTATTTTTCGCATTAATATAAATCAAAGCTTTGGTTTTTAGAGTGCTCTGGTTAGATGTAGTAAGTATACGTATAATAATGTTCAAGTTACAATGTTTTTGTCCTAAATTTGATTCTATGTAAAATATATTGGTTATGTGTAATGTTGAAAGTTGCCTATTTCACGAGGAATCGACCCAGATAATTTGTTCGTACTGAGGTCTAAAATTCTCAAGGATGTCAACTTTGTAAAGGATTCAGGCAAATCACTCTCAAAGCTATTAGCATAAGAATAGAAAAACTTAAGGGAAGCTAAATTCCCTATGTTTGATGGGATTTTTCCTGTTAAGTTGTTGGTATTAACTGCAACTGCTTGCAAAGCAACACAGTTAGTTATATTGTCAGGTAAACTTCCATTGAGAAAGTTGTTACCAAAATCTAACAGTTACTATGACATTCTTGAAGGCCTTAAGTGCTTCTACTTCAACGGCAAGAAACCAGTTTCTGATTTTGCTGATGTTATAACAACATAGGAAACTATCAGAAAGATGATAATGAGGGATTTTTGGGGTGACATTTTTTTGAGTTTTTCTTAGAAACTATGAGTGCTTTGAACTGATTTATGTGAACTAGCGCAAATGGGATTTATAAATGTGGGTTGAATGGAGGGAAAAGGAGTTGACTCATCGTTAACCAAGAACACTAAAGTCAGAAGAACGCAACAAGGTTATCGTTCAATGGATGTATTCCATTTGACATCCAAGTAGGCCAAAATTGGAATAATGTATTGGCAGCCACATATATGAAGCCAAAATAACAAAGCCAAAACTGGTTGTGTTTACATTATTACAGTATGGGCACCTATGCCTACCATTTTTGGAGCCGTGGAATTGTCTATGGATTTCGAATGAAAAAGTGCAGATTCTGTACTCGTTGGATGGAGAACAAAAATAGCTTAATGGATGTCAAAAAGCCATCCATGATGTATTCTACTGATGAAAGGGTAAAATGGGCAACAAGTTATATGTCTCAGAAGTGAATCATTGGGACTGTGGTGGTTTGGTAGATTCAACTGTGCCAGAAATTGATGTATGTGAACTGTGATGTTCACGTATAGTGTGAGACACTTACTTGGTTTTTAAAGCTCAGATAACATTATATAGACGTTCAGATTTCATGTCGAAAGTGAGTGAATGATTTGCATTATACCTCCCTTAATTTCTGTTTTAAATGAGTGTTACCTTAAGTTTTTGTTAGTTTTTGAATTACTACTTTAAATTAATGTAGATGACCTTTTCTTTTGTTATATATTTATTTTTTATGTTACAACAACAACAACAACAACAAACTCCCAATGCGGGTCCCGCTTATTTTTTATGTTAGAATAATGAAAAGAAAGATAGCCTTCACATTTAGAAAAAGACAATCTAATTTTAGACTAAATAAATGTGGACTATAACGATACAAACGAAGCCTCAAAATCTAGAATCTTCCAACAACTCGAGCAAAACATATTAGTATGCTATGAGTTTATGACTGACTTTCTTTAACGCAAGTATACAAATACATTAATATGAGTTTATGACTAACTTTCTTTAACGCAAGTATAAAAATACGTTAAATTATAGCTGAAGTTTCTTAATTTCTCTACCTGCAGCTATAAATGTAATATTGCTTAAATTGATTTTTTTCCCCCTAGATTAATACCAATGAGATTCATATCATCAAGGGGAGCAGAATCAACCCAATAAATATTTTATATTATATAATAGATAGATTAGATGATTAGATATAGATATAGATATATATAACTATATATAAAATTGGGTGATTCCGTAAGTTTTTGCCAAGTGTCATAGCATTATTAGTTAGGACATTAACTACCATTTTAATTATTTTTTTTTCTTTTGGCATACATACAATTCATTTTTATTTATTATCTAACCTGCAAGACCTTCCATCTTCTCTTACTTAATTACTCAGAAGTGGCATTAATAAACACTAACTTGTAAAAATAGCACATGTGTAAACGATAAAAACAAGACGGGAAGTGAATTGTATCTACCAATTTTTCAAATTGTTTCAAAACATTCGTGAGAACTGTTTGGAGTGCATGTTTCCAGTGAGATAGAACGAAAGTAATTGCAAAAACAGTAAATGAGACACAATATTTTTACGTGGGAAACCACATCTGGCCCAACTGAGATGTAAAAACCACGACCTACCATAGTAGGATTTTAGCAACTCTTTCACTAAAAGTCGAACATGTTACAACCATAACACACGTAACTTAGTCTACTCAAGACTCTCGTTACAAACACACATCCAAAATCTCGTAAGACTTGGACACAACGTCCACACGTCCCCCACGAAGACAATATCCAATGTCTACCAAGACTTAGACAACCTCTTATCTCGACGACGGAAAAGAGATAAAGAACACTTTACTTGAATGCTTCTAAATAAGCTGAGTGTAAGGTACAATACAACTCTTATTATGCAAATAATGAAGACTCAATTAAGCACTCTTTTTGAAGGCTTTTCTCATAGAAAAATTCAGACTCAGAAAAGCAATTTTAGCAATTGAAAATCGAAAAAAAACCTTGAGAAAAGTTGAGTGAACCGACCGCTTAAATAGAGGGATAAGTATGCTTGCCGTGCAAGGATGAGAGCAATCTCCACTTTTCTTAGCCATTGCCTAATATGAGAGTTACCAATCTTCTTTATAGGATAAGATCAAATATTTAGATGATATTTTTCCTTAGGAGATAAGTTCAAGTATTTAGGAAAGATATTTTTTCTTAAGCGAGATAAGATTAAATCTTCTCACCAAATATTTGGAAAATATTTTGTCTTTTAAACAAGGCAAGAAATAGTTTTAGATTTTGACTAACATAAATTAATTCCATTTGTTTCTTGAAAAAGTCAGTCCAAAATCCTTTTAAGAAAAACGTTGAAATTCGAATTTTTATTCCCATCCTCAAAACACTACAGACCTGCCCTCTTGGACCTGTTCTGAGACAGTGTTCTGAGTCACCAAAACCTTCCAAAGTGAATGCTAAATCAGAGACCTTGTAATTGGCATATTAACAAAATAATACACACATACAACCCTAAGACTCTTGTTGTCAACTGGACTTTTTGCACAGGTCCATCCTTCCACTCCCAGAACTGTTATGAGGGAGTGTTCTCAGATTCTTGCGCATGTTACCACCTTTGATGCTATATGCTCATTCGAACTGCTCCATGTATTTTTTGGATCCTATCTTAGCATACAACTAAAGCACAACACATAACTCACAGCATATTGACTAGGTCATTTGGGTTGTCATCATCAAAACCTTATACATTAATTGGGTCAACAATTACCCCCCTTTTGATGATTGTAGACCAAATGACCGTAAGTTGTTGTTGTTAACAGGGCAAGATATGCTAGTGCTAGAATGGACAAAGTCAAATTTTATGCAAGTCACACAGGAAAAAGAAACAGGAGTGAGAGGTTAACTTGAACTAGGCAAACCAATCGAAACAAGGTCATACTTGACATCATTGAAAAGGGTGAGGAGGCCGGGAGTTGAAATCCAATGCGGATGCAATCACCACCAAAGCAGTAATGCGGGAGAGAACGACGGCACACTCAATTGTATGGTACGGTAAGGATATTAGTCATCCGAGTCATGCACAAACAAATAACATAGGCACAAGCAAAGGTATAGCATACATGCATAAACCGTTTAAGAATAGGCACAAACTACTGCCAGTCATACACATAGTCAACTGTTAGCAAATGGAAATTAACAACAGTGGTGGAAATAGAGCATAAGAACAAATTAGGGAAGGGAGGATGGAGAAGAAAATTTAGCCGTGAGGGTAGAGAGGGCACTTAAGATATCCTCGTGGCGTTTCGCATTGAGGGCCTTCTCCTCTGTGAGTGCCTTCTTCACTTCAGCTATCTCTCCCTTCAAGGTAAGCTAGTCCTATAATAAAGTATCAAATGTAGGACCACTGGAGGTGGATGCCTCTCTAGGAACAGGGCCAATAGGTGTTTGGGTCTCCTATTCTGAACCTGCACTACTCCCTTTTTTCACGTTGAACCCACATCCAACCAAAGTATTGCTGCCGATTTCATTACTGACCTGAAAGGCCACCTCTTCTACAAAGGAATCTCAAGTTGTTCAAACACAGAAGTTATCAAAAACCCATATCCCATGTCATGATCCTTGGATGTGTTAGCTATTCGCCCAATGTGGCTAATCATGATTGCGAGCAAATTAATTTTCTCACCCCGATCTAAGAAGTCAGTATAGCACATGTCTATAGGATCAACAAGGTTGCGTCCCTGACCTCGGGGAACGATGCTCTTAATGACAAACCAAGATAACAATCGATGCAATGACATCATTTCCCCCTTTCACACAGATCGGGACTCAGTCAGGTGGGGTTTTTGGGATAACTTGCGGGTCAATTCCAACAACCACTCATCACCAAGCACACTCTTTTCCTCACGGACATACACATAAAAACCATCAAAAGGTACCCCAAGCATTTCACCTAAGTCACGAGCATCAAAACGCAACTTATGACCATTAACTGTACTTGTCACCACTCCATTGGTGACAATACAGTTAGCGTAGAATTTAGCCAAATCAGGGACAGAGCAGCCTCTTTTAGTGTTGGTGAATAAGTCCAACCAACCTTGTGCATTCAACTTTTCTAAGAACACCCCAAGCCCCTGTTCCTGAAAGTAAGAGACTTTAACCACCTTGCCCCGAACTACAGATTTCTGAAGAAAATGGTCATGCCTTTCACCAAGTGTCATGTTTTTCCTAATTTTCTTTCTCTTTGGTTCATCCAACTCCTCAACCAGTTCTGACACTTGTTTTGAGGCCTTCTGTTTTTGGGCAGGTTTCTTGGATAAAGCTGGTCTAAAAGGTGTTTTGGTGGCTGTTTTGAGAGTTGATTTTTTCTTTGTGATAGAGTTGTCAACCCTTTCTTTTGGTAAAGGCAAAACAGAGGTAGGACCTGAACTTCGCGTTCTGGGTCGTGATACCAGTGGAGTGAGGGGTATATTTGGTGAGGTTGCAGTCTTCCGTTGACGTTTGATACCTGGTTTAAATTTTGGTTGTAGGGCCGTCTGGATAGTTCTTTTGAACCGCAAAATCGATTCATCTTCATCAATATCGTCCACTATGATGGAATCAGTCTCGAGAATATGTTCTTCTCCAACATGCCCAACATCCATATCAACAGTATGCTCAATTGACTCAGACAGATTTCCCCCTACCATTGATTCGGCCACACTTGGGCCATAAACCACCAACTCCTATCCCGTAATTAGGTTCACAAAAGGTATAACATCACTTTTTAAGCCTACTGACTATAGGTCTAAATTCTTCAAGAACCCAAAAATTGAAGGACTAATAGAGAAAGAAGGTGAGGGAGAGGTTTCCATACCCGTGGAGACTTCGGTCGACGGAGGTGATGCCATTGTCGAAGTCGACCATTTGGCTTCTCCTTTCCTTGCTAATTGGCAGCATAATGAGCGTGGTTTAGACGTCTTGCGTCCAGAAGAAGCAGTCCCACTACGAGTTCATACCATTGTTGAAGAATATGGAGACATTAGGGTTTTGATGGAAGAAGGAAGAGTAATGAATTTTGGGTTGATGGTGGGTTTAAGGAATGACGAGAGAGAGAATAAAGTTGGGGTTTTCGTGGTTTAGAGGAAGAAGAAGGAGGTCGAATTTTTGTGGGAAGGAGAGAGAAAACAGATGGTTGGGTTTAAATGATGGTTTCAATTCCCAACACCTTGGTCGCGCCACTTGAACAACGTATATTCCGAACAGTGGTCAGATATGTTCCCAGAGCCTGTTCTTACTGCTAAATGCTCGATGACTCAGGACAATAAGGGCAATATCATTAGACCTTGACGAGTGTCAGCATGTTGTACTCCACACATATGCCAATAATAGCACAGAAATTGGATGCATCTACTGAATTAATTTTATTTGGCCTAAAACTCTTAACTAGTCAATCATTGGGGGTTAAACAAGCATGCTCGACTCCCTTTGATCATACCTAATTCAAGTCTATTCCTCTCAAACTACTCTCTACTCAGTGCTTTGGTAAAGATGTTGGCAATTTGTTTGTCAGTGGCACAAAAGTTAATTGAAATTAAGCCTTTTCAACATTTTCTCTCAAAAAATGATGACGTATGTCAATATGCTTAGTCATTTTATGTTGACATGGATTTTTGGCAATGTTAATTGCACTTGTGTTATCACAAAATATGAGAATGCATCTAGTGTCAACAGAAAAGTCATTGAGTTGTTGCCGTATCCACAATAGTTGAGCACAACAAGAAGCAACTGCTACATACTCGGCTTCTACTGTGGACATGGCAATAGAGTGTTGTTTCTTGGTTGCCCAAGAGACCAAACAGGGTCTAAGAAAATGAGCCATGCTTGAGGTGCTTTTTATATTAACCAAGAACCTAGCATAATCAGCATCTGCATACCCAGCAAGATCAAAATTGCATCCTTGAGGATACCATAGGGCTAAGTCAGAGGTGTGTTTTAAATATCTCAAAATTCGTTTTACAGCTTTCAAATGTGTTTCTTTAGGATTTGACTGAAAACAAGCACATAAGTCAACACTGAAAACAATGTTAGGTCTACTAGCGGTTAGGTATAGAAGCGACCCTATCATGCCCCTGTAGGATTTCTCTTCAATTGAAGGACTTCCATCATCTGCAACCAATCTGGCTGAAGGAGAGATGGGTGTGTCTATGGGCTTAGCCGATTCCATTCCAAATCTCTTAATTAATTCTTTGACATATTTTTGTTGATGTATCATACTGCCGTTTGAGGTTTGCTTGATTTGTAAGCCTAAGAAAAAGTTAAGCTCACCCATCATGTTCATCTCAAACTCACTCCTCATCAAATCTGAAAATTGATCACATAAACCATTGTTGGTTGCACCAAATATAATATAATCGACATATACTTAGACAATCAACAAATATTCCCACTTTGATTTGAGAAACAAGGTATTATCAACCTTGACCCTTTGAAAACCATTACCAATTAAAAATTTTGACAAGCATTCATACCAGGCTCTGGGAGCTTGTTTTAAACCATGAAGGGCTTTGTCAAGTTTAAACACTTGATTAGGGAAATCATGATTTTCAAAACCAAGGGGTTGACTTACATATATCTCTTTCTTAAGGTATCCATTGAGGAATGCACTTTTGACGTCAATTTGGTACAATTTAATCTCCATGTGGGCTACGAAGGTCACCAAAATGCGGATAACCTCAATCCCTGCAACAGGTGCAAATGTTTCCTCACAGTCGATCCCTTCCTCTTGGTTATAACCCTGAAGCACCAGCCCGGCCTTGTTCTGAGTGATTGTTCCGAACTCATCCAATTTGTTCTTGAACACCCACTTGGTACCAATTATCGATCTGTCTTTAGGCCGTGGTTCAAGGTGCCAAACCTTGTTCCTTTCAAACTAATGAAGCTCTTCCTGCATGGCAGTAACCCAGTCAGAATCTACAAGAGCTTCATGAACATTCTTTGGCTCAATGTTAGATAAGAAGGCATAGAAAGCACAAAAGTTTCTGACTTTAGACCAAGTTTGCACCCCTGTGTTAATATCAGATATAATTTGGTCGAGAGGGTGTGAGCTCTGGTGCTTCCAGGGTCGTGGAGCAAATGAATCTACAGACATGTTTTCCAATCTTTCTTGAACACTTGATGAAATAGGTTCTGAATCTGTTCTGGAGCCTGTTCCCACAACTGTTCGGGAAGGATTAGGTTGAGTGGGTCGGTTTTGTCCTAAATCAGGTTCAGCAAAGCTTCCCCTTGACTGCCTTGCTCCCTGCCCACCTTCCATATTTCCAGATCCAGGACTTGTTTCACCTTTAGGAGACTTACTGTTATCCACCATGGAGTTTTGAGTGAGCGTGAGGTCTTTTCTTACAAGATCAAGGTCGAACTCTTCGTCCTGTATATCATGCTCAATCATGGAGTTAGTTTCATCAAACAATACATGCACACTTTCCTCAACACACAAAGTTCTTTTGTTAAAAACTTTGTATGCCTTACTGTATGAGGAGTACCTTAAGAATATGGCTTCATCACTCCTTGGGTCAAACCTTCCCAAGGATTCCTTCCCATTATTGTGCACATAGCATTTGCATCTAAACACCCTCAAGTGCATAATATTGGGTTTTCATCCTTTGAAAAGTTCATAGGGAGTCTTGTTGAGTATAGGTTTGATTATGCATCTATTAATAATGTAGCACAATGTATTCAACGCTTCTGCCCAAAAGTTTCTAGGAAGACCACTAGCGACAAGCATAGTCCTAGTCATGTCTTCTAGAGTACAATTTTTACGCTCTACCACCCCGTTCTGTTGAGGTGTTATGGGGGCAGAAAAGTTGTGATCAACAGCATGTTCATTACAATAATCAATGAAGCTCGAGTTTTCAGATTCTTTGCCATGGTCCGACCTAAGACTTATCAATGAGTGCCCTACTCTCTTTTCAATTTTCTTTAGAAGCACAAGAAACTTCTCAAATGATTCATCTTTTGATGCCAAAAATAAAGTCCAAGTGAAACGAGAGTAATCATCCACTATGACAAACACATACCTCTTCCCACCTCTACTCGTGATTCTCATAGGACCACACAGATCAACATGTAGAAGTTTAAGAGGTCGGGAAGTGCTCACACAATTCTTTGACTTGAAAGAAGTCCTCGCCTATTTTCCTTTAGCACAAGCCTCACATATCTTGTCATCGTTATACTTGATGGAAGGTAGTCCGACTACTAGGTCCTTAGAAATGAGTTTATTCAAAAGGGATAGGCTTGCATGACCTAGCCTCTTGTGCCAAAGCATAACATTGTCATCAAGAGCACTTAAACAAGTCAAATGATTTTGGGGAAGTGAAAGAACACATGCTTTATACACATTGTTGTGTCGCTTCCCCCTCAATACAATATCACTAGAATTGACATTGGTAATCAAACATTGATCCGAAAAGAACTCAACATGATTTCTTCTGTCGCACAGTTGGGACACACTTAGCAAATTATGTTGTAACCCATCAACTAAGTACACATTATCAACAGAGTGAGAGAGTGATTTACCTATCTTACCTACATCGACAATTTTTCCTGACTTGTCGTTGCCAAATGCCACTCTCCCTCCATCAAAGGCTGTAAGTGAGAGGAAGTTTGATCTCTCTCCCATCATGTGCCTCGAGCAACCACTATCCAAGAACCATAGTTGGTTGCCTCCTCTCACTTTAGCCTGCAAAACAACTAAGTGTTAGTTTTGGGAACCCAGATCCACTTGGGTTCCATTTTCTTTGACATGGAGATTAACTCATCTTTTCTAATCCAAATTTGCTTAACATACACTGAGTTTCTCTCAACGACCCTTTTTCTTAAGGAGCACGCATATTGATGATGACGAGTCTTACCATGATGAAAACAGATTATATTCTTTGGAAGTCCAACATATTTTTTGTTTACTAGTTTAGTGACACGCCTACTCACAAATCCTAGTCCCTTTTTATTACGACTATGGTGAGTGTTTAACCAATTAAGTGCTTCTGAGGAACTGTTCCAGTGCCTGTTATGAACACGGTCAGATTCGGCCTTATGGAGCTTTTCAAGCAACTGACTATTTTCATTTATCAGAGTTTCTATCCTGAGTGCTTATGAGGAACTATTCCTGTGCCTGTTTTGAACGAGGTCAGATTTGACCTTATGAACCTTTTCAAGCAACTGATTTTTTTCACACACCAATAATTCTACCTTAAGTTCTAGTTCTCGGGACTCTTCTTCCAGCTTTGAGAGATGAGTGTTAAACACTTCTTCTCTCTTGTTCATTAATTCTTTTAGCATGTCAACGTCCCTGCTAAAGGCAAAATTTTTTTTTATCTTGTTAAGACGTGAGAATCTCATTGGCTTGCTCAAGTTTTTGTATGGTCTTTTCAAGCATTTGGACATCCACGGGCGGATCCATGTTATAGCTAGGGGTGTCCATGGACACCCCTAGCGCAAAAAAAAATCTATTTAAAAAGTGGTTAATTTAGTAACAATATTGATTAATGGACACCCCTAAAAAAATAGTGTATATTAGTAACGATGTTAATTTATGGACACCCCTATTCCAAATGTCTGAATCCGCCACTGTGGATATCCCCTTTTAACTTGGAACAAGTATCTTTAGGCATACAACTCTCAGTACTTATTGCCTCACATTCATCCATTAAGGAAAACAATAATTTTAGAATTTTCGCTTTGTTAAAACCACGTACCTTTTCCTTGAATTGGGACATGCTCTCGTTCGATTCTGAGTCAGCTTCGGCTTCTGGCCATGACCGCCACTGCAGCAGCTTCGTCTTGGGAGCTATCCTCTTCTTCTGAAGTTTCACCCCATGCTGCCACCATAGCTTTAGTGAACTGCTCGGCAAAACTACTAAGCTGTGGCTTCTTTCCGCGGTTTCGGAACTGTTCTGACATTTGTTCTTCCTTCAGCATGGGGCAATGTTTTACAATGTGGTCATGCTTTCCACATCTGAAACACCCAAAGGCTCGGTCTTGGTCACTATTCCTTGCTTTGCTGGTACTCCCCTTCTTGATGCTCTTTCCAACCTTCTTGAAGATTTTTTTTGACTTACGAGTTACCAAGGTCATTTCTTCCTCATTCAAGTCCGAATCATCACTTCCCATGGCCTTTAGGGCGAGGCCTCGATCTTTCTTTATTTCCTCTTTCATCTAGGAGTTTTTCCTCAACTCGTAAGTTTGAAGCTTCCCAATGAGCTCATCCAAAGGGATTTCGTCCATCTTCTTTGCTTCCTGGATGGCTGTGACTTTCATTTCCCACAAATGAGCCAAAAACCATAGGATCTTCCTTACCAATTCCTCGGTGGTAAAGGATTTTCCCAAGGATTTCAACTCATTAGTGATGTGGGTAAAATGTGAATACATATCCATCACTGTCTCTTTGTTACTCATTTCGAACAGTTCGTACTTTCTCATTAGCAGCTCGATCTTAGACTGTTTGACTTGGTTGGTTCCTTTATGAGCCACACGAAGAGCATTCTATATGTCCTTTACCGATTCACACTCTGAGATACGAGTGTACTCATCTGGTCCAAGGCCAAAGTATAACAATTTCTTAGCCCTTGCGTTTTTCTCTAATTTCTTGAAGTCATATGAGTCAAACTCATTTGACTTCTTAGGAACTGTTTTGCCATCTTCTGTGGTTTTCATTGGAATGTAAGGACCATTCTCAATGATCATCCATAGCTCATAATCATCAGCTTGAATGTAATTTTCCATGCGGTTTTCCCACCAATTGTAATATTGCCCATTAAAGTATGGTGGTCGAGTCACAGATTGACCCCCTAAGATTCCTTGTGGTGTACTCATCTTTTCAGGATCTCTCAAGGTGTTATCCTAGGTGTGAGAACTCTTCTCTGATACCACTTGTTAGATTTTAATCCCACAAGGACACAAGAGGGGGGATGAATTGTGTCTATCATCTTTTCGAATTATTTCAAAACACTCGTGAGAACTGTTTGTAGTGCGTGTTTCCAGTGAGACAGAACGAAAGTAATTACGAAAATAGTAAATGAGACAAAATATTTTTACGTGAAAAACTACCTCTGGCCAACTAAGATGTAAAAACCACAACCTACCACAGTAGGATTTCTGCAACTCTTTCACTAAACGGGTCGAACACGTTACAACCGTAACACACGTAACTTAGTCTACCCAAGATTCTCATTAGAAACACACATCCAAAGTCTCCCAAGACTTGGAAAAATACTTACGGACACAGCGCCCACACGTCCCCTACGAACACAACGTCCAATGTCTACCAAGACTTAGACAACCTCTTATCTCGATGACGGAAAAGAGATAAAGAACACTTTACTTGAATGCTTCTAAATAAGCCGAGTGTAAGGTCCAATACAACTCCTATTATGCCAATAATGAAGACTCAATTAAGCACTTTTTTTGAAGGTTTTTCTCACAGAAAAATTCAAACTTAGAAAAGCAATTTTAGCACTTGAAAATCGAAAAAAAATCTTGAGAAAAGTTGAGGGAACCGACCGCTTAAATAGTGGGATAAGTATGCTTGTCGTACAAGGATGAGAGGAATCTCCGGTTTTCTTAGCCATTGCCTAATATGAGAGTTACCAATCTTCTTTATAGGATAGGATCAAATATTTAGAAGATATTTTTCCTTAGGAGATAAGATCAAATATTTAGGAAAGATATTTTTCCTTAAGCAAGATAAGATTAAATCTTCTCACCAAATGTTTGGAAAATATTTTGTCTTTTAAACAAGGCAAGGAATAGTTTTAGATTTTGATTGACATAAATTAATTCCAATTGTTTCCTAAAAAAGTCAGTCCAAAATCCTTTTAAGAAAAACGTTGAAATTCGAATTTTTATTCCCAGCCTCAAAACACTACAGACCTGGCCTCTTGGACCTGTTCTGAGACAGTGTTCTGAGTCACCAAAACCTTCCAAAGTGAATGCTAAATCAAAGACCTTCTAATTGGCATATTAACAAAATAATACACACACATACAACCCTAAGACTCTTGTTGTCAACTGGACTTTTTTGCACAGGTCTATACTTCCACTCCCAGAATTGTTATGAGGGAGTGTTCTTAGATTCTTGTGCATGTTATCAACTTTGATGCTCTATGCTCATTCTAACTGCTCCATGAATTTTTCGGATCCTGTCTTAGCATACAACTCAAGCACAACACATAACTCACAACATATTGACTAGGTTATTTGGATTGTCATCATCAAAACCTTATACATTAATTGGGTCAACAAATACAAAAATCCTTTAAGTAATAAAATAAATCTGAACAATGAAAAAAATCATTGATTGAATATTTATAATTCTAAACAATGACATATTGGTTTACTCAACCCTTGCATCGCAAGGGGAATCGTTCTAGTATATTAGATTCTTGAGTAATAGCACAATTTACAAAAGACTATGATACAATATTCTGACTACTTGATAAATCAACTTGTTAATATTGTAAACCTTGCTTCTTAAATATTGTTGTCTGTGTGTTTGATTGACAAAAATATAAAAATTGGTTTGACAGTGAACTTCAATAATTTAAATATAACATTAGATTGAGCAAAAATAACTTCGCTTGCATATCTACGGCCATGGCCATCAATACACTGATACTTAGCTAAGACCCCCAACATCAAAAAAATATAAAATGTTAGAACCAATTTGTGTTTTTAATGGTTGTGTAAAATATTCATTTATGTGGGTCACATTGGTAGTTTGTCACTACGCTAGATATGCTAAGACCCCCAACATGGTACCTTGGCTAAATTTATAAATGAATACTTCTCAAGTGCCCAACAGCCTCCCATGAGTCGGACATCACCCCAATTTAAATTCAATTAATTCCACCCTCATCAGCCCCAATTTAAGTTCAATGTACTTTCCCTCTCTCCTTCGTCCTCCCCACTGCACAACACCCTTTCTCTCTCCTCTCATTAATCATTCTTCCTTCCAACCCCCTCCTCTCTCTGTATTTCCTCAAATCATCAAATCATCATCACATTTACTCCCCAAAAATTTTCCAAGTAAAATGAACACGAGAAGACACAAGTTCAACTCATAGAAGCAATTAGATTAGAGGAGAACAAAACCCATCAAAATTTCAATCTTGAAAAACCCATTTTTGTTTCTTCACATAGCTCTGCTTGTTCACCGCCACTTGAAGATCAGTTTGGTTGGCTTCCTATTTGCTTATTTAAGTTTCGTTTGTGAATTTCCTCTGATACATGTAATTGCTGGCTCTTTCTTGTCTTCTGAATTTCGTCAGTAATTGCAATTTCTTTATGATGAATATTTTAGGGGAAAAGATCTGTCTTTTAATTGTAATTGTTTCTTTTTCGGTATTTTTGGGTGTGTTGTTACTGTGCGTCAGCGTACTGGAATAATATTTTGTTTTAAGTGTTCACCAGTTTCTTTTGGGTTGTTTCTGACGATTAACGCCATGCAAGCAGAGATTTTTGTGGTTTAATGGCATATTACGGTTATAAGGATGGTCATGACTGGGTAAAATATGATGACAGGTTTACCAATCCCGTCAAAACTATCGATACCATATTTGCCTCTCCTTTTCAAGCCTTACTTATCTTGGTTAGGTATTTGTTTATCCTGTGCTTGTTCGCCAGAGTGGCAAACTTTTATGGTGTTAGGTTTTTGGTGGACCATTTCCTTGTACTTTGTATGTAGAATAATTGGTTTGATCTAGAGCTCTTCATTTGTTAACAGAATTATGCTGTTTTATAGTTGATAAACCAGGAGTCCTGACTGGGCAATGAATATTTTGGAGACTTGTAGTTGAAGGGTCCTGGATTTTTTTGCTCAGGTTGCATTGTTCATATTTCTAGTTCAATCCAAACTTGCTGGCATTTGGTTAAATGTATATTGGGTCTCTTGTTCAACTGGTTCTTCTCATGTTTCACCATTCGCATATTCAGACGCTGTTTTGTGCTCTAGATAGAATGCTATAGGATGAAGAAATAGGTTAATTTTAGTCTAAAGAGAAGATATTCAGCATTGTTACGTGGATATTTGATTTCTGTCACTTAGACCTACAACAGATGATGCCACCGAAAATCTGTTTGCTGTGAATTGTCCCTTAACTAGGAGATGGTGAGAACGCACCGGAGGTCCAGAGTAACGGATGCAGCGAGAGAGAGAGATTGCAGGAATTGTGAAATGAGTAAATAAATATAGAACTGTTTACAACTTTTAACTATATATATGGCTGTTTTTTTTTTTTTTGGGCTTGGGCAACATGAGTGGCCTAGTGGGTAACTGACTTGGGGGTGTGGGGAATTGGGAAACATGCACACGTAGTTGTGGCTAATTAGGTATTTTTAAAAAAAATTTTAAATATTGAGATATGTGTGTCTATAAATACATACAAAAATACACACACACATATATATATATACATATATATATAGACAGATATATGCAAATATATATATATATATATATATATATATATATATATGTATGTATATATAT
>JACYFF010031958.1:50250427-50262342 GCA_017589665.1 Selenicereus undatus
TATATGTATATGTATATGTTACGCCCGCGTTTGTTATATTACGTTCAGCTGAGTATATTGCCTCCTTACGTTATAAAATTCATATTTTTTAATAAACTATACAAGTTAAATTATTGTTGCTTTGCTTATGTGAATGTTAATTTTATTAAAAAGAATATTTTTCTCGCCAGTAATAATATTATTGTTATTAGTTTTGAAAATCATTCAATGATTTATAATAAGCGCTATTAAACGGTTATTAACGAGTACTAAATCGATTAGAAAACCGAATACGATTAGGTTGTCAACATTAAAAGTAGTTCGATGTTATGAAATCAAGCCTATGTAGATTTTGGAATGAATAGTTGATGAAGGATTATATTATCGATTTGGGTTTAGAATTTAGGTTATGAATTAGACTAGCGGTATCGAATATGAATAAGCCTGCACCAAAAATAAACGAAAGAGAGTAGGGAGGGGCAAATTAGTAATTCGCGCGTGACCTTCCCTTTCTTTCTCCACCTGCCGCGACCCCCCCGACACTCTCTCTCCTCTCACTCTGCTACCCGTCTTCTTCCTCCTCCTCTACTTCTCCATTAACATCACTTCCAACGTCAAGCCCACCAAATTTTCGCCCCACACAACCGTAAATTCAATCCATTCGACCTCCCCTTCGAGTTCGCCGCCCATTTGATGTGAATTGGGTTGAAATTTTGAGCAAACCAACCACGATTACGGCGGTTGTGGGCGGTGAATCGGGGCTGGAATGCATACCCCAGGTATAGTCACGTAATTCACCTCTTAGTTGCTTCAATTTTCTATAAATTAGGATAAAAATTGCTGCTTTCAAACACCCAAATCAACCTCAAACCAGTAAGTGATTTTTGGGTCAATTCTAGGGTGCTAATTTTGGGAGTTTGGGCATGATTTCGGTCAGGTTCGAGTGTGGGTGAGCTAGAGCCGAAGGTTTGAAGTTGTTCGAGCCCTAAAGTCAAGCCGGTCAACCCTTCGAACAAACATGTAGCTTGGATTCTAGGTGAGGGTTCCTTTCCTCCTAAATTACTACTATTTTCAATGATTTTAACTACTTCAGTTAGTGCATGTTGATTTTGAAGTTAGAAATCAGTTTGGGTAAATTTAGAATTGAGGTTGAGGAATTACGAATATGGTACTGATTTGGGTCAATTGGATGTCGAATTGATGTTGAATGTTAATAACCAAACAGTAGAGAAATGTTTAATGAACATAATGTTAGCATAGCGCTGTGATTCCAACAATTTATTAGTTCGAATTCCGTTTCGAAGCTTGAGAAGGCTAATCGAAGTAATTTTGGAATGAACTGAATTATGTCTAAAGGTTGTGGTTACATCAGTTTAGGCATGTTAACAGTCTATTCGTAGTTATCTCAATGAAGTATTATGCTTATGGATATCGGTTAGCAAGCTAAAATGGGCAAAGTGTCGTTTTAAAGTTTCGATAGCATAGGTTGGTTCACTTAAATACTATGTTGTCATTAAGCATGAATGTAATGCCTATATATGATCGTTTTATGTACTGTTGGTTTGTATATGCAATTATTAAACCGAGCTTGGTAGTTGGATGGCTTGAGGTGAAACTATTGAGTGGTTCGAGGATCTTGTGGCCGGTGTTGTGTGAGGAGGGAGCCTGGGTTGTGAATTGTCGCAATCGTGTAGATTGCGAGGCCATGTGTGGCTCATTGGGTAGATTCTGTCGAGTTGTGATATGAAGTGCATGAATGTGTTATGTGTAAACCCTTTTCCCCCGATATGCTACGTGACATTATGTGATTAATTCTTTAAACTTTAGACATCTTCAAAAAGAAAAGGTCGTTTAGAAAGCTTGTTTTACGCGTTGAGAATACTTTTAAGTTTATCAGTTGCCTACTCGTGTGTTAGGACGTCTAAAGTGTAAAAAGGTCCTGAACCGTCGCACTGCTAAGTTAGTGACTCAACCGAATAGTCGATAGGTTTAGGAATTTCAAAAGCAAACTAAAAGTGAGTTAAAAAAAGTTTTGAAGGCATTGGTTTGGGTAATGACCCCTCCTTGTGTTTAAAAGAATTTATATGACCCGAAAAAGAGTACCTTAAGGTGCTAATTATGAAGCTTTTTGCTTATTTAAGTCTCTATTGAGTTTCGATATACGATTTAGCAAACGTATTACGTTTAAAAGAAGCTTTTAAGCTAAAAAGTGAAGTCGTTTTTGTAAGTTGGCAATCATTTTGCATTTATAAGAAGCTTTTTAGTTAGAAATGAAGTCGTTTTACGAACTATCAAACGTAAGCATTCAAGTTAGAAACTAAGTCGTTTTACGATTTAGCAAATGTATTACATTTATAAGAAGCTTTTAAGTTTAAAGTGAAGTCATTTTAAGTATTAACCAACTAATTGCGTTATTAAGAAGCTTTTAAGTTTAAAAGAAAGTCGTTTTACGTATTAACAAGCTTATTACATTTATAAGAAGCTTTTGAATTTAAAGTGAAGTCGGTTTACGTATTAGCAAGCTTATTATGTTTTTAAAAAGGTTTTTGAGTTTCAAAGGAAGACGATTCACATGTTAATAAACTTATTACTTCTATAAGAAGCTTTTAAGTTATTTACGAAGCTGATTTACGTGTCAGCAAACTTATTCCGTTGATAAGAAGTTTTTAAGCCAAAATGATTGAGCTACGAACATTTAGAAAGGTTATGGTTGTTTTGTTTGAAAGTAAGTTTTCAGCAATGTAAGGGTTTGAAAAAGAGATATGAAATACGACTTTGAAGGCTAAGAAATTGCTGGGCAATTGGCCAGAGGGTAGGAACTGGACTCAAGATATGAATTATCTTGGTGTGAGCTGTTCTTGGAAACTGGACGCAAAGATGGCGTGAGCTGTTTCCCCCTAAAGAAATGTTAGGAACTGGACTCAAGATATAAATTATCTTGGTGTGAGCTGTTCCTAGGAACTGGACTCAAGATATGAATTATCTTGGTGTGAGCTGCTCCCCAGATAAGTTATGATGTGTGACGCGTAAGGAAACCTTGAGGCGGACTGGACTCAAGATATGATTATCTTGGTGTGAGCTGTTGCCCCGCAGAGGACAATATCGAAGTTTGAGTTTATCTACTGAGATGCGTTTTGGCCAAAAGTTAAGTACGTACACCCCGGGGATAACGTTAGTTGTGAGTGATGATCTCACTTAGGGGAGGTGTAAACCTCCTATAGCAGCACAATAAGATGTTTTTATGCTATAAGTAAGTTTCTAATAAGTAAGAAAAGAAGTTTCTTTTAACGAATACGAGCTTCAAGAGGCTGAGTAAAGTGTTTGAGAAAGAAAGAAAGCTTTCAAATGTGCACCTCCTGTTCATCTTTTATGGAAGAGTTTCCAAGTATAGTCAAATAGAGTTTCAAATGTTGCATTGTTCATTCAAGCTTTGCAATGAGCATATTCGATGAAAGAATGTTTCTTGCCAAGTCTTTTTTTTTACCAGTTTAGATTTTTTGAGTACTTTCAGAAAGAATTATAAGCTTTAAAGAAGGTGGCATGATTTATAAACCAATCCTGGAATATCTGAAGAGTCACTGCATTTTCAAAAGTATGTTTGAAAGCTTCAAACGCAATCCTTGTTGCTTGTTTGTTTATGTGGCTAACTATTTGTTAGTAGGGAAGCTTGGTCGTTTAGGGCCTATAAACGAGTTAAGGGGTTAGAATGAAGTTTTAAGGGTGGTGATCTTTCCTTGCCAATTTTGATTGCCTAATATGATAGTAAAGTATAAATGCGTGATACATGCCTATTATTAGTATTATTGCCTGTAATTGTTTTAGTTTTAAGGAGTAGGGGAATTCTCACTGAGCGTGCGATTGCTCACCCCATTACTCTTTCCCCTTTTCCCCAGGCTTTTGTTATGACATGTGAAAGTCAAGCCACTTATGCGGAGTTGAAGTTTAGCCCTGGTTGAAAAAGAGTTATGTGTGTCATATAGCAGGAGATTCATGAGTTTAACGATGTAATATACTGTATTCCTAGTTTGTAATTGTTGTAAACTAAGTTTTCTAGCTCATATAATTCATATTGTTTATGAGTCGCTCTGTGTGGCCGTGTGAGCCAACCATCTGATTAGCTATATGTCTTTAGTTGAAATTTGTTGTGTTTTGGGATGTAAACCCCAGTACTTCGGTTGTGTAAATCGTAGGGTTGTATATTTGATTTCCTTCTTTATTAATGGTCTATATTGTTGATGTACTCCGAGCGAGATTGCTCGTTGAGTTATGAACTCCGACTTGTAGCTGTTGAACTTATTTATGAATTCTTTACGCTTCTGTTGATCGTAGGGAATTGTCGTAAGGCTTTTAGTCTGAAAATGGTCAGTTTTTAAGGGAAACTCTGTCCGTTTCGTCTCAAAAATTTAGTAGGAAGTAAGAAAAACGTAATGCTCCTGACCCTTGGGGCTAGGGGTGTTATATTGATGGTATCAGAGCATAGTCCTGCGACCATAGGCCGCGACCTAAGTCTTGCATTTCATTTAGTTGCCTAGGAACACGTGATAACGTGACAAATGTTATGCTTTGTGTGCAAATGTGAGCTTTGTTTGATCGTTGGTGCACTTAGGTAGTTATGTGTGGCTCGAGAAGGCCGATTAAGTAAAAGTGGTAAGTTGGTATAGTAGTCAAATAGCTCTCCCCACACCATGAGGTGGCATTGTAGGTGATCCATTGGTGCAATATGTTCCTAGCGTGCGAATTGACTTCAATGACTGACTTTTATGTGATCCGGTGAAGCCAATCGAATAAAATGTGAGTCATGGGTTAGAATGTAAGCCCAATTCACTTACGTGTTATTGTGTGAGCTAAGTCATGGTTCGAATGGTAAATGTGTTTTTCATGCGCCCCAATAGGACAATCGATAGTTAAAAGACGTTTTAAACTCAAGCGATTGAGAATGTTTAACTCGAAGCTCATTCTTGCCCCTCAAGTGCGATTTGCTCCTCGGGCGTAATAATAGAGTGAGTAGATGCACTTAGTGGTTGGTAGGGAAAGAGCTAGAAGTAATTGAACCATCCTCCTTTT
This sequence comes from Selenicereus undatus, assembly GCA_017589665.1. Taxonomy (NCBI): domain Eukaryota; kingdom Viridiplantae; phylum Streptophyta; class Magnoliopsida; order Caryophyllales; family Cactaceae; genus Selenicereus; species Selenicereus undatus. The sequence continues at coordinate 50,255,471 of JACYFF010031958.1, forward strand.
TAAAATCAAAGAGACTCGAAATAGATAAGCTATTTTTTCATCTTTGAAACTTAAGATTTTGAAATGCTAATGTTGTTTTGACTATCGAGTCAAGTTTCGCTTTACTTCAAAGGATTGGCTATCCGTTACTGATGATAAGTGAGTTTAGGTTCACAAGTACGTGTCCTTATGTGCGTCAGAATGTTGCTTATAAATGCATACGTGCTAAGATGTGTACATTGATGGAGTCGTTCGCAATGGATTAGGGGGGGGGGAATTATTAGAGATTAGTTGCTATGATTGACAATCCTATTAAATGATACCTTCCATTTTCGAATTCTGAATTCCCTGAGTTTATTAGGGGCTACTTTTGTATGCATGCTTGAAACATTGAATACTCGTGGTGGAATCTGGGGAACATTGTGTGAATGTGCATGCGGTTTTCCTTCTTTGTCATTGCTGCCTACACCATGCATTACTTGCTTTTTATTATGCGGACGATTATTAGGGAATGGGATGACAATGTTTTTGCTCGAACGAACCCTAATACACCCAGAAAGAACAAGGTAGAGAGAGCCTAACAGACTTTGGAATTGTACGCTTTTTACTAAGGTGAATGTAGTTGACATAGCAGTTGTGACATTATGTGTAATACAAAGCTCGAAAGGGCTTATATGATTACTTAGACTCGTCTTAGAGCAATCCTTGATAAGTTATGTTAACAAAGTGCCAAGTAATTGGATTTCTTGCTATTAGTACATCCTTCCGTGTGATTATGCATATGATTGAGCTAGATGGATTACTTGAGTTGATCGACACGAGGGAGTAAGGGAATTGCCTAATTGTCTTATGAACTGAGGTGCCCCTATTCTTGGGTTGTGTTAGAGTGGCTATTTATTCATCTACTTAGCTAGAAATCTTGTGACCATAGAAGTTGAATTGGCATTTGCTTGCCTTGCGTGTTCTATGCCTAATCATATCGCATGCTAGCATACCCATGGTCATACTTGAATGCGTGACTCTTAAGGTTTACAAATGAATTGTTGCACCTTGTTGGCGTTTGCTTGGTTTGAGTGTGAATAAGCACATGGCTGAATTAACTAAGTGATTTAACTTTTGTAATGCACGGCTTGGTGTGACATATGAGTTGTTAATTGCATTCCATGAATTCCTTGACCCCATGTTATAACTAATTAATTGCATACACATATACTCTAATGTGTTATAGGAATCCCCATGTCAATCATTGTGATCCTAAAGTGACTTGAATTCATGCTTTAGAATGAGACTACTAGCATATGACCTTGAGATGCCATTGTCCCAAATATCATGCCTTTGCCCACTCATAGGTGCATATGCATAGAGTTGTTTTTTTACCATGCAGACTAAGTCTAGATAATTGAAAGTCCTTTTTCCTTTGATTTTTTTTAAAAAGAAAATTTAATATGGTTTTCCACGCCAACTCAATTACCCTCTTCGATGCGGTTTGCACTCAGCGCCTAAATAGAGTGAGTAGATGCTCGAAGAGGATTGGCGAGGGGGAGACTGGATACCATGTGCCCTTTTTTTATTTTAAATTGTTTGTAATCGAGATTTGGATTTTAGCATGATTTGTTTACATCGTGTCAAATGTGTACACGTTTTAGGCATGACCGAACATAGCTTGGGAATTTCGGGGACGAAATTCTTTTAAGGGGGAGAAAATGTTACGCCCACATTCGTTATATTACGTTAAGCTGATTATATTGCCTCCTTACGTTATAAAATTTGTATTTTTTAATAAACTATACGAGTTAAATTATTGTTGATCTACTTATCTGAACGATAATTTTACTAAAAAGAATATTTTGGTCGCTAGTAATAATATTATTATTATTAGTTTTGAAAATCATCCAATGATTTATAATAAGCGCTATTAAACGGTTATTATCGAGTACTAAATCGATTAGAAACCCAAATACGATTAGGTTGTCAACATTAGAAGTAGTTCGATGTTATTAAATCGAACCTAGATAGATTTTGGAAAGAATAGTTGATGAAGGATTATATTATCGATTTGGGTTTAGAATTCGGGTTACGAATTTGACTAGCGTTATCGAATATGAATCAGCCTGGACCAAAAATAAACGAAAGAGAGTAGGGAGGGGCAAATTAGTAATTCGCGCGTGACCCTCCTTTTCTTTCTCCACCTGCCTCGACCCCCCTAACACTCTCTCTCCTCTCACTTTGCTGCCCGTCTTCTTCCTCCTCCTCTCCTCCTCCATTAACGTCACTTCCAAGCTCAAGCCCACCAGATTTTCGCCCCACACAACCGCAAATTCATTCCATTCGTCCTCCCCTTCGAGTTCGCCACCCATTTGATGTGAATTGGGCTGAAATTTTGAGCAAACCAACCACGTTTATGGAGGCTCTGGGCGGTGAATTGAGGCTCGAACGGGTACCCTAGGTATAGTCACATAATTGACCTCTTAGTTGCTTCAATTTTCTATAAATTAGGTCAGAAATTGCTGCTTTCAAACACCCAAATCAACCTCAAATAAGTAAGTGATTTTTGGGTGGATTGTAGGGTTCGAATTTTGGGAGTTTGGGCATGAATTGGGTCTGGTTCGAGCATGGGTGAGCTAGAGCTGAAAGTTTGAAGTTGTTCGAGCCCTAAAGTCAAGCCAGTCAACCCTTCGAACGAACACGTAGCTCGGATTCTAGATGAGGGTTCCTTTGCACCTAAATTACTACTATTTTCAATGATTTTCACTAAATTTAGTTAGTGCATGTTGATTTTGAAGTTAGAAATCAGCTTGGGTAAATTTAGAATTGAGGTTGAGGAATTATGAATATGGTACTGATTTGGGTCATTTGGATGTCGAATTGATGCTGAATGTTACTAACCAGACAGTAGAGAAATGTTTAATGAACAGAATGTTAGCATAGCGTTGTGATTCCAATAATTTATTAGTTCGAATTCCGTTTTGAGGCTTGAGGAGGCTAATCGAAGTAATTGTGGAATGAACTGAATTATGTCTAAAGGTTATGGTTACATTAGTTTAGGCATGTTAATAGTCTATTCGTAGTTAGCTCAATGAGGTATTATGCTTATGGATATCGGTTAGCGAGCTCAAATGGGCAAAGTGTCATTTTAAAGTTTTGATTGTATCAGTTGGTTCACTTAAATACTATGTAGTTATTAAGCATGAATGTAAGGCCTATATATGATCGTTTTATGTACTGTTGGTTTGTATAAGCCAATATTAAACCGAGCTTGGTAGTTGGATGGCTTGAGGTGAAACTATTGAGTGGTTCGAGGATCTTGTAGGCGGCGTTGTGTAAGGAGGGAGCCTGGGTTGTTAATTGCCGCAATCGTGTGGATTGCAAGGCCATATGGGGCTCATTGGGCAGATTCTGCCGAGTTATGATATGAAGTGTATGAATGTGCTATGTGTAAACCCTTTTCGCCCGATATGCGACGTGACATTATGTGATTAATTTTTGAAACTTTGGACGTCTTCAAAAAGAAAAGGTCGTTTAGAAAGCCTGTTTTACGCGTTGAGAATGCTTTTAAGTTTATTAGTTGCCTATTCGCATGTTAGGATGTCTAAAGTGTAAAAAGGTCCTAAACCGTCGCACTGCTAAGTTAGTGACTCGACTGAATAGTCGATAGGTTTAGGAATTTCAAAAGCGAACTAAAAGTGAGCTCGAAAAAGTTTTTTAGCCATTGGTTTGGGTAATGACCCCTCCTCGTGTTTAAAAGAATTTATACGACCCAAAAAAGAGTACCTTAAGGTACTAATTATGAAGCTTAGCTTATTTGCATGCTATTTGCTTACTTAAGTCTCTATTGAGTTTCAATCTACGATTTAGCAAACGTATTACATTTAAAAGAAACTTTTAAGCTAAAAAGTGAAGTCGTTTTTATAAGTTAGCAATTGTTTTACATTTATAAGAAGCTTTTTAGTTGGAAATGAAGTCGTTTTATGAACTATCAAATGTATTACGTTTATACGAAGCATTCAAGTTAGAAACTAAGTCGTTTTATGATTTAGTAAACGTATTACGTTTATAAGAAGCTTTTAAGTTTAAAGTGAAGTCGTTTTAAGTGTTAACTAACTTATTGCGTTGTTAAGAAGCTTTTAAGTTTAAAACAAAGTCGTTTTGCGTATTAACAAGCTTATTGCATTTATAAGAAGCTTTTAAATTTAAAACGAGGTCGGTTTACGCATTAGCAATCTTATTACATTTTCAAAAAGGTTTTTAAGTTTCAAAGGAAGTCGATTCACGTGTTAATAAACTTATTACGTCCATGAGAAGCTTTGAAGTTATATATGAAGCTGATTTACGTGTCAGCAAACTTATTCGGTTTATAAGAAGTTTTTAAGACAAAACGATTAAGCTATAAACATTTCGAAAGGTTATGGTTGTTTTGTTTGAAAGTAAGTTTTCAGCAATGTAAGCGTTGGAAAAAGAGATATGAAATACGACTTTAAAGGTTGAGAAAGTGCTGGGCAATTGGCCAGAGGGTAGGAACTGGACTCAAGATATGAATTATCTTGGTGTGAGTTGTTCCTGGAAACTGGACGCAAAGATGGCCTGAGCTGTTTCCCCCTAAAGAAATGTTAGGAACTGGACTCAAGATATAAATTATCTTGGTCTGAGTTGTTCCTGGGAACTGGACTCAAGATATGAATTATCTTGGTGTGAGTTGTTCCCTAGATAAGTTATGATGTGTGATGCATAAGAAAACCTTAAGGGGGACTGGACTCAAGATATGATTATCTTGGTGTGAGTTGTTTCCCCACAGAGGACAACATCAAAGTTTGAGTTTATCTGCTAAGACGCGTTTTGGCCAAAAGTGCAGTACGTACACCCTGGGGATAACGTGAGTTGTAAGTGACGATCTCACTTAGAGGCGGTGTAAACTTCCCCTAGCCAGCACAATAAGATGTTTTTATGCCATAAGTAAGTTTCTAATAAGAAAGAAAAGAAGTTTCTTTTAACAAGTACGAGCCTTAAGAGGCTAAGTAAAGTGTTTGAGAAAGAAAGCAAGCTTTTAAATGTGCACATCTTGTTCATCTTTTATGAAAGAGTTTCCAAGTATAGTCAAATAGAGTTTCAAACGATGCATTGTTCATTTAAGCTTTGCAATGAGCATATTCGATGAAAGAATGTTTCTTACCAAGTCTTTTTTTTTTACCATTTTAGATGTTTTGAGTACTTTAAAAATGAATTACAAGCTTTAAAGAAGTTGGCGTGATTTATAAACCAATCCTGAAATATATGAAGAGTCACAGCGTGATGGAAACCCATCCAGTCCAGATCATGTTCATGAGGAGAATATTCCATCACGTCCAAGAACAAGATCGCAAACCAAGAGAATGGCTCTTTTGTTGGAGGAAGAAGAAGTTGGCACAAACGGGTTCACTAGTTTCAAAGTGCCCGGTTTTGTGCATTCGATTTCCTAAGCTACACTGTAGCTTATGACTAACATTTTTGTCTTTTTGGAATCCTTTTGGTGTTGTTTTTGCAGGTATAAAAAGAGTTTCAAGTCAAACATTCAAAGGGATTGGAGTTCACGTCATTTTCCAAGTGACCCCAAATTTTGCCCGGTTTTGCGCGGTTTGCAGTAACGATTTATTTAATCCACCAAACCATGTCGAAACCTTGATCTTTTTGAGGGGGGGGATTCTATACATCCTAAAACTACCCCCCCACCTTTAAAAACCAGCCTATGCACGTTTTTTTCACCAAGAACAAAAGGCACAAAAAACCGGACCAAACCGGTTCTTTTGAACCCGGTTTTTGTCAAACCGGTTTTTGCTTCTCCCTATGGCCGGCCACCCATCTTCCCAAGCTGCAAGATAGCTCTTCCCAAGCTGGGCACACTTCTCAAGTTGCCTAGGAATGAAGAAAACCAAGAGAAGAAGCAAGCAATGAGAGAAGGATGGGTGTCACTTATGTGCTTCACTCTCATTGGCTAGCCGTTTTTTTCACATGCAGATTTCGGCTACCATGTGCTTGCTTTCTTCAATTTTCAGCTTGTATTAATGTTAACAAGAAGCTAAGTAATGTATAATCAAGCTAGGCAAAGGTTAGATGCAAGGTTTGAAGTATTAAGCATTAGTTAAGTGTGTTTTATTGTAACCGATTGTATTAGTAATTAAGGATGTAATTAGATTAGTCTAACACTTTTCCTCACTAGGAAGGAAAGTGATGTGGGTTTTTACTAGCCAAGTAAAGTGTCTTCCTCATGTATAAAAGGCCATTTGGCCATGGTAAAGAAGGCAATTCAGATTTCTACCTTTGGTAAAAACCAAGAGAGTTGTTTTCTCTCAAAACACAAATCCTTACTTGCTTATCTTAGTTTAGGCCAAACTAAGTGGTGTCCAAGTGAGTCTTAATCTTGATTAAGTGGTGATTCTGTATCTTAATCAAGCTTAAGGGCCCTAAACTTTAAGGTTGGTGGTGATTCTGTATCCAATCTTAAGTTTAGTTCTATCCTATTCTAGAATCATTTCCTTGATTTGCTTAGTGAAGTAATTAGCATGGATTAGTGCCTAATTACTTAAACTTTGCTAATCTTTCACTTCCATTCCCTTTCTTACCTCAAATACCATCTTACATAACCAATTTCAACATTTCCCCACTCACCAAAATTGCCAAAATCGAACCACAATTCAAAAGGGTCCCAACCGTGCCTTTTCATCACCTCACGGGTTTTTGGGCAGCAAGTTGGCACGGCCTACCCGTGTCCATAGGCACGACCGTGCCATCCATTGCCGTGACCTTTTCTATCCTTTTCTTTTCCCCTTTGATGTGTAGTGGCTTGGGTAGTGTTTTCCCTTGACACTTACATCAGCAAGGGAACGAAAGACATGGCAATAAATGAAGATATTAGTCGAACA
>JACYFF010031958.1:50262442-50279492 GCA_017589665.1 Selenicereus undatus
TATATATATATATATATATATATATATATATATTGTAGCCCCCCAAAATTCAATTTGGGAATTGGATTAAGTCCTTGACTGGACTAGTGTTGACCACTGACCCGCCTGACAGCGGGTGGTTACACTGGGCATCACCGCCATATTTCCTTACTGGGAATACCAGGCTAAGAGAATAAACATTTTATTAGAAACTAGACTGAAAGTTAATACCCGTAAAGGGGTCCTAAACATTTCAACAAGTTCCAACGGTTTCCAAACTACTGTCGAGTCCTCGAAACTTAAATTCTATGCGCGTTTGTCCCACCATTAAGCATAGCTTCCATCCTCATATGCACACTGATCGCCTGAAAACAAAACATTTTCAAAAAGTGAGTGGAAACTCAATAACTATCATCCTCAATTGTAAATTTATGATTTAAAAGCATTTGTAAGCGATTTGGGTAAAATAAAGGGTATAGCACAGGATGGGGTTTTTTGCAATGGTTACAATCCAGTTTTATTCTCAATTCAGTTTCTTTCCCTTTGGTGTCAACAAGAATTAGTCAACGAGCAATCCTACCGGGTCTCATGGCCTCCAACCGGTCTAGTTGTAGCTAATCACTCTTTCATGGCCTGCCGCCTACGGACGGTTACCGATAGCGTGGCCTACCAGCATGCTTTGCCCGTGGAAGACAATAGGTGTTCTAAAACTTGAAGGATCAGCCCCCCTCATCTCGTCATACCCAAAACGGTAACACCCCCAGCCCCTAGGGCTGAAAGCGTTACATTTTCTTAACTTTTTACTTAAATTATGGGACGAAACGGATAGAGTTTCCCCTAAAAACTGACCGTTTTCAGGCTAAAAGCCTTACAATAAATCCCTGCAAATCAACGGCAGCGTAAAACATTTAAAAGAAGCTCAACGGCTGCACACCGGAGTTCATAACTCAACGAGCCACTCGCTCGAAGCACACCAACCAGAATAGTTCATTAATACAGGAAAAGTAAAAGATACAGCTCAACGGTTCACACATCCGGAGTATTGGGGTTTACATCCCAAAACATAACTAACTTTGACCAACAAGACATCTAACTAATTAGATGGTTGGCTCACAGGGCCATACAGAGTGACTCATAAACAAAATGCATTACATGAACCAGAATACTTGTTTACAGACGTTTACAAACGTTTACAAGACTTCAGTAGGCACACATGACACCTTGCAAGCGAGAACAGATTCCGTCTGGACATAGCTGAATCAACTTCTTCTTGTCATAAAGAAAACCTGGGGGAAAAGGGGAAAGACTAGTGGGATGAGCAACCGCACACTCAGTGAGTATCCCCCGACCCCCTTAAAGCCAAAACCGTTGCAGGTAATAATACTCATATTAGTCACATATCATGTATTTATACTTGACTATCATATTAGGCATTCATAAAACCCTTATGGAAGGATTACTAACCATAAAATTCATTTTAACCATTCAAACACATTTCTAGGTCTCTGAATGACTAAGTTTCTTTACTAATAAGCAGTTAAGTACATAAGCAAGCATCGAGGGCTAAGCATAGGGATCTTTCTTTTTGACAAACACAACTTCTTAGCATTCCATTTAAACAATGCATGAAACCTCATTCATATGATGTGCACATAAGGCTATCTCTTTTCATAATCATACTTTTCTTGGCGTTTCATTCATATGATATGCATATGGCACACACACATTTCAAGTCTCATTAGAATCTCATTCATAGGATATGCATGAAATATGCTCATAAGGCTTTCTTTTTCATAAACGTATCTTACTTAGCATTTCATTCATAAGTGATACTTGTAACATGCACATAACACTTTTATTTTCATCAGCATACTTAACTTAGATCTCATTCATATGATATGCACAAGTCATGCACAGGAAGCTTTATTTCTTTTTACTGCAAACACTTCATTTAGCTTCGTGAGGCTCATAAAAACTCTTAGCCTCTTAAGGCTCATATTCTTTAAAAGAAATCTCTTTCATATCGATCGCATACTAACCCTTATCAACTTTTCACTTTTCATTCATTTGGCCTCTTATCAACCCATAAAAACATTCTTTCTGAAATACTTGAAATGGCGTAATGCCGACTGCTTTTCTTCGCTTATTAGGAAAGTACATGTAACACCCCCAGCCCCTAGGGTCAGGAGCATTACGTTTTCTTACTTCTTACTTAATTTATGGGGCAAAACGGACAGAGTTTCCCCTAAAAACTGAGCGTTTTCAGGCTAAAAGCCTTACAACAAATCCCTGCTTTAAAAAGAAACATTAAAAACTTCCAAAACAAACTCAACGGCTACACGCCGGAGTCCACAACTCTACGAGTCGCTTGCCCGAAGTACACCAATCATAAAATTAATTAATAAAGAAGGAATCAAACTTACAACTCAACGGATCACACATCCGGAGTACTGGGTCCACTTCCCAAAATACAACTAACTTTAACCAAGAAGACATCTAACTATTCGGATGGTTGGCTGACACGACCATACAGAGCGACTCATAAAACAATATGAATTATATGAGGTACAAAACTTAGTTTACAACATTTACAAACTAGGAATAAGTCATATTACATCATTAATCACATGAATCTACTTCTATATGGCATATATGACTCTTGTTCAAGCAGGGGTAAACTCCAACTCGTGTAGGTAGCTTGACTTCCATCTGTCATAACAAAAGCTTGGCAGAAAAAGGGGAAAGAGTAATGGGGTGAGCAACCACATGCTCAGTGATAGTTCCCCTACTCCTCAAAACCCAAAACAGTTGCAGGCAATAATACTAATAATAGCCAGATATTACGCATTCGTACTTTACTATCATATTAGGCAATCATTGATCCCAAGGAAAGATTACCCTCCTTAAACTTCATTCCAACCATTCAGCTCAATTCTAGGCCCTCAATTACCAAACTTTCCTACTAGCAGGCATTCAGGCACACAAACAAGTATGCAACCAGGACTGAATACAAAGGCTTTCAAACTCACTTTTTAAAACATAGTGACTCTCGATAAATACCAAGAAGTGTTTATAATCCCCACCAACTCCTTTAAAGCTTATGTTTCTTTCTAAAAGTTCTCAAAACATCTAAACTGGTAAGAAAGACTTGTCAAGAAACATACTTTCATAGAATATGCATATTGAAACGAATAATGCAACATTTGAGACTTCATTTGACTATAATTGGAAATCCTTTCATAAAAGATGAACAGGAGGTGCACATTTGAAAGCTTTCTTTTTTTTTCTTAAAAACACTTTACATTGCCTCTTGAGGCTCGTGTTACTTTAAAAGAACTTCTTTTCTTTTCTGAACTGCTTAGAATGGCAAAAAGCCAAACCTCCATTTTATCAGGAACTTACTTACAACATAAAACATCTCATTATGCTGGCCAGGGAGGTCAACACCGCCCTTAAGTGGGATCGTTACTCTTATTCTACGTTATCCTCGGGGTATACATACTTAACTTTTGGCCAAAACGCGTCTTAGTAGAGTAACTCTAACCTCGATACTATCCTCTGTGGGGCAACATATCCTGAGTCCAGTCCCCCTCAAGGTTTTATTACACGTCACACATCAGGGAACAACTCACACCAAGGCAATCATATCTTGAGTCCAGCTCCCGGGAACAGCTCACGCCATCTTTGCGTCCAGCTCCCAACATTACCTTAGGGGGAAAAGGTCACGCCATCTTTGCGTCCAGTTTTCGCCCTCTGGCCAACTTCCTAGCACATTTTTAGTCTTTAAAGACATATTTCATTTCTCTGTTTCAAATGCTTACTTGGTTGAAAACTCGCTTTTTAAACAAAACAACCATAACCTTTTGAAATGCTCATAGTTCATTCGTTTTTGGCTTAAACACTTCTTATAGATGTTATAAGTTTATTAACACATAAATCGACTTCCTTTGAAACTTGAAAGCTTCTTAAAAACGTAATGAGCTTGTTAAATCGTAAAACAATTTCGTTTCGAACTTAAAAGCTTCGTATAAACGTAATACGGCTCCTAACTCGCAAAGTGACTTCGTTTTTAACTTAAGAAACTTCTTATAGACGTAAAACGTTTGCTAGTTTGTAAAACGACTGCATTTCTAGCTTAAAAGCTTCGTACAGACGTAATACGTTTATTAACTCGTAAAACGACTTCCTTTTAGACTTAAAAGCTTCTTATAAATGCAATAAGTTGGTTAATACTTAAAACGATTTCACTTTAAACTTAGAAGTTTCTTATAAACGTAACACGTTTACTAAATTGTAAAATGACTTAGTTTCTAACTTGAATGCTTCGTGTAAACGTAATAAGTTTACTTAATCGTAAAACGACTTCGTTTTTAACAAAAAAGCTTTTTATATAAACATAATAAGGTTGCCTAATCATAAAACGACTTCGTTTCTAACTTGAAAGCTTCGTATAAACGTAATAAGGTTGTTAAATCATAAAAACAACTTCTTTTCTAACTTGAAAGCTTCGTATAGGCGTAATACATTTGATAGTTCTTAAAACGACTTCATTTCCAACTAAAATGCTTCTTATAAATGTAAAACGATTGTTAACTCATAAAAACGACTTCACTTTTTAGCTTAAAAGCTTCTTTTAAACGTAAAACGTCTACTAATTCGAGGAACAGCTTTCATTTTAGCTAAAAGCTTATTATAAACGTAATAGGTTCGCTAATTCATGAACGAACCCATTTAAAACTCAAAACACTTTAGTTAGCGTTCAACTCAAATTAAATTTGTAATTGAAACTTCAGTTGCTATTCTATAACTCCTTTCAATTCCTTTTTAAAACTCAAGAAGGGTGTATAAATGAACTAAAGACTTAAAACGCTCCCAAACTCGCTACTATTCAAAAACTGTAAGCAATTGGCTCGTTTATAAGATAACGAGATTTCTTTGTAAGCTTTCAACATGAACGTTTCTTAAATAGGATGGAGTTACTAACTTGTAGCTTGAAACTTAATAGAAATTTAAAAAGCAAATAGCATACAATCAGGTAAACCCATAATTAGCCTTGAAATGGCCCTTTTCAAGTCATTTAAATTCCTTTAAACATAAAGAGGTGTCATAAACAAACCAATGCCTTAAAAACCTTTTTGAAAACTCTTTTAGTTCGCTTTTGAAATTCCTAAACCTATCGACTATTCAGTCGAGTCACTAACTGAGCAGTTCGATGGTTTAGAACCCTTTTTACACTTTAGACATCCTAACACACGAATAGGCAACAGATAAACTTAAAAGCATTCTCAATGTGTGAAGCAAGCTTTCTGAACGACATTTTCCTTTTGAAGATGTCTAAAGTTTCAAGAAATTAATCACATAATATCACATAGCATATCGGGGGAAAGGGTTTACACATAGCACATTCATACACTTCATATCACAACTCAGTAGAATCTGCCCAATGAGCGACACATGGCCTCGCAATCCACACGATTACGGCAATTCACAACCCAGGCTCCCTCCTCACACAGCACTGACCACAAGAACCTCAAACCACTCAATAGTTTCACCTTAAGCCATCCAACTACTAACATGGTTTAATAATATCATAAACAAACCAATTATTCACTAATGCATCCTATAAAAGCATAGTATGCTCATCAACAATCTTAAACAGAATTTAAACATGCTTTATTAGTGCCTTAATCTGCCCGAGAAACATCCTTAAGCTTCAATGCAACTTAAACAATAACCTAATAAATTGACAGTGCCATGATAACATTCTATTTGCTAAGTAATTCTCCAAATTGTCAGATTACTAACGTTCAGCATGAGTTTGTCATGCAATTAATCCCAAAATCAATACCATGTTAATAATTTCTCGATCTCAACTCTAATTTTCCCCCAAACTGATTTCAATCCTCGAAATTAACATGCACTAGCTAATTCGATTAAATTAGTTGAAAATAGTAGTAACTTAGGAGCAAAGGAGCGCTAACCTTGAACCCAAGCTAGAGGTTCGATTCATGGTTGTGGCTCAACTTTAGAGGCTTGAACAACTCCAATCCTTCGCCTCTTGCTTACCCACACTCAAACAGGACCAAATCACGCCCAAATTCCTGAAATTCGAACCCTAAAACTGACCCAAACTCACTTACTGATTTGAGGTTGAAGTGGGGTTTGAAAGCAACCGAAATTTGTAGAAAATTGAAGAAATTAAGAGGTGAAATTCATGGCCATACCTAGGGCATGCGTTCGAGCTCCAATTCAGCGCCAAGAAGAGTGGCCAGCTTGTTCGAAATTCAGCCCAATTCGCATCAAATGGGTGGCCAACTCGTAAGGGAGGTTGAATGGGATGAATTTGCGGTTGTTGTGGGGCTAGAATCTACTGGGCTTGAGCTTGGAAGTGGCGTTAATGGAGGAGGAGAGGAGGAGGAAGAAGATGGGTAGTAAAGTGAGAGGAGAGAGAGTGTCGAGGGGGGGCGGGGGGGTTCACGGCAGCACGAGAAAGAGTGGGGGTGTCGCGTGAAATGACCAAAATGCTCCTCCCTCTCTCTCTCTCTCTTCTTTTTTTTTGTCTCAAGCTGATTCATATTCAATACCGCTAGTCTAATTCGTAATCCGAACTAAATCCAAATCGATAATATAATCCTTCATCAACTATTCATTCCTAAATCTATCTAGGTTCGATTTAATAACATCGAACTACTTCTAATCATATTCGGGTTCCTAATCAATTTAGTACTCAGTAATAACCGTTAATAACGCTTATTAAAAGTCATCGAAAGATTTTCAAAACTAATAATAATATTATTAATAATAATAATGGTGTCAAAAACATACTTTTAATAAAATTATCGTTCACAAAGGCACATCACTAATAATTTAACTCGTATCGTTAAATAGAATAGGTTTTTATAACGCAAAAATACATCATGAACAACTTAACAGAAAATAAGGTACGCGGGCCTTACAGTACATCTAGCATAAGATCATTACAGGGTGTTGATTGGGTGAGATCTATTCTTAAGCCCATAGTGAGCCTAACGCTCACAGTTAAGTTCTTACTCCCAGGATGGCTACATATAACATATTGGACCATTGCATTAACCCTCGTCAGGTTCTCTAGGGTTTCCTATTACCAGAACTTTTCCCTAGGTTAACATCATTCATATCATAACATTAACCCTTGTCAGGGTCTCTAGGGTTTCCTATTACTAGGACTTTCCCCGAGGTTAACATCATTCATATCATAAAATTAACCCTTGTCAGGGTCTTTAGGGTTTCCTATTACCAGGACTTTCCCATAGGTTAACATCATTCATATCATATTGTCCGCAACACATTATCTTAGCCACTTTAAAGCGTATCGGCCATAATGGCTAATAATTTTGCTGCCTCTCACAGTGAAATCCTTTTTCATACGACTCACGCCTTTATAAAACTCTTTAGGGATTCCCCCATTCGAGCGAGTTCACTCCCAAAACTGTATTTATTTAGTTAAAATAGGCCATCATGCACTAATAATTATGGCTATTATCATTTGAAAACATGAAATCCCTTTTTGAAAAACTCACCCCTACGCACATAATGCAACTTGAGGACATGGAAGAGAAGGGGGGTCCACATGTATCACATTCACACGCATAATGCATCTTAATAACATAAAAGGGGAGGGATTTGCACGTATTACATTCAAGCACTTCATAATCATTTCAACAACACAATGAGCCACACACGGCCTCGTAATCCACACGATTGCGGTTAATTCACAACCCAAGCTCCCTCCTCACAAGCACCATACCACAAAAACCTCGAACCACTCATAGTTCTACCTCGAACCATCCAACTACCATCTCGGTTTCAATTTCATAATTTAGCATTCTAATCTTCATGATGTACTGAAAGGTCATATGTAAACTTACACAACTTACCCATGCTTAACTTACTGAGTAAGCAATTAACAATAGCAGTGCGCTGCAACCAACGGTTATAACCATACACACACACATACACACACACACACATATATAGGCATTCATACGACCTTAACTTGAAACGGACGTTTAGTAAGCTAAGCTAAACTAACTAAGCATGAAACACGATTATATTCATGCATCGCAGTCAAGCGACGTAGACATGCTCAGTTCATCATTCAAATATTATTTCCAAAGCTATTTCATAAGCATAATTCAACTAAATAGACAAGTATCGATTCGGGGCGTTCATTCATTGTCTCAAAGTTACATTTCAAGCCTAAATAAGTCTTTTAAACATAATATGATTCCAAACATTCATTTATTACATCGAAGTCATTATTTGAATCTAAATAAACCACTTAAACATAATACGAATCAAGGGATTCGTTTATTACGTTGAAGTTGCTATTTGAACCTATTTAGGCCCCTTTAAACATACTGCATTCAAAATATTCGTTTATTGTATCGAAGTTACTATTCGAACCTATTTATGCCATTTAAACATAACACGACTTTAGGCATTCATTTATTACATTGAAGTTACTATTCAAGTAAACTCTTCAGGCATGCATTAACTGAATTTACTTGAATCGAATCTAAGCTAAACACGCATAATTCACTTCGAATTAAATCTTCAGGCATGAATTAACTGAATACATTCGAATCAAAGCTAAACATGCATAATTAACTTCGAATTAAATCTTCAGGCATGAATTAACTGATTAGGTTCGAATCAAAGCTAAACACACATAATTCACTTCAAATTAAATGTTCAGGCATGTATAAACTGAATAGATTCGAATCAAAGCTAAACATGCACAGTTCACTTCGAATTAAATCTTCAGGCATCAATTAACTGGTTAGGTTCGAATCAAAGCTAAACATGCATAATTCACTTGGAATTAAATCTTCAAGCATGAATTAACCTAACATATTCGAATCAATTCTAAACATGCATAGTTTCTCATCACATAATCCATGAAAGAAACTAAACCTAAGCTGACATAAATCATCGTTTAGGTTAAAACGTTCAAAATTAATACTAATTTAGGAGGCGAGGAGCACCCACCTCGATTCCGTACTAGAGGACCCGTTCTAAGGGCTTTAGTTCGACTTTGAGTGCTGGAAAAGCTCGATTCCCTAACCCTTGTTTACTGACACACGAACAAACCCCCAAACCGTGCCCAATTCGATCCCTAATTTCAACCCAAACCCTTACTCCCTGACTTGGATTTGAGGAGGATGCTTGAGGCTATGAATTTACTTGCGATTTGTAGAGGAATCGAAGCAACTAAAAGCTAGAGGTGCTTCAACCTGCGTCTGGGCTGCGAACCGCCAACCAAACCCACCTAAACCGTGGTGGTTCTTCTCCGTTTCCGCTCAAATTTCGCACTAGACGTTCATTTGTTGGTGGGGAAGGTTGAATGAGGGGGATTTTGAGTTGGTTTGAGGCAAAATCAAGGAGTTTCGAGCTTCACTTAGCGGTGTTCATGGTGAGGGAGGAGAGGAGGAAGAAGAGCAGGGAAGAGAGAGAGAGATGTCGGGGTAGGGAGGGGAAACGCGTGAAGAAGAATGAGCAAAAAGGGTCCCGTGATTTTTACTAATCTGCCCCTCCCTCTCTCTTCTTATTTCAAGTTGTTTACTAACAAGCACCGCTGGTTTGGTTCGTATCTCGAACACTAAACCCGATCACTAATATACCCTTCCACCAATCATTCATTCCCAAATGTATCAAGGTTTACCTAAATGAACATCAAACTATACTTAAGGTCGCCAACCTAATCCTATTCGGGAAACAACTAAATAAATCGAAGAACGACTAAATTAAACTATCGATATAATTTAAAGGTGCAAATAGCACGAATTAACTTTGAAATCAATAAATAGTAACAATAATCCCCCCTTTTTTTTAATAAAATCATAGCTCCCAAAAGCACATCGATAATCATTTAACTCACACAGTTACTAAAAATACGATTTTATAACGTAAAAAGGTAATACAACTAGCTTAACGAAAAAAAAATGTGCGTATTACAAAAACATATTTAAATAGGGTTCACAACATCTCTTACATTTTCGATTGTTGTACATCTAAGCAATTATTAACAAACTCACTCGATCTTCATAACTCAGTTTCGCAGACAAGCATAACCAATACAACCGTTCCACAAGCTCCCCTACAACTATCAAGGTTGATCCAAGCAGGATAGCTACTATCAAAGAGCATGTAAAGGTTAAGACATGACTATTACTTGGCTTTCCATAATTTACAGGATCGCTTTCCTTAGCGTAGCCTTACTGACCAACACCTTGATGCGGCTCCTCAAAAAAGTGTTTTAAAATGTCACCCCCCCTACGGAGTACAAATCACAAGAGAGGAGGAGTGGGGCGACGTTGGCACGTGGGGTGTTGGCAGTGGCCGGCTAGGCGGCAGCACATGGTGCGGGAGAGAGAGAGAGAGAGAGAGAGAGAGCGACAAAAGACAGAGAAGGAAAGAGTAGGGTTTAGGGTTTTGGGCGTTTAATGAGGGGGGAGGGGTTTCGGGCTTGAGGGAGGGGGCCAAGTGAGAAGAGGCCAAAGAGGGGGAGAGGGGAGGAGAGAGAAAAGTGTAGGGTTTGTCTAGCTTCTCAAAGAAGAAATCCTCTAAAGCATATTTTTCCCTCATTCCTAAAATAGCATGTTTTGAACCAAAATTTAGTGAAAAAGAAAAATAATCCCTGCATTGACTTGGATTGACTTGAGGAGAATTCTAAGTCGGTCCATACCGAATATAAATTTTCAGGGTTTCATATTCTACCCCCTTAAGAAAGTTTCATCCCCGAAACTTGTCATGCACCTGCTTACAGGAATAGATTAGGGTATTTGTCTCGCATCTCCTGTTCCAGTTCCCAAGTTGCTTTTGACATATCGTGGTTGGCCCAAAAGAGTTTCACCAGGGGTACCATTGTATTACGGACTTGTTTCTCCCTCTAGTCTAGGATTTGTAAAGGTCACTCTTTATAGGACAGATCCTCCTGAAGCTCTACAGGGTCAGGTATAATCACATGAGAGGGGTCCGGGATGTACTTTCGTAATTATGACACATGGAACACGTTGTGTACCCTTAGCAATTCCAGTGGCAGTTCCAGGCGGTACGCCACCTCCCTAACTCTCTATATAATTGAGTACGACCCAATGTACCTCGGGCTAAGTTTCCCTGTCATGCTGCATCTCGTGATCCCCTTAGTCGGCGACACCTCAAGGAAGACTTGATCGCCCACTTGGAAAAGGTCTGCGCCTCCGATTGACGTAACTCTTTTGACGACTTTGGGCGGCTCTCGTACGTTCCTGAATTACGCGGACCTTCTCAGAAGTAGCTTGGAGTAGGTCAGGCCCAATGGTCAAGGCTTCCTCAATTCTAGGTCATGGGTCGGGTAGTTACGCTCGTGCAACTTCAGTTGTCAGGACACGTAAGCCTTCACCTTTCCTCCCGGCATCGGAACGCATCCTAACCCGCTCCTTGATGCGTCACTATACACCAAGAAGGGTTCCCCTTCCCCAGGTAGTGCCAACACCGGTGCATTGGTCAGTCTCTTCTTGAGCTTCTGGAAAGCTTCCTCGCATTTGTCTGTCCACTCATACTTGGTAGTCTTCTTTGTCAAGTTAGTCAGCCGGGCAGCCATTTTGGAGAAGTTTTGAACAAATTTCCGATAGTAACCGGCTAACCCGAGAAAACTCCTCACTTCCGCCTCGTTCTTATGTCTAGGCCACTGCATCACAGCTTCTATCTTTTGAGGGTCAACAACAATTCCTTCCTTAGACACCACATGTCCCTTCCTTAGACAGTACATGTCCCAGGAAGGCTATCTTTTCTAGCCAGAATTCACATTTAATTAGCTTTGTGTGCAACTCGTTGCTTCTCAGTACCTCCAGAACTTTCCTCAGGTGGTCAACATGTTCCTCCGGTGTCCTCGAATAGACGAGTATATCATCTATGAACACTACCACGAACTTATGTAGGTATAGTTTGAAGACCCTATTCATAAGGTCTATGAATGTTGCAGGGGCATTTGTGAGTCCAAAAGGCATTATTACGAATTTGTAGTGTCCATACCGTGTGCGAAACGCCGTCTTGGGTATGTCCTCCTCCTTGATATGAAGATGATGGTACCCTGATCGCAGGTCAATCTTGGAGAAGGTCCCTACTCACTTCAATTGATCGAATAGGTCCTCTATACAGGGTAGCGGGTATTGGTTCTTTACGGTTATCTTATTGAGCTCCCTGTAGTCAATACGTAACCGTAGGGTTCCGTCCTTTTTCTTGACAAAGAGTATCGGGCCTCCCCACGGTGACGTGCTAGGCCTAATATAGCCCTTTTCCAGCAATTTGTCCTGTTAGGCCTTTAACTCTTTAAATTCAGTTGGAGCATTCTATATAGGCCTTAGAGATGGGGGTGGCTCCTGGCACGAGGTCTATGCAAAATTCTACCTCCCTGGGTGGTGGCATGCTCGGAATTTCCTCTGGAAAGACATTGGGAAATTCTTGCACTACCAGAAGGTCCTTCAGGGATGTCTCCGGTGCTTCAGTCTCTAGTTCATTGCACAGGTATCCTTCACAGCCTCTCGTTAGCAGTCTCTGTGCTTTAATTGCTGAGATAAGCTTCACTCCTTTTTCTAGGGGTTTTCCCTTATGAACTACTCCTTCTCTGTTTGGCCCTCTCAGGGATATCCTCCACTTGAGGCAGTCTATGTGGGCTTAGTGTTTGGATAGCCAGTTCATACCCAAAATTATGTCGAACTCGATCAAATCGAATCTATATAAGTCCGCTAGGAAGTTATGGCCATGTATTTGGATTGGGTAGTCAATGTATAACTCTTTACAGTTTACCGCCTTCTCATCAAGAAAGGCTATGTTTAGTAGGGTCAGCTCGCTCGCTGGGACTAACCCTAGAATTCTCACCAATCAAGTAGAAATAAACGAATGTGTGGCACTAGAATCAAATAAAACTTCTACAGGATGAGTTTTTATGGAAAAGTTAGCAGTCACCACATTTGGAGTGTTCTCCACCTCTTCCCGCTTCATCACATACACTCTGCCACCTGGGGCTCGAGGCGGTGGGTTAGGTGGCCTCGCTTGGCTCTGCTAAGGTGTCTTCCCCTGGTTGCCCGGGTTTCTTGGTTAACCGCCCCTATTCTGCATGGGTGGCTACTGCTGCAGTCCTGCCGATCGTTGCCCAAGAGGGGGCGGAGGAAGTGGGCAGTCTTTCACTTTATGTTGTGGGCTACCACAATGGAAACATCGCTTTAACGAGTGACACTCATGTGCATAGTGTCCTGGTTTTCCACAGGCGTTGTATATCAACAGAGGTCGAGCACTAAGGGGTTGTCAATTAGAAGTGTAGGGGTTGTTGGAGGGAGCGTCCCTTGGCCTATTGTACGAATTCTGGGTGTGCTGATTCCCTCGCTGATCCAGCCCCATCTTCACCCTACACTGCTCATTGTAGAACTCGTTTCTTTCCTTCATAGCTCTCTCCACGTTGACAGCGGTGTCATACATGTCCTCATATGAATTGTAGTCTCACACCGACATTCACTCGTTGAGGCTGGGAGTCAGTTTGGCCTCAAAACACTTCCTCCTCAGCTTCTCGTTTGCCACATACGCAAGTGCAAACCGTGATAGCTCCATGAACTTCGAAGCGTACTCCGATACGCTCATCATCCCTTGCTACACAAGGACGAACTCGTCCTCTTTGGCCTTTTGCAGGGACACTAGGTAGAATCGATTCTTCAATAAGTCCTTGAATTCCTTCCAGTCAAACCCCGACTTATACTGCCTATCTCTCACCATGACCCACCAAAGGTCTGCCTCATCCTTCAGATAGAATCCGACAAACCCTACCCTCCAGTCTACAGGGCACTACAAGGCATCGAACAACTTCTTCATGCCCCTTATACAATCTTCGAATGCCTTAGGGTTAGGGGCGCCCATGTACCCAAGTGGATTGAGGCTTGCAAGCCTCTTGAACATATGTGCATTGTGTTCAGTGGGGCCTTTCTCCCTAGCCTTAGCCATACGTTGGATGTGCTCGTTCTGATGTCGAATCTGCTCATCATGCTTCTGTAGCAGCTCCAGAACCAGTAAGTTAGTGAGTCCTTCCCCAGCTGAGGAGTTGGTCTTACCTTCCAGACTTATATTTTCCCTTTCACTCCTGGGTCAAGGAGCCTCCAATCTCTCCTGAAAACTTGCTACCGGAATTTCCAATTACCTTCGTGCCCTTTCATTGGGCTGAGGTTCGGTGTAGGATTCATCGTTAGTCCTCAACATCCTGAGGTAAAATACCCCAGTTTAATTCACATCCTACTAGTCCTTATAATAGGTTGCACCAAGCACTAACAACTTCTACGCATTTTGTATAGAAAAGGCATAACACCCACCAAGGCATACCTAACATTTATTTGTAATAACCCAGAGGCATAGGGTCCCTCCTCTTTTCGAGGACAGTGACCCGTCTCGTACTTATTCATGATTACTAGTGTATCTTTTATACATAGTTCGTACATATGGAAGCACTTCTCAATTCCCAAGGGATCTCGGTAATAATCGCATCCACACAGTTCACAAGTAAACAATAACACAAAATTCAGCTCAAAGAAAAATAACACACTATAACTTTTATTCCATTTCAATAGGTTCATAACATAACATTTAATGAGTTTCGTTCATTAACTAACAAAGATTCTAATAAAATATAAGAAGTTAAACATTGACTCCTAAGGCCTTCAATCTCTACTGGGTGGGAGCATCCAGTGGGTACCCACCTCAGCACATCCGACCACACCTCCCCCTTTCTCAATAGCTCACTGCAGCCTCAGGCTCACCCCTCTTCCTCACAGGATCCATCTCTTCATTACTCAAGACCTCAAGTCCCTTTGTCTGGTTGACCTCCCCAGTGTAGTCCATCCTTCCTTCCTCCTGATCCCCCTTAGGGTCCTCCCTCTGAAGGGCCTCCGTCTTGCTCTCGCTAAAGTCTTCCTCAAGGTTTTCACTTCCCATACGTTCCCCCTCACCTGCACCAGAATCCTCCTCTAGATCCTCCTCTTCCATTCATTCCTCCTCACTCGGGATCCTCCTCATCTATTCGTTCCTCCTCGCTAAGATCCTCCTTGGGGTCCTCCTCTTCCATCGGGTCCTCCTCGCTAGGATCCTCCTCCTCTACTGGACATGCCTCAGAAGAAGCATCTCCCTCATCCTTAGGGTCTCCCTCCACATCAGTGAGCTCGTCTCCCGGGGGTGGGGCCTCCTCCTCACTAGCTGTGGGTATAAGGTCTTGGTCGTGGGGGCCCTACAGTCTTAGGTAATTTATCAGGTCAACCACGCTTGTCCCCATAGGCTCCGAGTGACACCAACAACACTTCCCCCACAGACAATAATCATAAGCCCCGGGATACAGCTCATCAACTCTGCAGTGCCACTTAGGGTCTCTTTTCAGGGTTGGCAGCAGAAAGAAGGCCCAGTTGTCCTCAATCCTCAAATAGCTATTGGGCACATCTTCTAAATACCGGGCTAATGCCCACTTCACATGCTGAATGTGCTCCCACAGAATCTGACCGATCTCTTAGCTAGTTGCTCGTGCAAGCAAGGACCTCCTACACAACCACAATGCTGGGTACAGAAGTCACTTACACATAAGACAGGCATTCACACAATAACACATTTATATCATATTACATGCATATGTATGCACTCTTGCCCATCATTACACTCACTATCCACATCTTACCTAAGTGTATAAGTGATTACTATCAGGTTCGTAACCTAGCTCCGATACCAAAATTGTAACACCCTAAAATTTCAATTTGGTAATTTGACTAAGTCCTTGACTTGACTAGTGTTGACTACTGACCCACCTAACAGTGGATGGTCACACTGGGCGTTACCGCCGTATTTCTTTACTAGGAATACCAGGCTAATAGAATAAACATTTTATTAGAAACTAAACTGAAAGTTTATACCCATAAAAAGGGTCCCAAACATTCCAACAAGTTCCAAAGGTTTCTAAACTACAGTCCAGTCCTCTAAACTTAAATTCTATGCACGTCGGCCTCACCACTTAGCATAGTTCCTATCCTGATATGTAGAATGATCACTTGAAAACAAAACATTTTCAAACAGTGAGTGGAAACTCAATAACAATCATCCTCAACAGTAACTTCACGATTTGAAAGCATTTGGAAGCGATTTGGGTAAAACAGAGGACATAACACAGGATGGGGATTCTTGTAATAGTTACACTCCAGTTTTATTGTTAGTTCAGTTCCTCTCCCTTTAGTCTCAGCAGGAATAAGTCGACGAGTGACCCTAGTGTCTCATGGCCTGCAGCCGGTCTAGTTATAGTCAATCACTCTTTCATGGCCTACCGTCAACTAACGGTTACCGATAGCCTGGACTACTCTTACTACTTCCAGTACGGTGTTACCGATCTACCAGCACGTTATGCCCAGGGAAGACAATAGATCTTCTAATACTTGGAGGATCAGCCCCCCTCATCTCTTCATACCCAAAACGCATTTAAAAAAGGGTTCACAACATCTCTTACTTTTTCGATTATTGTAGATCAAAGCAATAATTAACAAACTCAACCGGTCTTTACAACTCACAATTTCACAGACAAGCATAAACGATTACAACCGTTCCAGAAGCTCCCTTGCAACCATCAAGGTTGATCCAAGCAGGGTAGCTACTATCAAAGAACACGTAAAGGTTAAGGCATGATTGTTACCTGGCTTTCCGTAATTTACAGGCATGGTTTCCCTAGCGTAGGCTTACTGATCTACACCTCGATGCGGTTACTCAAAAAAGTGTTTTCAAACGTCAACCTAAGGGAGGAAAAGAAGGAGTGGGGCGCCGTTGGCACGGCGGGGCGTCAATAGTGGCTGGCTGGTAGGTAGCGCACGTTGAGGGAGAGACACACAAATATACATATATACACACACACACAAACATATATATAAGTACATACATGTATATATATACATGTATATATATGTGTGTGTGTGTGTGTGTGTGTATGTGTGTGTGTGTGTGTGTGTGTATATATATATACATATATATATATATATATACATATATA
>JACYFF010031958.1:50293536-50310576 GCA_017589665.1 Selenicereus undatus
CACCTTTAAAATCCCAGCCTTGGTCGATTTTCCTAAGCAAACAAAAATCCACAAAAACCGGCCCACAAAGCTGAACCCGGTTTTTGAGAACCGATTTTCTTTTCCCCTAAACCAGCCAACCACTCCTCCTTGTAAGTTGATGGGCACACTCTTCAATCTTGGCACACACCCCTAAGTGTTCTAGCATTGGCTGCCCCTTCAAAGGACAACCAATGAAAGCAAGACAAAGTGATGAATGGTACCTATTTCCTATTGGCTAGCCGCAATCTTGCCATGCACATTTCGGCTGAGCACATGCTCTTCCCAGCCTTTGCTGGTTGTTTTAGTAGCTAAGCAAGTATTAAGGGATGTATAATTACCCTAGATAATGTTTTACTTCATGTTTTTGATGTATTAGTTTTAGTTAAGTGTGTTTGTACTTAACCGGTTGTAATTAACCCCTAAACATTTCCTCTCTAGTAAGGAAAGGGAGCGGGAATGTGTAATACTTGTAATTAGGGCCATTTGGCTGCTTCATAAAAGCACTCCAAGGCCTTAGCTTCATTTCATAAGTTGTTGAATGAAATTCCAAGTTTGAGAGCATTTGCTTTCTTCTTCTAAACTCTTGCTTGCTTATCCTTAATTAGGCCAATTAAGGTGGTGTCCAAGTGAGTCTTAACCTTGATTAAGTAGTGATTCTGTATCTTAATCAAGATTAAGGGCCCTAAGCTTGAAGATTGGTGGTGATTCTATATCCAATCTCCGGTTTAGCTCTATCCTATTCTAGTTTCATCTCCATGATTTGCTTAGTGAAGTAATTAACTTGGATTAAGAGTTAATTGCTTTTACTTAGCTAATCTTTCACTTCCATTCATTTCCCCACTTCAAATACTCTCCTTTTCATCCATTTTCACCATTTTCCATTCACCAAAAGAAGCAAAAACCGAAGTAGCTTTCAAGGGCATCCAACCGTGCTTATTTCCTTCCCCCACGGTTTTTGGGACAGCAAAGTGGCACGGTCTGACCGTGCTCATAGGCACGACCGTGCCACCTTGGCCGTGACTCAAACTCAAGTTTTTCACTTCCAATTGATGTGAGTTAGCTAGGGTGGTGATTTCCCTTGACACTTACATCAGACTTGGTATCAGAGCTTAGTTTCTCCTAGGCCTTGTGCACCCTTTCCACTTCCATAAATCATCCCACTTCCCCTTTCTCACAAATTCAGTTTCCCCCTTTGTGTTTACAACCTATTCTACCATGAATTCAACTAGTATGTCATTGAAAGAAAGGTTTGAAGCCTTGATGAAGCAGAATGAGTTCTTGGCTAGCAAAATTCGAGAAGATTCTCAAAGAAACCAAGAAGCTCAGGCACAGAATGAGTATCTTTGAAAGTAGTTGGGTTCTTTCATGAAGCAAAAGCAAAAAATGAATGAAGATACCCTTTGATCTGAACCAAGGGCACGTGAAGAAGTCTTCAGCTATGATATTTATTCATCAAGTGAAGAAAAAGTGCCTAGAATGGTTAGAGGAGAGCCACAGATGCAAGCTAACAACAATGATTTTAGAGTTGATGTTCCTGAATTCGAAGGTAAGCTTGATCCTAAAGAGTTTATTGATTGGTTGCATACAGTTGAAAGAGTCTTTGACTATAAAGACATACCTGATGATAAGAAGGTTAAATTGGTTACTTTAAGGCTTAGAAAGTATGCTTCTATGTGGTGGACAAACTTGAATGCTAAAAGGCTTAGAGAAAGGAAGTCTAGAATTCGAACATGGGAAAAAATGAAGTCTAAGCTTAAGGCACATTTTCTTCCACCAACATATGTTCAAGATTGTTACGCTCAGTTTTATAATCTCAGTCAAGGTAATATGACCGTTGAAGAATATACCCGTGAGTTTGAGAAATTGATGATTAAATGTGATATTCAAGAGCCTGAAGAACAAACCATAGTTAGATACTTGGGTGGTCTTGATCCTAGGTATTCTAATGTGGTAGAATTGCAAGCCTATACATCCTTTGATGATGTTTGTGTACTAGCTCACAAAATTGAACAACAAAAGAAAGCTAGACCCACCTTTAAGCCTCCCAACCTACAGCCCTTTGTCAAGAACCAACCCTTTAACAAGGGGAGTTCTAACCCTCCACCAAAACCACAAATGTCCTTTCCTCCTAATCCACAAAGAACCGTAGCACCTCAAAAGGCCCCAGCAACCCCATTCTGTCCAAATCCTAACCTAATGGCCAACTGAAGGTGTTTTAAATGTCAAGGACTTGGTCACATTGCTTCTTAATGTCCAAACAGAAAGGTTATTACTTTAGCTGAATGGACTAATGTGAAAGAAGATTTTGAAAGTGAGGAACACGAAGAGGAAGATGAGTTAGAACCTGAAGAGGCTCATGAAGAAGTTGAGGAAGAAGCTGATGAAGGTGAGATGTTGGTACTGAGAAGAGTTCTGAATGGTCACAAAAGCACCAAGGATGAACAACGAGACAATATCTTCCACACCCGGTGTACAGTCCAAGGCAAGGTTTGTTCTCTAATTGTTGATGGTGGTAGTTGTGCTAATGTGGTTTCTCTTACTATGATTGAGAAGCTAGGTTTGCAAGCTTCAGCTCATCCACATCCGTACAACATTCAATGGTTGAATCAAAGCAAAGGTCTTCAAGTTAACTCTCGGTGTCTTATTTCTTTATCAATTGGCAAGAGTTACCGGGTTCAGCTTTGGTGTGATGTTATACCCATGGATGCTTGTCACATTTTGCTAGGCAGGCCATGGTTGTATGACAGGAAGGTGATGCATGATGGTTTCCTAAATACCTACTCCTTGTTCAAGGAAGGCAAGAAGATCACCTTAAAACCGTTATCCCCATCCGAGCTCCACAAAAATAACCCCATAAAAGGCCATAACCAATCTGGTTGCTTACTTACCTTTAGTGAAACTCTTTTGAAGGCTAAAAATCCCATGCCAACTCACCCTTTTGCCAAAACACTCATCCAAAAATTCTGCCATCTATTCCCAGAAGAGATACCCTCGGGCTTACCCCCTAAAAAGGATATCCAACACCACATTGACCTCATCCCAGGATCCATTCTCCCAAATAAGCCAGCTTACAGAATGAATCCAAAGGAAAAAATGGAAATTCAAAGGCAAGTGGAAGAATTGATGTCCAAGGGTCTTGTTCTTAGCCCATGCGTCGTACCTGCTTTATTCGTCCCCAAGAAGGATGGTAGTCAACGAATGTGTGTGGATAGTAGGGCCATCAACAAGATCACTATCAAGTATAGGTACCCCATACCTAGACTTAAAGATATGCTGGATGAACTGCATGGCTCTAAGGAATTCTCAAAGATTGATCTAAGGAGTGGCTACTACCAGATTCACATCAGAGAAGGAGATGAGTGGAAGACTGCATTCAAAACCAAGGGAGGATTATATGAATGGCTTGTTATGCCATTTGGTCTTTCAAATGCTCCTAGTACATTCATGCGGCTTATGAATCAAGTGTTCAAACCCTTTATTGGCAAGTTCGTGGTGGTCTACTTTGATGATATTCTTATTTATTCCAAGGACGAACAGGCACATTAAGATCATCTCATTCAGATTGTGCATGTCCTGGAACGTGAACAGTTATATGGTAATCTTAAGAAGTGTACTTTTTTTAGTAATGAAGTTACCTTCTTAGGCTACATTGTATCAAGTGAAGGTGTCAAAGTAGA
Organism: Selenicereus undatus; assembly: GCA_017589665.1. Lineage (NCBI taxonomy): Eukaryota > Viridiplantae > Streptophyta > Magnoliopsida > Caryophyllales > Cactaceae > Selenicereus > Selenicereus undatus. The sequence goes on from JACYFF010031958.1 coordinate 50,297,235, forward strand.
TGAAGGGAAGATAGAGGCTATTCGCAGCTGGCCTCAACCACAAACTATACATGATGTTCGAAGCTTCCATGGTTTGGCTTCTTTTTACAGGAGATTTATTAGAAGCTTCAGCACCATTATGTCCTCTATGACTGAAGTGCTTAAAGGATCATCATTCCATTGGAATCCTAAGGCACAATCTGCTTTTGAAGAACTAAAGAAGAAGCTCACTCAAGCACCTGTACTTGCACTACCATGTTTTGAAAAGGTGTTCGAGGTTGAATGTGATGCATCTGGTGTTGGAATTGGAGGAGTTCTAACTCAAGAAGGTAAACCTATAGCCTTCTTTAGTGAAAAACTCTGTGACTCAAGAAGGAAATACTCCACATATGACAAGGAATTTTATGCTATCATTCGATGTCTAGAGCATTGGAGTCATTATTTGGTGGCTAGTGAGTTTATACTTCATTCTGATCATGAAGCCTTGAAGTACATCCAAGGTCAACACAAGCTTAACTCACGCCATGCAAAATGGGTTGAGTTCCTTCAGTCATTCCATTTCACCATCAAGCATAAATCAGGAAAGCTGAATCAAGGTGCAGATGCATTATCAAGAAGGTATCTTCTATTATTTCAATTAGATGCTCTTATTCTTGGCTTTGAGCATCTCAAGAGTTTATATGCAGAAGATGAAGACCCTGGGAGTATATTTGCTGCATGTTCAAAACAACCCAAGGGAGATTTTCTAGTCCAAGATGGTTACTTATTCAAAGGAGTGCGATTGTGTATTCCTAAGTGTAGCACACGTGAACTTTTAATCAGGGAGGTTCATGGAGGTTCTTTAGCATGTCATTTTGGAGAGTCCAAGACCCTTACCATGCTAAGGGAACATTATTATTGGCCCGGACTAGAGAAAAATGTTCAAGATATCCTTAGAAGATGTGGAACATGTCAAATTGCCAAAAGTCATACTCTACCGCAAGGCTTATACACTCCATTGCCCGTACCAACTCTACCATGGGTAGATGTAAGTATGGATTTTATTTTGGGACTACCAAAGACTCAAAGAGGCAAGGATTTAATATTTGTGGTGGTAGACAGGTTTTCAAAGATGGCACACTTCATTCCATGCAATAAGACCAATGATGCTACACACATCGCTGAGCTGTATTTCAGGGAGGTAACAAGATTACATGGTATTCCTAAGTCTATTGTTTCAGATAGGGATACAAAGTTTCTGAGTCATTTTTGGATTACTTTATGGAAGAAACTTGGTACTAAGTTGCTGTTTAGTACTATTTGTCACCCCCAAACTGATGGCGAGTCTGAGGTTACTAATCGAACCTTGGGTACTCTTCTAAGGGCATTGATTAAACCTCATGCTAGAGCCTGGGATTTACTCTTACCACATGCTGAGTTTGCATATAACAGGGCACCTAGTAAGGTTACAGGTCTTTCACCATTCAAGGTGGTGTATGGGATTGATCCAATGAGTCCTAATGATCTTACTCCACGGCCCCAAGACCAAAAGCGCTATGTTGATGCAGCAACAAGAGTAAAAGAGATCCAAAAGCTCCATGAGTTGGTGAAAGCAAGAATTGAAAATACCAATGCAGCATATGAAGCACATGCCAACAAGCATAGGAGAAAGATTGTGTTTTAACCTGGAGACTTAGTATGGATTCACCTAAGGAAGGAAAGATGTCCTTCTAAGAGGAAGAACAAGCTTCTACCAAGAGCTGAAGGTCCATTTGAAGTCTTGGAAAGAGCTAATGACAATGCTTATAAGGTTGATCTCCCAGGTGATTATGAAGTCTCTGCCACTTTTAATGTGGCTGATTTGAGCCCATTCTACCCCGATGTTCCTTCACAAGATTTGAGGGTCAAATCTTTTCAACAAGGGGAGGATGATGGGATCCTAGCCACGGAAGATCTTGTCCATGATGATACAAGTCCTACACAGCCAAGAATAAGGTCTCAAGTGAAGAAGATGGCTCAGTTGTTGCAAGAAAGTGAAGCTAGCACAAATGGGTTCACTAGCCTCAAAGTGCCCGGTTTTGTGCATTCGATTTCGTAAGCTACATTGTAGCTTATGACTAACATTTTTGCATTTTTGGAATCCTTGTGATACTGTTTTACAGGTCCATGCATGAGTTTCAAGTCATACCCTCAAGAGGATTGAAGATCAAGGTCATTTTCCAAGCTACCCCATTTTGCCCCAGTTTTGCGCGGTTGGAAATATTAATTTGATTAACCCTCAAAACCCTTTTGTAGCCTTGATTTTCTTGAGGGGGGGGGGGATTCTATACATCCTAAAATTACCCCCCCACCTTTAAAATCCCAGCCTTGGTCGATTTTCCTAAGCAAACAAAAAGCCTCGAAAACCGGCCCACAAAGCTTGAACCCGGTTTTTGAGAACCGATTTTCTTTTCCCCTAAACCAGCCGGCCACTCCTCCTTGCAAGTTGATGGGCACACTCTCCAATCTTGGCACACACCCCTAAATGTTCTAGCATTGGCTGCCCCTTCAAAGGACAACCAATGAAAGCAAGACAAAGTGATGAATAGTGCCTATTTCCTATTGCCTAGCCGCAATCTTGCCATGCACATTTCGGCTGAGCACTTGCTCTTCCAAGCCTTTGCTGGTTGTTTTAGTAGCTAAGAAAGTATTAAGGGATGTATAATTAGCATACACAATGTTTTACTTCATGTTTTTGATGTATTAATTTTAGTTAAGTGTGTTTGTACTTAACCGGTTGTAATTAACCCCTAAACATTTCCTCTCTAGGAAGGAAAGGGAGGGGGAACGTGTAATACTTGTAGTTAGGGCCATTTTGCTGCTTTATAAAAGCACTCCAAGGCCTTAGCTTCATTTCATAAGTTGTTGAATGAAATTCCAAGTTTGAGAGCATTTTCTTTCTTCTTCTAAACTCTTGCTTGCTTATCCTTAATTAGGCCGATTAAGGTGGTGTCCAAGTGAGTCTTAACCTTCATTAAGTGGTGATTCTCTATCTTAATCAAGATTAAGGGCCCTAAGCTTGAAGATTGGTGGTGATTCTGTATCCAATCTCAAGTTTAGTTCTATCCTATTCTAGTTTCATCTCCATGATTTGCTTAGTGAAGTAATTGGCTTGGATTAAGAGTTAATTGCTTTTACTTAGCTAATCTTTCACTTCCATTCATTTCCCCACTTCAAATACTCTCCTTTTCATCCATTTTCATCATTTTCCATTCACCAAAAGAAGCAAAAACCGAAGTAGCTTTCAAGGGCATCCAACCGTGCTCATTTCCTTCCCCCACGGTTTTTGGGACAGCAAAGTGGCACGGTCTGACCGTGCTCATAGGCACGACCATGCCACCTTGGCCGTGACTCAAACTCAAGTTTTTCACTTCCAATTGATGTGAGTTAGCTAGGGTGGTGATTTCCCTTGACACTTACATCAAGAATGCCTATAGGACTGAAAGGCAAAGTCTACTTTATGGTAGTTAGACCTGTTATTTTGTGTGGTGCGGAGTGTTGGCCTATAAAAAAGACGCAGGTCCAAAAGTTAATGGTAGTAGAGATGAGGATGATTAGATGGATTTGTGGTTATACGAGAATGGATAAAATTATTAATGGACTCATTAGAGACTTGGTTAAAGTAGATCCTATCGAAGATAAGATGATAGAAACAAGACTCACATGGTTCGGCAATGTGAAAAGGAGTGTGGATGCTCCAGTGAGGAGATGTGAGAGGATTAGCATCCTCGAAGGGAAAAGAGGGAGGGGGCGACCAAACAAGAGTTTAGACGAGGTGATTAAAGAGGACTTGAAAGTTGTCTGGTTGACGGAGGACATGGCTCAGGATAGGAGACTATGGCGGGATATGATTAAGATCTTAGATCGCAGAGAGGTGGCTTCGTAGTTATCTTTTGATTGCATTAGGGTAGGTTTGGTTGTTGTTTTTCGGATATTGTGTTTGTATGCAGGCAGTACTTGCAACTGGGAAGAAACATTGTTTGCCTAAGTCTATTGGCTAAGGTATGGTACCTTCCTCTACTTTGTTGTACTAATGTTTACATAGTATTGCCCCTGATTTAGTACTCCTTAGTTCAATTCCGTGATGCTTATCCTTATCCTTAGTTTTGCTCCATAAAATGTGTTCACAAAATCATTCTTTTATAAATGTTTCCACAAAATCCTTCTCCTATCAAATGTTTTCACAAAATCTTTTTTTGTGGGTCTCTTGGAATCAGCCTCTCAACGGGCAGTCATGCCGGTTGAGGTAAGGTTGCCTACATCTGTATCTCCCCAGACCCCGCAAAAGCGGGACCCATACTGGGAGGTGTTGTTGTTATTGTTGTTGTTGTATTACGTTTAAAAGAAGCTTTTAAGCTAAAAAGTGAAGTTGTTTTATGAGTTAGCAATCGTTTTGCATTTATAAGAAGCTTTTAAGTTGAAAACGACGTCGTCTTACGATTTAGCAAACTTATTGCATTTATAAGAAACTTTTAAGTTAAAAGTGAAATCATTTTAGGAGTTAGTAAACGTATTACATTTATAAGAAGTTTTTAAATTAAAAACGAAGTGAACTATTAACATTTAGAAAAATTAGGGTCGTTTTGTTAAAAAGTAAGTTTTCAGAAAAGTACGCTTTTGAAAAAGAGATATGAAATATGACTTTAAATAAAGGCTAAGAAAGTGCTAGGCAATTAGCCAAAGGGTAGGAACTGGACTCAAGATATAAATTATCTTGGTGTGAGTTGTTCCTGAAAACTGGACGCAAAGATGGCATGAGCTATTTCCCTCTAAGATAAGTTACGAACTGGACTCAAGATATGAGTTATCTTGGTGTGAGCTGTTCCTAGGAACTGGACTCAACATATGAATTATCTTGGTGTGAGCTATTCCCCCATATAAGTTATGATGTATGACGTGTAAGAAAACCTTGAACGGGACTGGACTCAAGATATGATTATCTTGGTGTGAGCTGTTGCCTAATAGAGGACAATATCGAAGTTTGAGTTTGTCTGCTGAGACGCGTTTTGGCCAAAAGTTAAGTACGTACACCCCAGGGATAACGTGAGTTGTGAGTGACGATCTCACTTAGGGGCGGTGTAAACCTCCCCTAGATAGCATAATAAGATGTTTTTATGCTATGAGTAAGTTTCTATCTAATAAGTAGGAAAAGAAGTTGGCATTTCGCCATTTTAAGTACTTCAGAAAAGAAAGGTTTATAAGGGCCATTACGAGGTCATATTGAATGAGATTTGAAAAGCTTATAAGGGTCATTTGAGGACCAATTTGAAAGAAGCTTCTTTTAAAGAATATGAGCCTCAAGAGGCTACCTAAAGTGTTTTTCAGAAAAGAAAGAAAGTTTTCAAATGTGCACGCCTGCTCATCTTTTTTGAAAGAATTTCCAAGTATAGTCAAATAGAGTTTCAAATGTTGCATTGTTCGTGCAAGCTTTTCAATGTGCATATTCTATGAAACCATGTTTCTTGCCAAGTCATTCTTACCAGTTTAGATGTTTCGTGAATTATTAGAAAGAATTATAAGCTTTAAAGGAGTTAGTGTGAATTATAAACCATTCTTGGTATTTATCGGGAGACACTGAGCTTTCAAAAGTGAGTTTGAAAGAGTTTATATACAATCCTTGTTGCCTACTTGTTTATGTGCCTGAATGCCTACTAGTAGGGAGGTTTGGTCATTAAGGGCCTAGAATTGAGTCAAGTGGTTGGAATGAAGTTTAAGGAGGGTAATCATTCCTTGAGGGCTCTGATTTCCTAATATGATAGTAAAGTATGAATGCTTGATTTGTGGCTATTATTAGTACTATTGCCTACAACTGTTTTTGGGTTTTAAAGAGTAGGGGAATTCTCACTGAGCGTGTGGTTGCTCATCCCTTTATTATTCCCCTTTTTTCCGGGTTCAATTTGAGTAGGTATAAGAGATCATTTGAAGTTCTTTTGATGTCGACCCCTCAGAAGTCTCTGCCAGCTTTGCAAAGCGTTTGCTGCGTATCATGTTGTAAAATTTTAAATTCATTGTTGTATGTGAAAGCGTGTAATCGGCTTTGTACCTATATATGTATCATTCTGACCTTTGTTTTAGTTGTTTGAATGTTAGTGATCTGGGTGAGTGGCCCGAGGCAGTGAATTTGAGTCATTTTAGCATAGGTTATACCTTATTACCAGTCTCCAGGTACCCTTAGCTGAGCTAAGACCCTAAAGTGTTGCTAAAACAGGATAAACTCTGGCAGTTTTATTTTCGAAAGACTATCTAAATGCTAATCCAAACCCTTGATCGTCAAGAGCCTTAAGGATTTCCCTTTAGAAAGTCCTAGAGGTGTGACTCTCCCTAGGTTGGGGGCATTACATTAGGTAGTATCAGAGCCATAGGTTTGCATTATGCATTTTGATACCATAATAGGCGTGTGCTATGTGAAATACATGCTTTATATGCTTATGCGGTCGTGTTTTGCATGGTATTATTTCTATTAATGAGGGTACGACTTATAATATGTACGTATATACTGGTTCTCCCCTTATTATTCAATGGTAATGTAGGATTGTATTCCACATAGTCGATTACGCATATCTACCTTTCTGGTGCGCCACGTGGAATGCGGTCACGTATTGGCAAGCTTTGCAGATGCATAACTAATAGGCTTCCAACAGAATCCCCTAAAATGATTAGATGGTTGGCCTTATAAGGAAGATACCAATGGATGGTAAATGGAGGGAAGTAGCAATCACCTTGCGACATTGGACCTTACACATGAATGTATATACCCCTTTCACCTATCGGGGTTTGGTAGAATTTCTACTATGTGCGGAACACTGTATAAACCACACAGGGTCCACTTCATTTCAAAGAAGCATTGTTGCTGCCCAACTCGTGCAGACCGAACTCATTCAATCTGCGGTGATCCAACACCTCCCTACCACTATGGCTGAGAGGAACCAGCTAGAGCATCACCAAATGAGACTCTTCTTTGCTGAGAAACCCCAAGCAAGACGCTACAAATGAATTTCCACATTGTGGATGCATTGGGTAGATGCCTACAGACTGCTTTACCCTCGAGGATCGTAAGCTACCATACTTAGGATGGAGGAGCTAATGGATGGAGCACACAACATCGAATATGCTCCCACTATGATATTGCAAGAACTATTCACCCCGAGCCATAACCAAACTGGGAGTTCAGACGAGTCTATAGCCAACGTATTCCCTAGAAGTGACAACTCAGGCGAGGATTGAGAAAGAAAAGCGTGAACCCATGTTCATAGATGTTATGTTGTATGAAAATAAACCAGATGTAAGCTTTTAAGTTGTTTCTTTTAAATATGAAGCATTAGAGGGATGAAGAGTATTCAATGACCTTATGTTCCACTACTACTGTCCAAATGAAATAACTGCAGTTGGTGCTTGCCATGTGTTATGAATTCACAAGTTTGTTCAAGCATATACGTGCATTTGCCTTTAGTAAAATGTGATATGCATGTACAATTACATGAAGGTTGAGCTGAGACTAAACTAGTAACTATACTTAACATCTTTCGCCCACTTGCAAATCATTCCATTAGCTAATGAATCATACCCCTACAGGCCCTAGAGTGATCGCATGTTAACCCTCATTGAAAATGGAATTATGTAATTCCTTGTGTGAATGTGTGACAGATGTCACCCCAACGCGAGCTAACACCAGAACCAACTACTATGGAGATGATATGCCAATTTAATAAGCTTAAACCTCCCAAGTTTGAAGGTGGAACTGACCCTATGGTATACAAGGAGTGGCTTAGAAGGATGGAAAACTTATTTGAAATCATGGAGTGCCTTAAGGAATTTAAGGTGCATTTGGCCACCTATCAATTCGAAAAAGAAGCTGAATTCTAGTGGGGAATGGTAAAACCTAGAGCAGGTGAACCCACATTAACCTGGAACCAACTGAAAGCCTTGATGGACGCTCAATATTACTGTCGTGATGTGAGAAGAACTAAGGAATAGGAGTTCTTATGCCTAAAGCAAGGAGAAATGAGCGTAGTAGAATATGCAGCGAAGTTCAACGAGCTGAGCCGCTTTGCACCAAACCAAGTGGCCAACAAAGAAATGAGGATGGACCACTTCGAACAAGGATTGAAAGGAGAAATAAAGTAGATAATAGCAGGGTATGCCTATACCAAATTTCAAGAAATGTACCAAAGGGCTATGAAAGTAGCCCGCATCATAGATGAGACAGAGATTGAAAATAAAGAAAAAGGCCGAGCAAAGAGGGAAATTTGCCCTGGAGAATCCAATTCCCAAGGAAGCAGAAACTTTAGAATGTTTAAACCTGGGATAAAATAGGATAAGGGGAAACAAGTCATCCAATGGAAACCAAGGATAACGTGTGGCCAGTGTGGACGTCAACACCCTGACCCATGCAGAGGCTTTGCGGGCTCATGTTTTGAATGTAGTGATATGGGTCACAACGCTGCTAATTGCCCAAGAGCCACGTGGAATAATCAGGGTGATATTCAAAGATCTGGAATGAGAATAAAGCCAATGGCATAACAAGGTCGCCCTCCAGTTAGTGTTACCCCAGGAAACTATAGAGACCATAAGAAACCTCAAGCGGGAGGTCGAGCATTCTGATTGGAAGGAGATTCCACTGAGACAGTCCCAGGTACTCCTCCTATTAACCATCTTCATGCTCGCAATTTAGTTTATTTTTAGCGCTACTCAGTCAATTGTAAACCCAGGATTCACAAAGAAGCTAGCCAGTAAGCCTGACAAGATGGATACCTAACTCCTTATGTTTACCCTTTTTGAGAACTAAGTATCATGTCGATTCACCTTTAGAGATTGTATTGTTATAATTCAAGGGAAAAACCCATTAACTAGATGAGACTAGAAACCTAAGAAGGGAGTGTTTGAAGTAACTTTGGATTGTGAAAGGAATGCGGGAGAAATACACCCCGTTAATTCCATCAACTAAGCAATTTCGAGGACGAAATTCTTTTAAGGGGGGAAGAGTGTAATACCTGTGTATTCGAATTTTCGTTAAGCTGGTGCTGAGGCTCTTTTTACGTTGTAAAAACTGTATTTTATTAGTGATATGAGCTAAAATTATGTTCTAAGTGCCTATATGAGCGCTAATTTTATTACAAAGGATGTTATTATCACTGTTATTATCATTATTAATATTATTATTGGTTTTGAAAGTCTTTCGATGATTTTTGATAAGTGTTATTAACAGTTATTAATGAATACTAAATCGATTAGAAACCCGAATACGATTAGGTTGTCAACCCTAGAAGCAGCTCGATAATTATTAAATCGAGCCTAGACATGCTTAGGAACGAATAATCGATGAATGGTCGGGTTATCGATTATTGAATTTAGAGTTTGGGATGTGAATTAAGCTAGCATCGATTCCTGAACAGCTTGGACCAAAATTAATGAAAGAGAGTAGGGAGGGGCAAACTTGTAAATTCACACGTACCCTCCTTGTTTCTCACCAGGCCGTGACATACCCCCCTGGCCTCTCTCTCTCTCTCCCCCCTCTTTGTTTTTCTTCTCCCTCTTCCCATCCCCACCATAGATGCACCAGAAGAGCTCGAATTCGACCTGATTTTTCTCACACACACTTGTAAAACTCATCCATTCGGCCTCTCCCACGAGCTAGCTTCTGTTTGGTGCAAAATCTGGGTGAAATCGAGCGAACCCACCATGTTTTTGGTGGGTTTACAGCACGAATTCGACATCCCAACACTTGTAAAAGCCAGCCATGCAATTCAGCGTTTAGTTGTTTCGAAATCTCTATAATTGAAGGTAAAATTCGCTATTTTCAAACACCCAATTCAATCTCAATCAGTAAGTGAGTTTGGGTCTGTTTTAGGGTTTGAATTTGGGCGTGATTTGGGTCTTGTTCGAGCATGGGTGAGTAAGAGCTGAAAGTTTGGAGTTGTTCGAGCCCTAAAGTCAAGCTAGACAGCCTTCGAATGAACACTTAGCTCGGAATCGAGGTGAGGGTTCCTTTCCTCCTAATTACTACTACTTTTAACGAATTTAACTAAATTTAGTTTGTCCATGTCGATTTTGAGTTTAGTATTCAGTTTGGGAGAATTAGACTCGATGTTGAGAATTTATAAGTTTAGTACTGATTTGAGTTGATTGTGTGTTGTTTCGATGCAAGGTTGAATGAACCAGATAGTTGAAGGGTTTAGAATAAACACAAAACAGCATCAGTGTGTCATAGTTGAACTCTGTTTGAAGCCTAAGGATGTTAACTGAATGATTGAAATAATTGTGGAACAAACTGAATAATGTTTAAGGGTTATGGCTAAATCATCCTGGGTACGTCGACAACTTGGTTGTCGTAAATGTGGTGAAATACTATGCCTATGGTTATTGGTTTGCAAACTAGGAGGCAAATATCGTTTGAAGTTTTTGATTGCATTAGTTTAGTATACGCTAAATTCCAAGTTGGCTATTACGGTCGTTTTATGTATTGTTAAACCTAATGCCATATCTATATACTATCGTTTTATGCATTGTTGGTTTGTGCATGCCAATGATGAACCGAGTTGGTAGTTGGTTGGTTTGAGGTGGAGCTAATGAGAAGTTTGTGGTTCTTGTGGTCGGTACTATGTAAGGAGGGAGTTTGGGTTGTGAATTGCCGCATTCGTGTGGATTTCGAGGCCATGTGTGGCTTAATGGGTAGATTCTGCCGAGTTGTGATATGAAGTGTATGAATGTGCTATGTGGTAACCCTTTTTCCCCAATTTGCTACGTGACATTATGTGATTAATTCTTGAAACTTTAGACGTCTTCAAAATGAAAAGGTCGTGTAGAAGGCTTGTTTTACATGTTGAGAATGCTTTTAAGTTTATTAGTTGCCTAGTCGCGTGTTAGAACGTCTAACGTGTAAAAAGGTCCTAAACCGTCGAACTGCTCAGTTAGTGACTCAACTTATACTCGATAGATTTAGGAAGTTCAAAGCAAACTCAAAGTGAGTTCGAAAAAGTTTTTAAGGCATTGGTTTGGGTATGACCCCTCCTCGTGTTTAAAAGAATTTAAACGACCCGAAAAAGAGCACCTTAGTGTGCTAATTATGAACCTTAGCTTATTTGCATGCTATTTGCTTACTTAAGTCTCTATTGAGTTTCGATTAAAGACCTAGTAAGTCCATAATGACTTTAAGAAGCATTTGTGTTGAAAATATAGAAAGAAACCTTAAATTGCCTTATAAACGAGCCAAGTAATTTAAGTTTTTGAATAGTAGCAAGTTTGGGAACGTTTTGAGCCTTTAGTTTATTTATACACCCTTCTTGAGTTTTAAAAGGAATTGAAACGAACTATAGAATGACAACTGAAGTTTTTTTTACGAATCTAATTTGAGTTACACGCTAACTAAGTATTTTGAGTTAACTTTTGAATAATAATGAGCTTAAAAGCAATTGAAGGTCTTAATTCGCTTAAGCACCTCTCTCTGAGTTAAAAAGCGAATTTTTAAACGAATCTAGCTTGCATTTTTTTCTAACTAAGTACTTAAGTGTCAAATGGGTTTCGATTTCGAACTTAGTTTGAATTAAACGTTAACTAAACATGTTATGTCTCAAACGAGTTTGGATCTACGATTTAGCAAACATATTACGTTTAAAAGAAGTCTTTAAACTGGGAACAAAGGAAGGTGAGAAGGAAGCCTTTAAACTGACGAGGGTTAGGTAAAGAAAAACAAGGGATCTGGGTGCTGTGAGGTGCGTCAATGATGAAAATGGTAAGGTGTTGTCGGAGGATGCCGAAATCAAGGTGAGATGGAAAAGGTACTTTTCGAAGCTCCTTAATTATGAAGTGATGGTAGATTCCCAAAGTAGGGAAAGAGAAAGTAGTGAGAACCTACGTGACCCCCATTTGGCTGAACCTATCAATAAGGATGAGATTAAAGAGATCCTGAAGAAGATGTCCAATGGAAAAGTAGAGGGAGCAGATCAGATACCAGTGGAAGTGTGGAAGTGTTTGGGTGAAGAGGGATTGAAGTGGCTAGTTGAGCTTTTCAATGTAATTTTAAGGACTGCTAAGATGCCCAAAAAATGGAGGTTTAGTACAATTATCCCATTGTATAAGAACAAAGGGGATATTCAAGATTGTAATAATTATAAGGGTATAAAGTTGCTCAGTCACACTATGAAGCTGTAGAAAAGGGTGATTGAGAGAAGGTTGCGGAAGGATATTCTGATATCTGAGAACCAAATTGGTTTTATGCAGGGCAGATCAACCACAGAAACGATTTACCTCCTTAGAAGGCTCATGGGAGTGTACAGAGATAGAAAGGTAGATCTTCATATAATGTTCACTGATCTGAAAAAAGCATATGATAGAGTTCCGCGTGAAGTGCTGTGGGATTGCTTGGAAAAGAAAGGACTGTCTCCTTTGTATATTCAACTTATTAAGGATATGTACGTGGGAGGTAGGACGAATGTTAGGATGCCACGAGGGGTTACCAATGACTTCTCCGTTGGTACAGGCTTGCATCAAGGTTCCGCTCTTAGCCCGTTTCTTTTCACTCTAGTTATGGATGAACTTACAAAAGGGATTCAAGATGGGTTACTATGGTGTATGTTGTATGGATATGACATTGTTCTTATTGATGTAACCAGAGAGGGAGTTAACGACAAGTTGGAGCAGTGGAGACGTATACTGGAGTCTAGAGGTTTTAGAGTAGGTAGATCGAAAATAGAATACCTACATTGTTGTTTCAGCGGTAGGGAAGATGGGAGGGGAGAAGTCACCATTGAGGGGATGGAGATACCAAAGGTCGAGAAGCTTAAATATTTAGGCTCGATCATTCAGCATAAAGGGGACATTGACGAAGATATTAACCAATGCATAAAAGCGGGTTTGATTAAATGGAAGAACGCTTCAGGTGTGCTGTGTGATAAGAGAATTGATGGGATCCTAGCCACTAAAGATCTTGTCCATGATGATACAAGTCCTACACGGCTAAGAACAAGGTCTCAAGTGAAGAAGATGGCTCAGTTGTTGCAAGAAAGTGAAGCTAGCACAACCGCGTTCACTAGCCTCAAAGTGCCCGGTTTTGTGCATTCGATTTCCTAAGCTACATTGTAGCTTATGACTAATAATTTTGCATTTTTGGAATCCTTTTGATGTTGCTTTGCAGGTCCATGCATGAGTTTCAAGTCATACCCTCAAGAGGATTGAAGATCAAGGTCATTTTCCAAGCTACCCCATTTTGCCCCGGTTTTGCGTGGTTGGAAATATTAATTTGATTAACCCTCAAAACCCTTTTGTAACCTTGATTTTGTGGAGGGGGGGGGGGGTTTTTTTAAACCCAAAAATTCCCCCCCCCCCACCTTTAAAATCCCAGCCTTGGTCG
>JACYFF010031958.1:50322801-50341374 GCA_017589665.1 Selenicereus undatus
ATATATTTATACATATATATATGTATATATACACATGTATGTGTACACACACACACACACACACACACACACATATATATATATATATATGTATGTGTACACACACACACACACACACACATATATGTATATGTGTTAACACCCCCAGCCCCTAGTCCCGAAACCGTTGCGTTTTCTGAACTTTTTACTTAAATTCTGGGACTAAACAGACATTGTTTTCCCTAAAAACTGACTGTTTTTAGGCTAAAAGCCTTACAATAAATTCCTGCAAATCAACGGAAGCGTAAAACATTTAAAAGAAGCTCAACGGCTATATGTCGGAGTTCATACCTCAACGAGCCACTCGCTCGGAGTACACCAAACATAATCGTCCATGAATGAAGAAGAAATGAATGATACAACTCAATAGTTGACACAACTGGAGTATGGGGTTTACATCCCAAAACATAACTAACTTTGACCAAGAAAACATCTAAATAGTTAAATGGTTGGCTCATATGGCCATGCAGAGCGACTCATAAACAATATGCGTTACATGAACTAGAATATTTGTTTACAAACGTTTACAAACTTTACAAGACTTCATTAAAGACGTAGGTAGGAACACTTGACACCTTACAGGCGGGAAGAGATTCTGCCTCGACATAGCTGACTCAACTTTTTTCTGTCATAAAGAAAACCTGGGGGAAATGGGGAAAGAGTAGTGGGATGAGCAACCACACGCTCAGTGAGTGTCTCCCAACCCCCTTAAAATCAAAACCGTTGCATGCAATAATATCTTTACTAGTTACATATCAGGTATCCATACTTTACTATCATATTAGGCATTCATAAAATTCCTATGGAAACATTACTAATCATAAACTTGACTTTAAGCACTCAAACACATTTCTAGGTCTTTAAATGACCAAACTTCATTACTAACAGGTAGTCAAACACTTAAACAAGAGACGAGGCTGAGCACAGAGACTTTCTTTTTCATAAACATAACTTCTTAGCATTCTATTCGAACTATGCATGAAACCCTATTCACATGATGTGCACATATGGTTATCTCTTTTTATAATCATATTTTTCTTGGCATTTCATTCATATGAGGTGCATAAGACATACACATTTCAAGTCTCAATCAAATCTCACTCATAGGGTATGCATGAATATGCTCATAAGACTTTCTTTCCATATTCATATCTTACTTAATATCTCATTCATAAGTTATACTTAGAACATACACATACCATACGCAAAAAAATTTCTTTCTTTTTACTGAAAACACTTCATTTAGCCTCTTGAGGCTGATAAAAACTCTTTTCTTAGCCTCTTGAGGCTCATATTCTTTGAAAGAATCTCTTTCATCTTGGTCTCATAATGACCCTTCAAAACTTTCTTTCTAAAATACTCAAAAAGGCGAAACACCAACTGCTTTTCTCATTTAATAAGAAACTACTCTGGGCATAAGATCATCGTAAAGTGCTGGTTAGGAGAGATCTACACTCAATCCCAGTGAGATTAACTCACGCTAAGCTCTTACTCCCGAGATGGCAACTAACTTTTGGACCTTAACCCTCGTCAGGGTCTCTAGGGACCACTCCCTAGGCTAGGGATTCCCCCGTTCAAGCAGGTTCACTCCCATATATTGTCCCTAAGCACTTATCTTAGCCATTTAAACTGGTCATAACGACTAATAATTTTGTTGTCTCTCACAGCGAAATCCTTTATCATGCATCTTAATAACATAAAAGGGGAGGGTTTTGCATGTATTATATTCAAGCACTTTATAATCATTTCAACAACACAATGAGCCACACACGGCCTCGCAATCCACACGATTACGGTTAATTCACAACCCAGGCTCCCTTCTCACAAGCACCGTACCACAAAAACCTCGAACCACTCATAGTTCTACCTCGGACCATCCAACTAACATCTCGGTTTCAATTTCGTAATTTAGCATTCTAATCATCATGATGTACTAAAATGCGATATGTAAACTTACACATCTTACCCGTGCTTAACTTACCGAGTAAGCAACTAACAATAGCAGTGCGCTGCAACCAACGGTTATAACCATACACACACACACACATACATATATAGGCATTCATACGACCTTAACTTGAAACAGACGTTTAGTAAGCTATGTTAAACTAACTAAGCATGAAACACGATTACATTCATGTATTGTAGTCAAGGGACGTAAACATGCTCAGTTCGTCATTCAAATATTTTTTACAAAGCTATTTCATAAACATAATTCAACTAAATAGACAAGTATCGATTCGGGACGTTGATTCATTGTCTCCAAGTTACATTTCAAGCCTAAATAAGTCATTTAAACATAATACAATTCCAAACATTTGTTTATTACATCGAACTCATTATTCGAATCTAAATAAACCACTTAAACATAATACGATTCAAGGGATTCGTTTATTACGTTGAAGTTACTATTTGAACCTATTCGAAGCTAAACATGCATAATTCACTTCGAATTAAATCTTCAGGCATCAATTAACTGATTAGGTTCGAATCAAAGCTAAACACGCATAATTCACTTCGAATTAAATCTTCAAGCATGTATAAACTGAATATATTCGAATCAAAGCTAAGCATGCATAATTCACTTCGAATTAAATCTTCAGGCATCAATTAACTGATTAGGTTCGAATCAAAGCTAAACACGCATAATTCACTTCGAATTAAATCTTCAGGCATGTAGAAACTGACTAGATTCGAATCAAAGCTAAACATGCATAATTCACTTCGAATTAAATCTTCATGCATGAATTAACTGAATAGATTCGAATCAAAGCTAAACATGCATAATTCACTTCGAATTAAATCTTCAGGTATGAATTAACTGAATAGATTCGAATCAAAGCTAAACATGCATAATTCACTTCTAATTAAATCTTCAGGCATGTATAAACGTAACATATTCAAATCGATTCTAAACATGCATAGTTTCTCATCACATAATCCATGAAATTAACTAAACCTAAGCTGACATAAATCAACGTTTAGGTTAAAACATTTCGAAATTAATACTAATTTAGGATGCGAGGAACACCCACTTGGACTCCAAGCTAAAGGCTCGAATCCAAAACTGCTGGCTCGAATCTATGGCTCGAATGACTCTAATCCCCCGGCTCTTGCTCACTAACGCACGAACAAGCCCCCAAATCGTGCCCAATTCGCCCAATTTCAACCCTAATTTCAAGCCAAACTCTCACTCACTAGCTTGATGCTTGAAGTTGCAATTTTAATCCCAATTTAGAGGGGATTTGAGGCAACTAGAAACGGAATAGTGTGCCTGAGTTTTGGGCACATATCCGGCTCTCGAAATCCTCGCCATAAGCAGCGATAACCACGGTAATTGTGCTCTGTTCTTGCCTGAAATTCGCGTCAATGGCTTTGTAGGGTTCTGGGGGAGGTTGAACACGAGAAATACAACCTGGGTACAGGGAGAATTGATGGAGTTTGGGAGCCTGAGGCTGCATGTGTGGAGGCAGAGACCAAGACGAAGATGGAGAGTAGAGAGAAACAAGAATGGGCTCGGGGTCTACATGAGGAAGAAGAAGGCAACTTAACTTCTAGCAGCATTTTACCAAAATGCCCCTCGTTTCCTTTTCTCTCTCTTCTTTTTTTTTGGGTTTCTAGCTTGCCCAATACTTAACACTGCTAGTCTAATTCATATCTGAATTCTAAACCCAAATCGTTAATACGACCGTCTATCAACTATTCGTTCGCAAATATATAAAGGTTCAATTAAATGAACATCAAACTATACTTAACATCGACAACCTAATCGTATTCGGAAATGACTAAAAAAATCGAAAAACGAGAAAATTAAACTATCGATATAATTTAAACGTGCAAATAGCACGAATTAACTTTCAAATCAATAATAGCAATAATAATCCCTTTTTATAAAATTATAACTCCCATAAGTGCATCGATAATCATTTAACTCACACAGTTACAGAAAATACGATTTTATAACCTAAAAAGGTAATACAGTTAGCTTAACGGAAAACAAAAACGCGGATCTTCCATACACACACACACACACACACACACACACACACACACACACACACACACTATTAGACCCCACATTTTCGTTTTCCTGTTAAGCTAACTAAATTTCCTTTTTACATTCTAAATTCGAATTTTTAATAATTGTATGAGTTAAATTATTATCGATGTGCTTCTGGGAGCTATAATTTTATTAGAAATGGATTATTATTGCTATTATTGATTTTAAAGTCAATTCGTGCCATTTATGCCTTTAAATTATATTAATAGTTCAATTTAGTCGTTTCCCAAATACGATCAGGTTGTCAACCTTAGAAGTTGTTAGATGTTTAATATATCGAACCTTTATATCTTCGGGAACGAATAGTCGATAGAAGGTCGTTATAACGACTTGGTTTAGAATAGGAGGTTGTGAGATTGAACAAGCAATTGTAGTTGACTGAGCTATTGAGCACAAAAATACAAGAAAAAGAAAAAGAGTATAAGGGGCTGAAGCCCCTTATTTTTCACAAAACAGAGGCACGAAAAGGGGGGGAGTTGGTTTCTCTGGGTTTCTGACCACCCTCCCCGGCGACCCATCAGCAGAGAGAGATGAGAGGGCGAAAGAGGCCGGACGACGACGACCCAGCAGTGGCGACCAGCCGCTGCCGGCGAGCAGAGAACGATAGAAAGAGAGAGAGAGAGCGACGGTGGAGGTTGAAGGCGAGGGTCGACGGTGGGCGTCATTCCAGCGACTACCACGACAGGCTCAAACCACCACAAACAGTAGCAGAACCGGGTGTAGGGCATGCTGATTTCGGTCTGTGTCAAGCTAGGGTTTCAATCGCATCATTGGACGTGCATTTGGGACTTATTAAATCAAGGATTGAGGTCTTCTGGCACTCAAGGTCGAACCAAAGCCCTTAGAACCGGTCCTCTAGCATGGAATTGAGGTGGGTATTTCTCGACCCCTAAGTATTAGTAGTTTCGAAATTGTTTTAAGCTTTCAGTTGCGATGCATGCTAAGTTTAGTTAGATTATGCCTGATAGTGACTTCGGATCGATACATGTTAGTTTAGTTGATTAATATTCGAAAGTGGATTAGAATCGATTCAAGCGAATTTAGTTAGTTCATGCTTGAAAGTTTAATTCGAAGTGAATTATATATGTCTAGCTCCGATTCGAATCTATTTAGTTAATCCATGCCTGAGGATTTAAATCGAAGTAAATTGTGCATGTTTATTTTTGATTCGCATCTATTCAGGTAATTCATGCCTGAAAACTAACTTCGAAGTGGATTATAAATGTTTAGAAAGGACGAATTTACGTTTAGTTAAGTCATAATCGCTTTCTAACTTCGAAATGAATTATAAGTGTTTAAAATCAACGTATATGAATGTTTAGTCGATCCATGATCGTTGACAAACTTCGAAGTGAGTTGTAGGCATTTAAAATCAACATATATGAATGTTTAGTCGTTCCATAATCGTTTATAAAGCTCGAAATGAATCGCAAGTGTTTAAAATCAACGTGTATATATATATATATATATATATACACATATATATATATATATATATATATATATATATATATATGTTCAGCCATTTCATGATCGTTTATTTGTTTAGCTATTCCATAATCGCTTATTAATTTCGAAGTGAATTATAAATGCTTCGACCCAATTCATGTTTAACTTGCCAAGTAAGGTGCTGTAGTTATATATGTGAATGTGACTGTATGTATGTGTTTGTATGCTCGCTGTAACGCATCGCTGCATAGTGCAGCTTGCCAGGTAAGTACCTAAACCTTACCTCTTCATAAACTAGCATGATAATATGTTATGATTAATAAATTGAAAAACCAAGATGGTAGTTGGATGGTTCGAGGAAAAAGTATGAGTGGTTCGAGGTTTTTGTTGTACGGTGCTTGTGAGGAGGGAGCTTGGGTTGTGAATTAACCGCAATCGTGTGGATTGCGAGGCCGTGTGTGGCTCATTGGGTTGAATTGATTATGAAGTGCTTGAATGTGATATATGTGGACCCCCTTGCCTTCGATGTCCTCAAATTGCATTATGTGCATAAGGGTGAGTTTTTCAAAGAAGGATTTCATGTTTTGAAATGATAATAGCCATAACTATTAGTGCATGATGGCCTATTTTAATTAAATGAAAACAGTTTTGGGAGTGAACTCGCTCGAACAGGGGAATCCCTAAAGAGTTTTATAAAGGCGTGAGTTGTTTGAAAAAGGATTTCGCTGTGAGAGATAGCAAAATTATTAGTTGTTATGGCCCATACGCTTTAAAGTGGCTAAGATAATGTGCTGCGGACAATATGATATGAATGATGTTAACCTAGGGGAAAGTCCGAAAACCATAGAGGCCCTGACGAGGGTTAATGTAGTGGTCTGATAAGTTATATGTAGCCATCCAGGGAGTAAGAGCTTAAGCGTGAGCATTAGGTCTCACTATGGGGTTGAGAATAGATCTCACCCAATTAGCACCTTGTAACGATCTTATGCTAGATGTATTTTCCTAATAAGCAAAGAAAAGTAGTTGGCAGTACGCCATTTCAAGTATTTCAAAAAGAATGTTTTTATGGGCCGATAAGAGGCCGGATGAATGAAATGTGAAAAGTTTATAAGGGTTAGTATGCAACCGATATGAAAGAATATAAGCGTCAAGAGGCTAAGAGAAGAGTTTTTATGAGCCTCGAGAGGCTAAATGAAGTGTTTTCAAGAAAACAAGGAAAGCTTTTTGTACATGTTCCATACTTTTCTTATAAATGAAATGTGAATGAGATCTAACTAAAGTATGCTCATGAAAATAAAAGTGTTATGTGCGTGTTCCAAGTATAACTTATAGATGAGATGCTAAGTAAGATACGTTTATAGAAAAGGAAAGCCTCATGAGCTTGTTTCATGCATATCTTATGAATGAGATTCGAATGAGATTGGAATGAGACCTGATATGTGTGTGTGCCATATGCATATCATATGAATGAAACGCCAACAAAAGTATGATTATGAAAAGAAATAACCTCATGTGCACTTCATATGAATAAGGTTTCATGCATAGTTTAAATGGAATGCTAAGAAATTATGTTTACGAAAAAGAAAGATTCCAATGCTTAGCCCTCGATGCTTGCTTAGGTGCTTAACTGCTTGTTAGTAAAGGAATTTAGTCATTTGGGGACCTAGAAATATGTTTGAGTGGTTAAAATGAAGTTTATGGTTAGTAATCCTTCCATAAGGATTTTATGAATGCCTAATACGATAGTAAAGTATGAATACGTGATATGTGACTAATATGAATATTATTGCCTGTAATGGTTTTGGTATTAAGGGGTCGCGGGACACTCACTGAGCGTGTGGTTGCTCATCCCACTACTCTTTCCCCTTTTCCCCCAGGTTTTCTTTATGATAGGAAGAAGTTGGGTCAGTTATGTCAAGATGGAGTCTATTCTCGCTTGCAAGGTGTCATGTGTGCCTACTTATGTCCTTAATGAAGCTATGTAAAGTATTCTTAGTTTGTGAACGTTTGTAAACAAGTATTCTAGTTCATGTAATGCATATTGTTTATGATTCGCTCTATATGGTCATATGAGCCAACCATCTAATTAGTTAGATGTCTTCTTGGTCAAGTTAGTCATGTTTTGGGATGTAAACCTCAATACTCCGGTTGTGTGAACCGTTGAGTTGTGTCTTTTACTTTTCTGGTATTAATGAACTATTCTGGTTGTTGTACTCCGAGCGTCTGGCTCGTTGAGTTATGAACTCCGGCGTGTAGCTGTTGAGCTTCTTTTAAATGTTTTATGCTTCCGTTGATTTGCAAGGATTTATTGTAAGGCTTTTAGCCTGAGAACGGCCATTTCTTAGGGAAAACTCTATCCGTTTCGTCCCAAAATTTAAGTAAAAAGTTAAGAAAACGTAATGCTTTGGGCCCTAGGGGCTAGGAGTGTTACATTGATGGTATCAAAGCATGATCCGATGACCATAGGCCGCGACCTGAGTCTTGCATCTCATATAGTTGCTTAGGAACGCGTTCATAATGATGTGATACATGCCTGCCTTGTGTGCAAATGTGAGTTTTATGTGAATATTAGCGCGTTTCCCTAGTTAGATGCAGCTTGAGTAAGTTGAATGGTTGGATAAGAGAACCATTTGCTAAGATATAGGCGCCAAATGGCACGTATTGTCGTGGACAAGATAAGTGTTAGCTCAATCGAAAGTTGTTACGTTTATATGCCTTGGTGATTTTAATTCAATGTTTAAAGAACATATGATTTGAAATTAAATGACTTAAAGGCCTTAAGTCTAAGCTCATCTTTGCCCCTGTAATACGATTTGCTCCTCGGGCCCCATAATGGAGTGAGCAAACATACTCGAAGGTTGGTAGAGAGAGAGCTAGAAGCAGTTAACTATCCTTTTATTAAAAACAAAGAGATTCGAAATAGATTCGCTATTTTTCATCATTTGAATGAAACTCAAGATTTTGAGACATTAGTGTCGTTTTGATTGTTGAGCCAAGTTTATGTTACTCCGAAGGATTGACTTCTCGTTAGTGTTGATGAGGCAGTTTATATACGCGCCCTTATGTTTATCAAATGTTGCTTGTAAATGTGCATGTGCTAAGATATGTATGTCGATAGAATCTTTCGTAATGAGCTAGGAAAGGAATGATTGGAAATTAGTTGCTATGATTGATAATCCTACTAAATGGTACTTTGCTGTTGTGAATTTTGAATTGCCTGAATGAAATTAGGGGATATTTTTGTATGCATGCTTGAAAAACTATGTGTTAGAGGTAGGATGTGGATAAACATTGCGTAAGTGTACCTACCGTTCTCCTTCTTTGCCATTGTTGCCTAAACTGTGCATTACTTGCTTTCTATTATACAGACTATTATTCGTGAATGGGGTGACAATGTCTTAGCTCGAACGAACCCTAATACACCTAGAAAGCGAAAGTGAGGAAGAGCCTAGCAAACTTTGGAATTGTACATAGTAAATGATCCCTACTAAGGTAAGCGACCTACAACGAGACTCCTATAACCACTTGTGGGATGGGTGTACCTCATAAGACCTCAACTGGTACCTATAAGACTAGTAATGTCAACCATAAGCAAACAACCCTAGCAACTGGACACCAATCATTCCTAAATTGAGCGGTGTTTAGGACAAGCCATTGACCATAGGTTGCAAAGGGGGATTGTACGCGTTTATGCAAGTCTAGGTGTCCTTTCTATATGATGACCCTGCTAGTCTACATGTCTTAAGGATTTATTATGACGCCAAATGATGTTGTGAGAAGTCTCTATTGCCTTGCTATGAAATGAAACCCCCTGGTTAAGTAACTCAGTTTTGAAATGCTTCGAGTTTGTATGCTAGTGAATCTGCTTGACTTGAGTCGGATTGCTATGTGACTTGATTGTTCCGATTATCTAAGTTTTGTGATTTGTGACATGGCATAACCTCTGACTTGTTGATTACATACCGTGAATTCTATAATTCCATGTAATAGCTGAATAACCACCTACACACATATTGAAGCATGGTAAGGGGACCCTAGAGACCTGAATTCACGTCTCCTTGCCCTTATATGTTTGATCAGAATAGCGCAGGGGAAGCACGTAGGTCTGTAAGCCACAAATCTAGGATTCTTCTAGGAGCATAACCATTCATTTGTATGAATATATGACTTAAGAGATAATTAGTTCCAAGTAGGGACTTTAGTAAAGTCTCCCCCATCAAAAAGCATCGATTTACATTCTTACCTTGGTGCATCCTTCCTAAGTTGTTCCTATCGACATGTATTGTTAGTTCGTGTTATATGTGCCTCATAATCGTTGGTATGTTCTGGAATTGGTTCTACGTGATGCCAATGTGATTTCAAATGACACTTCATGTTCCGTCATTGTCGATGTGGCGTAACATAATGCCCCCACTATCTTAGTACGATGTGGTAGCGTCCTAATCAATGGATTTTACCTTAGAGTAATAAGATTTCTTCATGCCTTCAAATGAACCTGACTAAGTTAACTACCTTCATACGAATCTGACATGTCCTGAATAAGTTGTCACGAATGAAAAGGCCTAAAAGTTAGCTGGGATTGATGTATAGACATCGGAATGTTGGTGCATATGTTTTCCTTTTGTAAGTTGCTTGCCATGTATGTTTTACATGCGTTCATGCCCCTTAGGACTCCTAACCTTAAGAACATTGGATTGCTAATACTATGCGATGCTATTATGCTTAAAAGATACTATGTGGTGCTATGTGACATTTTTATTATTCTAAATGTGTTACAGTAGTCTCCATGTTAATCATTGTGATCCCAACAGTGATTTGAATTCATGTTGTAGAATGAGACTGCTAGTGTATGACCTTAAGATGTCATTGTCTCGATTATCATGCCTGTAGATGCCCACTTATAGATGCATATGCATAGAATTATTGCTTGTCGTGCGAACTGAGTCTAGATTATGAGAAATCTTTGTTCATTTTTCAAAACAAACTCGATATGGCTTTCCACGCCGACTCATTTGCCCCTCTTCGATGCAACTTGCCCTCAGCGCCTAAATAGAGTGAGTAGACGTTTGAAGAGGATTGGCAAGGAGGAGACTGGATACCATAAGTCATTCTCCTTCGATTTAAAAGAAATAGTGTTTCCAAAATGAAACCTTTTGAAAACCTATCGCGTAGATCCTAGTTGTGTGCATGCATTATAGGAAAGACCGAACTTAGATTTAGAACTTCGAGGATGAAATTCTTTTGAGGGGGGAAGAGTGTAAGACCCCGCATTTTCGTTTTCCCGTTAAGCTAACTAAATTTCCTTTTTACATTCTAAATTTGTATTTTTAGTAATTACATGAGTTAAATTATTATCGATGTGCTTTTGGGAGCTATAATTTTATCAAAAAGGGATTATTATTGCTATTATTGATTTTAAAGTCAATTCGTGTGATTTATGCCTTTAAATTATATCAATAGTTTAATTTAGTCGTTATTCGATTTATTTAGTCGTTTCCCAAATACGATTAGGTTGTCAACCATAGAAGTCGTTCGACGTTTAATAAATCGAACGTTTATATCTTTGGCAACGAATAGTCAATACAAGGTCGTTTTAACGACTAGGTTTAGAATAGGAGGTTGCGAGATTGAACATGCAATTGTAGTTGACTGAGCCATTGACCACAAAAAAAAGGAAAAAGAAAAAGAGTATAAGGGGCCGACGCCCCTTATTTTTCACGAAACAGAGGCACGAAAAGGGGGGTGGTTTCTCTGGGTTTCTCACCGCCCTCCCCGGCGACCCATCAGCAAAAGAGAGATGAGAGAGCGAAGGAGGCCGGCCAGCGACAATAATGGCGACGGCGATGGCCCAGCGGCTGCGACCAGGCACCGCTGGTGAGCAGAGAACGACAGAGAGAGAGAGAGAGAGAGAGAGCGAGACTGAGCGAGATTGAGAGAGGATGTCGGTGACGGTGGAGGTCGAAGGCGAGGCTCAACGGTGGGCGTCATTCTGCCAACCACCACGACAGGTAGAAACCACCACAAACAGCAGCAGAATCGAGTCTAGGGCATGCTGATTTCGGTCTGTGTCGAGCTAGGGTTTCAATCGCATCATTGGGCATGCGTTTGGGACTAATTAGATCAAGGATTGAGGTTTTCCAACCCTCAAGCTCGAACCAAAGCCCTTAGAACTGGTCCTCTAGCATGGAATTGAGGTGGGTGTTTCTCGCCTCCTAAGTACTGGTAGTTTCGAAATCGTTTTAAGCTTTCAGTTGCGGTGCATGCTAAGTTTAGTTGGTTTATGCCCGATAGGGATTTCGAATCGATACATGTTAGTTTAGTTGATTAATACTCGAAAGTGGCTTAGAATCGATTCAAGCGAATTTAGTTAATTCATGCTTGAAAGTTTAATTCGAAGTGAATTATATATGTCTAGCTCTGATTCGAATCTATTTAGTTAACCCATGCCTGAGGATTTAAATCGAAGTAAATTGTGCATGTTTAGTTTTAATTCGAATCTATTCAGCTAATTCATGCCTGAAAGCTAACTTCGAAGTGGATTATAAATGTTTAGAAATGACGAATGTGCGTTTAGTTAAGTCATAATCGCTTTCTAACTTCGAAATGAATTATTAGTGTTTAAAATCAACGTATATGAATGTTTAGTCATTCCATGATCGTTTATAAAGTTCGAAATGAATCGCAAATGTTTAAAATCAACGTATATATATATATATATATATGTTCAGTCATTTCATGATCATTTATATGTTTAGCTATTCCATAATCGCTT
Organism: Selenicereus undatus; assembly: GCA_017589665.1. Lineage (NCBI taxonomy): Eukaryota > Viridiplantae > Streptophyta > Magnoliopsida > Caryophyllales > Cactaceae > Selenicereus > Selenicereus undatus. Next base: position 50,335,122 of record JACYFF010031958.1, read on the forward strand.
ATTAATTTCGAAGTGAATTATAAATGCTTCGAGCCAATTCATGTTTAACTTGCTAAGTAAGGTGCTATAGTTATATATGTCGATGTCACTGTATGTATGTGTATGTATGCTTGCTGTAATGCATCGCTAAATGGTGCTGCTTGCCAGGTAAGTACCTAAACCTTACCTTTTCATAAACTAGCATGATAATATGTTATGATTAATAAATTGAAAAACCGAGATGGTAGTTAGATGGTTCGAGGAAGAACTATGAGTGGTTCGAGGTTTTTGTGGTACGGTGCTTGTGAGGAGGGAGCTTGGGTTGTGAATTAATTGCAATCGTGTGGATTGCGAGGCCGTGTGTGGCTCATTGTGTTGAATTGATTATGAAGTGCTTGAATGTGATATATGTGGACCCCGTTCCCTTCGATGTCCTCAAATTGCATTATGTGCATAAGGGTGAGTTTTTCAAAGGAGGATTTCATTTTTTGAAATGATAATAGCCATAACTATTAGTGCATGATGGCCTAATTTAGTTAAATGAAAACAGTTTTTGGAGTGAACTCGCTCGAACAGGGGAATCCCTACAGACTTTTATAAAGGCATGAGTTTTTTGAAAAAAGATTTCGTTGTGAGAGGCAGCAAAATTATTAGCCGTTATGGCCGATATGCTTTAAAGTGGCTAAGATAATGTGCTGCGGACAATATGATATGAATGATGTTAACCTAGGGGAAAGTCCGGAAACCCTAGAGGCCCTGACAAGGGTTAATGTAATGGTCTGATATGTTATATGTAGCCATCCTGGGAGTAAGAGCTTAAGCGTGAGCGCTAGGTCTCACTATGGGGTTGAGAATAGATCTCACCCAATCAGCACCCTGTAACGATCTTATGCCAGGTGTATATTCCTAATAAGCAAAGAAAAGTAGTTGGCAGTACGCCATTTCAAGTATTTCAAAAAGAATGTTTTTATGGGCCGATAAGAGGCCGGATGAATGAAATGTGAAAAGTTTATAAAGGTCAGTATGCGACCGATATGAAAGAATATGAGCTGCCAGAGGCTAAAAGAAGAGTTTTTATAAGCCTCAAGAGGATAAATGAAGTGTTTTCAAGAAAAGAAGGAAAGCTTTTTGTGCATGTTCTACGCTTTTCATATAAATGAAATGTGAATGAGATCTAAGTAAAGTATGCTCATGAAAATAAAAGTGTTATGTGCGTGTTCCAAGTATAACTTATGAATGAGATGCTAAGTAAGATACATTTATGAAAAAGGAAAGCCTTATGAGCATGTTTCATGCATATCTTATGAATGAGATTCGAATGAGACCTGATATGTGTGTGTGCCATATGCATATCATATGAATGAAACGCCAACAAAAGTATGATTATGAAAACAAATAACCTTATGTGCACATCATATGAATAAGGTTTCATATATAGTTTAAATGGAATGCTAAGAATTTATGTTTATGAAAAAGAAAGATTCCAACGCTTAACCCTCGATGCTTGCTTAGGTGCTTAACTGCTTGTTAGTAAAGGAATTTAGTCACTTGGGGGCCTAGAAAATATGTTTGAGTGGTTAAAATGAAGTTTATGGTTAGTAATCCTTCCGTAAGGATTTTATGAAGGCCTAATACGATAGTAAAGTATGAATACGTGATATGTGACTAATATGAATATTAGTGCCTGTAACGGCTTTGGTTTTAAGGGGTCGGGGGACACTCACTGAGCGTGTGGTTGCTCATCCCACTACTCTTTCCCCTTTCCCCCCCCAGGTTAGCTTGATGATAGGAAGAAGTTGAGTCAGTTATGTCAAGATGGAGTCTATTCTCGCTTGCAAAGTGTCATGTGTGCCTACTTATGTCCTTAATGAAGCCATGTAAAGTATTCTTAGTTTGTGAATGTTTGTAAAGATGTATTCTAGTTCGTGTAATGCATATTGTTTATGAGTCGTTCTATATGGTCGTATGAGCCAACCATCTAATTAGTTAGATGTCTTCTTGGTCAAGTTAGTCATGTTTTGGGATGTAAACCCCAATACTCTGGTTGTGTGAACAGTTGAGTTTTATCTTTTACTTTTCCGGTAATAATGAACTATTCTGGTTGTTGTACTCTGAGCGAGTAGCTCATTGAGTTATGAACTCTGGCGTGTAGCCGTTGAGCTTCTTTTAAATGTTTAACGCTTCCGTTGATTTGCAGGGATTTATTGTAAGGCTTTTAGCCTGGAAACGGCTAGTCTTTAGGGAAAACTCTATCCGGTTCGTCCCATAATTTAAGTAAAAAATTAAGAAAACATAACGTTTTGTAACACCCCCAGCCCTAGGGCCGAAAACATTACGTTTTTCTAATTTCTTACCTAAATTTTGGGACGAAACGGATAGAGTTTCCCCTGAAAATTGACCATTTCCAGGCTAAACGCATTACAATAAGTCCCTGTAAATCAACGGAAGCATAAACATATAGAACATAGCTCAACGGCCACACGCCGGAGTTCATAACTCGACGAGCTACCCGCTCGGAGTACACCAAATTGAATAGTTCATTAATACAGAAAAAGTAAAAGATACAACTCAACGGTTCACACAACCAGAGTATGGGGTTTACATCCCAAAACACATAACTAAATTTGACCAAAAAGACATCTAGTTAACTGGATGGTTGGCTCATATGGCCATACAGAGCGACTAATAAACAATATGCATTACATGAACTTAGATTACTTGTTTACAATCATTTCAAACTAAGAACACATGACATGACTTCCTTAAGCACGTAAGATCCCTTCAAATGGATCTAAACGACACCTGGCAAGCAAGAACAGGTTCCATCTTGACATAGCTGACTTAACATCTTCTTGTTATAAAGAAAACCTGGGGAAAAGGGGAAGGAGTAGTGGGATGAGCAACCACACACTCAGTGAGTGTCCCCCAACCCCCTTAAAACCAAAACCGTTGCAGGCAATAATATCTTTACTAGTCACATATCACGTATTCATACTTTAATATCATATTAGGCATTCATAAAATTCCTATGGAAACATTACTAATCATAAACTTGACTTTAAGTACTCAAACACATTTCTAGGTCTCTAAATGACCAAACTTCCTTACTAATAGGCAGTTAAACACTTAAGCAAGCAACGAGGCTAAACACATAACTTTCTTTCACATAAGCATAATTTCTTAGCGTTCTATTCCAACTATGCATAAAACCCTATTCGCATGATGTGCACATAAGGTTATCTCTTTTTATAATCATACTTTTCTGGACATTTCATTCATATAAGATGCATAAGACATACACACTTCAAGTCTCAATCAAATCTCATTCATAGAGTATGCATGAAATATGCTCATAAGACTTTCTTTTTCGTAAACGTATCTTACTTAGCATCTCATTCACAAGTTATACATGGAACATGCACATAACACTTTTGATACTTTACTTCTTAGATCTCATTCATATAATATGCACAAGTCATGCCTAGTAAACTTTCTTTCTTTTCTTTGGAAACACTTCATTTAGCCTCTTGAGGCTCATATATCTTTTGAAAGAATCTCTTTCATCTTGGTCTCATAATGACCCTTAAAAACTTTCTTTCTGAAATACTTAAAAAGGCGAAACGCCAACTGCTTTTATTATTTAATAAGAAACTACTTCTGGGCATAAGATCATCAGAAAGTGCTAGTTGGGAGAGATCTACACTCAATTCCCTAAGCTCTTACTCCTGGGATGGCAACTAACTTTTGGACCTTAACCCTCATCAGGGTCTCTAGGGACTACTCCCTAGGCTATAGGGATTCCCCCGTTCAAGCAGGTTCACTCCCTATCTATTATACCTAAGCACTTATCTTAGCCATTTAAACTGGTCTTAACGACAAATAAGTTTGCTGCCTCTTATAGTGAAATCCTTTATTATGCAACTCACGCTTTTGTAAAACTCTTTAGGGATTCCCCCGTTCAAGCGAGTTCACTCCCAAAACTGTTTTCATTTAATTAAAATAGGCCATCATGCACTAATAGTTATGGCTACTATCATTTCAAAACATGAAATCTTTCTTTGAAAAACTCACCCTTATGCACGTAATGCAATTTGAGCATTTAAGCACATATATCACATATATCACATTGGTAAGGGGGTCCACGTGTATCACATTTAAGGATTTCATAATCAATTCAACGCAATGAGCCACACATGGCCTCACAATCCACACGATTGTGGTCAATTTAGAACCCAAACTCCCTCCTCACAAGCACTGTATCACAAGATCGTCAAACCACTCATAGTTCTTCCTCAAACCATCCAACTACCATCTCGGTTTCAATTTCACAATCTAGCATCCTATTCATTATGATATACTGAAAAGCGATACATAACATACGCAACTTACTGATGCTGGACTTACCGATTAAACAACTAACAATTAGCAGAGCGCTGCAACCAACGGTTATAACCATGCACACACACACACACAGATATATATATATATATATATAGATACATATAAGTATTCATATGAACTTAACTTGAAACGGGCGCCTGATATGTTAGGTGAGACTAACTAAGCATGAAACGGTTCACTATTTAGGCTAATATGGTCATTTAGACATAATACAATTCAAGCGTTTTACTAAGCATGCTTATTTATACCATTTAAGCTTAACATGAATCGAATCTATATTTAAGCGCAAAACAATTCACTTGTTTAGGCTTACTTGGTCATTTAGGCATAATACGATTCTACGCTCTTGTTTATCATACCAATGTTACTATTCGAGTCGACCTTTCAAACATGCGTTAACTAAATATACTAAACTTGATTCTAAACATGCGTAGCTTACTTCGAACCAAACTTCCAGGCACGTGTTAACTGAATGTACTAAAATCGATTCTGAGCATTCATATATCATTTCGAAACTATTAATTAGGCATGAGCTAACTAAACATGTTTGAATCGATTATAAGCAAGCATAATTCATTTCGAAGCCATTTTTCAAGCATGAACTAACTGAAATAACATGCATCGATTTGAGGCGTCATTCGTTGTCTCGACATTGCATTTCAAGCCTATTTAAGCCATTTAAACATAACATAACTTTAGGCATTCACTTATTATGTCGAAGTCACCAATCAAGTCAACTTTTCAGGCATGCACTAACTGAATTTACTTGAATCGAATCTAAGCATGGATAACTCATTTCGAACTATGTTTTCAGGCGTGAACTAACCAAACTAACATGTATCGATTCAAGCCACTTTCGAGTATTAATCAACTAAACTGACATTTAACGATTCAAAGTCGTTTTCAGGCATAAACTAACTGAACTTAGCATGCATCGCAACTTAAAGCTCAAAACCATTTCGAAACTACTAATACTTAGGAGGTGAGAAACACCCACCTCAATCCAAGCTAAGGATTCGTTCGAAGGCTGCTGGGCTTGGCTTTGAGTGCTATAAAAGCTCGATTTCTTGACCCTTGCTTACTGACGCACGAACAGACCCAACCCATGCCTGACCCTCGTAAAAACGGACTCAATTCGACCCCAAACCCAGACACGAATCAACCCCCTTTTACTGATGTCGTTGCTGCTACTGGTGGTTGCCGACGTGGGCTCACCCGTCGACGGTGACGGTGGTGGCGGCGTGGGGTTGAGGGCTTCAAAACCCCAGCCTTCGGACTGAGCACCTCGCCCTGACACTCGCTCGATCCCTCTCTCTCTCTCTCTCTCTTCGCCGGTCCACGGCCGTGGTCGGCTGCACACCGTGGCACCGACGCCGTCGCCGGCCGGCGCTCCCTCTCTCTCCCTCCATCGCTGAGCCTCTCTCTCTCTCTCTCCTGGGTGTTCGCGTGGGGTCGGGCAGAGAAACCCCCCCTCTGCGTGTTTTCTTTCCTGAAGAAAGGGGCTTCACCCCCTTTTTGGATTTCCCCTTTTCTTTTTTTTTGTCTGTTATGCTCAATTGCTACAACAACTCGATCCCAAATGCGTTATCGATCAGTCTAAGTTTGGGTTAAAGGATCTTAAAGCCAGAATCCTAACTAAGTTCGGGAAACGACTAAATAAATCAAACAGCGACTAAATTAAACTATTGATATAATTTAAAGGAGAAAATAACACGAATGAACTTTAAAATCAATAATAGCAATAATAATCATTTTTAATAAAATTATTGCCCCCAAAAGCACATCGGTAATCATTTAACTCATATAGATACTAAAAATACGATTTTATAACGTAAAAAGGTAATACAGTTAGCTTAACGGAAAACACAAAATG
>JACYFF010031958.1:50350085-50361398 GCA_017589665.1 Selenicereus undatus
TTTTTTTTTCTAAATTAATATTGATTTGTTTTTATACACCAATGAATTCATATTTTCAGATAAAGTTGCTAGAAAAGATTTTTAAAGCTTTTGATGAAAATTTTTGAGAGACACTGCATGTTAACAGATGTTCAATTATTCATTAGCATTTTAATGAATTATTTGAGAAGTAATCTAAAATTCATTTTTAGACCATTTTGTCGATTCAACCTGCAATCATACAAATATACATACGCATAAAGAAATTGCTAAATTGAAATGAGAAAATGCTGGATTGAAATGCGGGGCCCAACATGATCAATTCATAATTAAGATGATTCAATGTAGTTAATTAAGAGTATTAGGGTCGGGCCGTTACAGCCTTCCCCCCTTACAATAAGTTTCGTCCGCGAAACTTGCAATTTGAAAGAAATCTTACCGTGCCTCAGATAAGTATGGGAATTGGCTCTATTATGGTGACATGATGTGGATCTGGAACATATTTCCTGAGCTGTGGGATGTGAAAATATTCTGTATACTGTAAGCTGCTGGGTTCCATGCTCATGGAATGCCCCCTTTAATTTTAGGGCTAAGGATTTGGGCGAATTGAATTAAGAAATTTAGATGGGGAAGTGACGCTGACACACTCGTGTTTTAGCCCCATTTTGGGAACCCTATTGTGGGAATCGCATTTTGTGTTGTAAATGAAAGTTTTCATACTGGGGTTTTAAGTCTCCCCGAAAGTGGTAAATTTTGAAATGAACTGATCTGCTTGGGTGTAAATCAAGTCGTTGTTGTAATTTCTGTGCAGTGTATACTTGGAAGAAAATTCGAAAACTCTTATTGTAAGGTGTCCACCTTATTTTTAAATTCCCTGTAAGATCTTATGAAGTTTGGTCGAGTATTTTGAGAGAGCAATAATAAAGGCTGAGTGAGATTGATCATGCACTCATTTCGGGTATTTCGGGCCAAGTCATTTAAGGGGAAATAACTATTCATGAATTTTCATGGAGCTTCTAGCTTGAAAAGAAGATAAATATACAATTTGGGAGCTTGTTTATGAGCTTTGTATCCATTATGGATCAAGAAAATACCAAGCTCAGTAAGCTTAATAGCTGCTATTGAATTCAATGACTCACTTGGGATGGAATTCTGTATTTAGGGATTTATGACTGAAATATGAGAAGGGGGAGTTGTGACTCGGATTTGGCTTTTTCAACCTTAGACTAGTCAAAAGTTTGATAATTCTCAATTGGACATTAGAGATGAGCATATCCAGAAGTAGGAGTGATGGGAATGGTGGTGATGTGAGTCCTTGCCCATGAAAGAAATGAACAGTGAAGTCAAATTAAGGGATTGTTATAGAATGGCTAAAATAATGATCGCTATGAATTTTCAAGAATCCAAGAATAGAGCGTGAGTTATTGCTCAAAAGTGTTGTTGTTCCACACCTGTTTGTAGTTTTTGGATACGTGAGATTGGGACCTTTTTGTTCCATGGTCATGGATTTAATTCTTGGAAGCTTGTTCCATTGTGTGCGAATGGACTTTCGTTCTAGTTACGTCAGTAGGTTCATCTGTTTTGTGTGTTATGTTTGTTTGAGGGTTTGGAGTGTGTTTGATTGAAATTTTGGTAACCTGAATTTGAATTTGGGGTTAGTACACTGAGATGAGTGAAACGCGAATTCAGAGGAATTGAGGTGGGATGTAGTCATGCAGATGATGTTTAGTAGCACCGTTAAAGGAATAAGTACGGAAAATAGATGGGATAAATAACATATTCCCTAATTAAGAGCTCAAAGAGACCGGAAGATCTGATTACATTCAGCAAGCATGGCCTTGGTCAGAAGAGGATTGATGCAAGTCAATTAAATAGTGGGGATGATTTTATCATCAACTTTAGATGGTTCTATGAATTAAGAAGTTGAATTTAGTGGCTACTAGCTATTTGGAGATAAAGTGTACAATGAGGGCATGTTCATTGGAGAAAATTCTTTAGTCATATTAGTGGCAGATAAAATCATAATTGTGCCTTCTTAGTCTGATTTGGTAGTTAGAAGGTTGACTTGTAGCTCAAGGTGGGTTCTTTATGAAATATGGAATGGAATAAGAGAGGTTTAGAGTATTCAACAAAGTGACCGTTTAGCCATCATTAGCATGAAAGGTCGATAGGAAAATTTGGATTTGAATGGGTAGAGTATAAAATAGGCTCTATAAAGCAAGTTTGAGTAACATAATAGGATTGCATGAAGAAGGCCGAGGCTACACTTTGAGGAACGGAGTTTGACAGTAAGGAAATTGGTGGGGTTATAAAATATACATTTATAATTACGTCCTCAATGAAATGAAGAAGAAAAAGGTGAAATACATATAATTACATTTTCAATGGAATGAAGAGGAGAAGGTGAAAGTCAAAAGTATTGGAATGTTAACAACCACTTAAAATTGGGCAAGAATGAGTTCGATAGTTAATAATAAGTTGACAACAAGTTTCAAGGGCATAGCGGATAATGCTATAAATAGGTGTGGACATCCATAAGGAGCCACGATCTCCTAGAAGTATGAAATTAAAGAAGGACCAAATATCAGTGATGAAGGCAAAGGTTAAAGATGAGGCAAATATATCAAATATGAAATAATAGCATTAGTGCAAAAGACAAATTAATCAGTAAGGTTTCGTATGCTGGTCAGGATCTTTTAAGCAGATGCTCGGGGTTTAAGGGAGGCAAGGAAACGACACCAGTACATAAGTCGAGATGGTTCAAAATGAAGTGGATCAATCACTGTTAAGCAGATGCTCGGGGTTTAAGGGAGGTAGAATAGCAAGGAAATGACACCAGTACATAAGTAGAGATGGTTCAGAATAGTAGGAGAATAGTCATCTATATAATGATTGGATGTTAAGGGGAAAATCATGTTACTATTGAAATAATGATTGCAGAAAATAAGTTGAGCAGAGGTAACTAGTGAAACCATGAGAGAGACGTAACGTATCATAATGGTAGGGATTCCTTATAGACATTAAAGTCATGCGAAAATTTAATGAAGGAAAGGATTGGTAATGAAATATGGCTGCAACACTTAAATAGGTTGCAAAGCTTAATGTGAATGAAAAGGAATTACGAATTAAAGTGGCGGGCTTTAGGTGGTAGCCAAAGAGGTCAAGAAGGATGTTAAGATGGATGTAAACTTAGGCAATAATATCTGACAAGGGGGGCCTATTATCAATTGTGCAAAGGTCAGTGGACTCCCATTTGGATCAATACTAGGGATTCTTGCTGATAAAGTTTCCAGGATTTGAAAAGCTCAAAGGTATGTTGCCTAGATTTCAATTGATATACAAATGTCTCCTGGATCTTAATACCTCACAATCCTTTGTCGTTGTACCTGTAATGCTTTCATAAGGTCCATGCAATAGACAGATATATGTATGCTTAACTCACCTCTTCAATTTCTTAATAACATACTCTGTGAAGTGTCAACAAGTGCCCCAATTCAATTTCAATCGTCATTGTACTTATTATGCTTCTCCAATGATTATTTGTCTCCCAAAATCTTATTTACTCCTGGAAATAATATAACTTATGACTCCTAGAGTCTTCCATATTCAAAAACAACAAACCCATCGATATATTTGGTATATTCTCAAGCCTCTCCCCTACGGTTTCACTTTTATAAGTTATTGTCTTTTTCCTGATCCTCGTTAGTCCCAAGGGACTTGCTTAACAAATTACCTGATGCTCCACAAGGCATAATCTTTCCTAATTAAGTTATTTTGCTTAATTTCATGAGTATTGCTGAGTCCCTCAACACCCGTGACTTAACCCAACATAATAAGAAAAATTATTGATACCGTCTCCTTAGCACCCCTTAATATTTATTAAACTCGGTTTTCAACCGAAATAAGCTTCTGTACATAATCAAACTTGTTGACCCCACTACACTTTATAATTTCCTTGCAATACCCATAATTATACAGAAACTTCTGAAAATATTTCCAAATATTACTGTTTGATGGTCTGCATTGGAAAATCCATATCTTTCACTCCTAATCTCCAAAGAAGATGTAAAACCCCAATATGAAAAGATCCTAATGTCTACTAAAACTTTTAGTAAGAATACGAAACATGATTTACTTAGTAAGATTTCTAAAATTAGGGTAGAATACAGACGTGCACAATCCTAGTTCGATCTGCGTAGTCTTCAGTAGAATGGCCATAACTTTGTGTACACAACTCAAAATTGACTAATTCCAAAGCCTATTGCAAGCTAACTCCTCAAGCTATCACTAAACCAAAAATCATGAATTTTTGATGCTCTAATTAATACCATTTTTTTTTCCAAAGTGGTCCCTGCTTGAGGTCTGTTGACAGCTCAATAACCGCATATTTGCAATCTTTTCTTTACATAACCACCTACTAAAGTCACTCTTTAACTCATATAGATGCGCGTGAACATCTTGATATTCATTACCAATGCCAAAGATCACAAAATCTTATTTAAAACAATCAAAATTCATCATTACACCCCAGACTTGCATGATCATGAACAACTTCAAACATTACTTGTTTTCAAGAGTTTTCTGAGATATGCCACCCTAAATTCATCCATGCTAATCTCCAGGTACCTGTAGATTTTGATTTATCTCATAATAAGCGTAGTCATTATCGATCCAACCACATTATAGAGTTGGGAATCTCTGAAACAATCCTCCTAAGAGATTCCCGATGGCTCCTATGTCTATATCGCCTAAGTTGAGGCATACTTGTTTATATGATCTGGATCAATGACCCAGAATTCAAAACGTCCCCTAACATGCCAAATATAAATTCCCTCCATATCTTTCGACCTTTGTTATTGCTAACCATGCTTCTAAGGTATACTGACTTGTCTACATCTAGTAGTTGGTAGCCTACATAGGTTCACATACTTCACAGGCACCTTAACAATAGCACCTTCTTTGTGTGACATCTTATCTTAACCGATACCATTATAAGATCAATTTGCACCACATAAGCTATTGAATTGGCCAACAGGACTCCCTATACTAAATGGTTATGGTAAAGCATCCATGACGTTGTGATAGGCCCTCAGCATTCCCATTTCTGCAACTTTACGATGGATATTTCATAATAATCTAACCTATGAATATTGCTGCAAAGTACGTTCCTCCCGTCTCACATGCATAATATAATGCAGTACCGCATTAGATCATATAAGCGTTTACAAACTTTACCTTCTTGCAATAGTTGAAACCTCGTGATTCCCAAACGTTAGGCATTCAACACATCATAATAAAACCAAGTCTCTAGGTTGAGAGGCTCCAGATGACTCAAACAAGCAACCAAAAATTCCACAAGATTTGATATGAGCTTAGTATACTTCTCTGGAATACACACGTCACCAAGAAGTTAACTAAATGCATCCACGTTCTAGTTTAATAGTGATGGAACCCCTAAAGAATTATTTAACTATACCATGGATCTTATTACCAAAAGATTCAGGCTAGGTAAATGTTTTCTAAAACATCCCCATGATGCCCTTATACATATGAATTCCTAATCACCCGTTTGTCTCACTGATCTAGCCTATTTTATAAGCATCCTTCCAGCTCATAGTGATGCTAAATCTGGCTCTGATACAACAACTGTAACGCCCCCAATGGCTAATGCTGATTACCCTAGCTTAACCAGGAAGTTATTAATTTGCAGCGGAAGACTTATCCTTTGAATGGAGGCATTACCGCCGTTCCATGATGGAACGAGGCTACTTGATTGACTAACTTTGGAATGACATAAACATGTGTTTCCTTATGCAATTCGTAATATGCGTGGTAACTTAGCACATTAATCCTAAGCCCTATTGACCATCACTATGAAATTTTCCAGGGTGCTACCTACCATCACTATGAGCATTTGGCTAACTACTGCCCATTCAGCCCTACAACTCTTGTTTGTTTCTTGATGCCTTCTGGCCTGCTAGGATGATGGGGTGTTTAGGGATCCCATACCTAAAACAGAAAACATGAGAACGTACAAATGATGAGCCGAAGCTCAGCACATACATTCCTATGCAGTAAAATAAGTTTATGTTAAATTGGTTGGGCCGACCCCATTTCACAACATTTTGTTTTGCAAACAGGAGAGAGAGAATGTATAAATAAAATTGATTTGCTGATTCTTATCTGAAAGTGGACCCCTTAGTCGATGTACATTTCGAAACGATCGTACTTTAGGTGCTCAACCCCCAGGCCGATCGAGAAGCCTGAGTTAACGCCGCACGCGGGTATATTTGTCGGCATAAGCCTTGATAATTGATGGGCATAAGCCCTGATGATAATTGGCGGGGCCACTTGTTTATGTGGCAAAACATTGAGAACTTGGTTCCTTAAATGATTCTTGTATTAATTTGTCATTGCTGAGAACACTGTGAGTTTTTGAAGAACATAAGCAATGTACGTACTGGTCTTTGAAATTCTCTCTCCTGAAGGATGTGCGTTGGCAGCTTGAAGCGACAGATGTGGCCTCATTCCTGCTTTACATATGTAATTCCTTTTTGATTAGTGCGAGATTACGAAATTTGATTGGACTTCTTGGTTTAATAAATAATTTGAATCCCTTGAGTTCCGTGCTAATCATTAGCATGTAAAAAGTCATTGACTTGGCTTTATTAATCATTCGCTTACTAAATGTTATAAACATGTAATGAGATAATGACGTTATCTTCACCTTATTCTGGTAATTGGTATAAGTTCGTTACTTATCGATATTTTGTTAAACTATTAGTCTTGACATCATTATGACCCAATGTTATGCTTTAAGCTTTCTATAAATTAGGCTTAAACTTCATCTCAGCATCGAATCTTGCATCATCACGTCATGGCCATAAAATAACATAACGACCGTCATTGCTATGGCCATAGCTCTAGAATGTTCTGTAATAGCCTTAGTCAAGACATGAGCTCTTTCCCTAAAAACATAACATGACGAACTCATATAATCGCATTTCGTCAACATAACATCCCAATTAAAATCCATAACCCATATAATACACATCTAGGATCTCTAACTCACAAAGTGTACTTCTAATATTCATGAAACTTTATCACAAATTTGAAAATAATATCCATAAAATTGTCCCGATGTTGTCCAACCCAATAGCTCCCAATAATCAAAACATTAACCAAATTTCAGTATAAATTCACTGGACAGATTCAGTCTAAAATTCATAACTTTGAACCCATATTGGGTGAATTCATATCATAATTATCAAGTCACGTCACTCAATCAGTCAAAAATATCCTGACTAAACATGAAATTGTACGGTTGGTTTCTACCAATTGACATTCGTGCTTCAAACCACTAAATCCTAAAACATTAAATTTTAAGCTTTAAGTCAAGGAATCAGGAATTACTTACCTTGAATTTGTTTCAGGACCCGAAACCATGATCTCTTCTTCCTCCTCCTCCTTTTCCTTCTTCTTCTCCTCCTTTTCTTTCTCTCTCCTCCCTTGTGGTGTGTGTGTGTACGTGAAGCCCCCCCTCGTGTATATATTGGCAAAAAAGAAGAAAAAATCTTAGATTTTTTTTTCGGGGGGTCGGTCAAACTGACTTTGATCGACTTTTTTTTTCTAAATTAATATTGATTTGTTTTTATACACCAATGAATTCATATTTTCAGATAAAGTTGCTAGAAAAGATTTTTAAAGCTTTTGATGAAAATTTTTGAGAGACACTGCATGTTAACAGATGTTCAATTATTCATTAGCATTTTAATGAATTATTTGAGAAGTAATCTAAAATTCATTTTTAGACCATTTTGTCGATTCAACCTGCAATCATACAAATATACATACGCATAAAGAAATTGCTAAATTGAAATGAGAAAATGCTGGATTGAAATGCGGGGCCCAACATGATCAATTCATAATTAAGATGATTCAATGTAGTTAATTAAGAGTATTAGGGTCGGGCCGTTACAGCCTTCCCCCCTTACAATAAGTTTCGTCCGCGAAACTTGCAATTTGAAAGAAATCTTACCGTGCCTCAGATAAGTATGGGAATTGGCTCTATTATGGTGACATGATGTGGATCTGGAACATATTTCCTGAGCTGTGGGATGTGAAAATATTCTGTATACTGTAAGCTGCTGGGTTCCATGCTCATGGAATGCCCCCTTTAATTTTAGGGCTAAGGATTTGGGCGAATTGAATTAAGAAATTTAGATGGGGAAGTGACGCTGACACACTCGTGTTTTAGCCCCATTTTGGGAACCCTATTGTGGGAATCGCATTTTGTGTTGTAAATGAAAGTTTTCATACTGGGGTTTTAAGTCTCCCCGAAAGTGGTAAATTTTGAAATGAACTGATCTGCTTGGGTGTAAATCAAGTCGTTGTTGTAATTTCTGTGCAGTGTATACTTGGAAGAAAATTCGAAAACTCTTATTGTAAGGTGTCCACCTTATTTTTAAATTCCCTGTAAGATCTTATGAAGTTTGGTCGAGTATTTTGAGAGAGCAATAATAAAGGCTGAGTGAGATTGATCATGCACTCATTTCGGGTATTTCGGGCCAAGTCATTTAAGGGGAAATAACTATTCATGAATTTTCATGGAGCTTCTAGCTTGAAAAGAAGATAAATATACAATTTGGGAGCTTGTTTATGAGCTTTGTATCCATTATGGATCAAGAAAATACCAAGCTCAGTAAGCTTAATAGCTGCTATTGAATTCAATGACTCACTTGGGATGGAATTCTGTATTTAGGGATTTATGACTGAAATATGAGAAGGGGGAGTTGTGACTCGGATTTGGCTTTTTCAACCTTAGACTAGTCAAAAGTTTGATAATTCTCAATTGGACATTAGAGATGAGCATATCCAGAAGTAGGAGTGATGGGAATGGTGGTGATGTGAGTCCTTGCCCATGAAAGAAATGAACAGTGAAGTCAAATTAAGGGATTGTTATAGAATGGCTAAAATAATGATCGCTATGAATTTTCAAGAATCCAAGAATAGAGCGTGAGTTATTGCTCAAAAGTGTTGTTGTTCCACACCTGTTTGTAGTTTTTGGATACGTGAGATTGGGACCTTTTTGTTCCATGGTCATGGATTTAATTCTTGGAAGCTTGTTCCATTGTGTGCGAATGGACTTTCGTTCTAGTTACGTCAGTAGGTTCATCTGTTTTGTGTGTTATGTTTGTTTGAGGGTTTGGAGTGTGTTTGATTGAAATTTTGGTAACCTGAATTTGAATTTGGGGTTAGTACACTGAGATGAGTGAAACGCGAATTCAGAGGAATTGAGGTGGGATGTAGTCATGCAGATGATGTTTAGTAGCACCGTTAAAGGAATAAGTACGGAAAATAGATGGGATAAATAACATATTCCCTAATTAAGAGCTCAAAGAGACCGGAAGATCTGATTACATTCAGCAAGCATGGCCTTGGTCAGAAGAGGATTGATGCAAGTCAATTAAATAGTGGGGATGATTTTATCATCAACTTTAGATGGTTCTATGAATTAAGAAGTTGAATTTAGTGGCTACTAGCTATTTGGAGATAAAGTGTACAATGAGGGCATGTTCATTGGAGAAAATTCTTTAGTCATATTAGTGGCAGATAAAATCATAATTGTGCCTTCTTAGTCTGATTTGGTAGTTAGAAGGTTGACTTGTAGCTCAAGGTGGGTTCTTTATGAAATATGGAATGGAATAAGAGAGGTTTAGAGTATTCAACAAAGTGACCGTTTAGCCATCATTAGCATGAAAGGTCGATAGGAAAATTTGGATTTGAATGGGTAGAGTATAAAATAGGCTCTATAAAGCAAGTTTGAGTAACATAATAGGATTGCATGAAGAAGGCCGAGGCTACACTTTGAGGAACGGAGTTTGACAGTAAGGAAATTGGTGGGGTTATAAAATATACATTTATAATTACGTCCTCAATGAAATGAAGAAGAAAAAGGTGAAATACATATAATTACATTTTCAATGGAATGAAGAGGAGAAGGTGAAAGTCAAAAGTATTGGAATGTTAACAACCACTTAAAATTGGGCAAGAATGAGTTCGATAGTTAATAATAAGTTGACAACAAGTTTCAAGGGCATAGCGGATAATGCTATAAATAGGTGTGGACATCCATAAGGAGCCACGATCTCCTAGAAGTATGAAATTAAAGAAGGACCAAATATCAGTGATGAAGGCAAAGGTTAAAGATGAGGCAAATATATCAAATATGAAATAATAGCATTAGTGCAAAAGACAAATTAATCAGTAAGGTTTCGTATGCTGGTCAGGATCTTTTAAGCAGATGCTCGGGGTTTAAGGGAGGCAAGGAAACGACACCAGTACATAAGTCGAGATGGTTCAAAATGAAGTGGATCAATCACTGTTAAGCAGATGCTCGGGGTTTAAGGGAGGTAGAATAGCAAGGAAATGACACCAGTACATAAGTAGAGATGGTTCAGAATAGTAGGAGAATAGTCATCTATATAATGATTGGATGTTAAGGGGAAAATCATGTTACTATTGAAATAATGATTGCAGAAAATAAGTTGAGCAGAGGTAACTAGTGAAACCATGAGAGAGACGTAACGTATCATAATGGTAGGGATTCCTTATAGACATTAAAGTCATGCGAAAATTTAATGAAGGAAAGGATTGGTAATGAAATATGGCTGCAACACTTAAATAGGTTGCAAAGCTTAATGTGAATGAAAAGGAATTACGAATTAAAGTGGCGGGCTTTAGGTGGTAGCCAAAGAGGTCAAGAAGGATGTTAAGATGGATGTAAACTTAGGCAATAATATCTGACAAGGGGGGCCTATTATCAATTGTGCAAAGGTCAGTGGACTCCCATTTGGATCAATACTAGGGATTCTTGCTGATAAAGTTTCCAGGATTTGAAAAGCTCAAAGGTATGTTGCCTAGATTTCAATTGATATACAAATGTCTCCTGGATCTTAATACCTCACAATCCTTTGTCGTTGTACCTGTAATGCTTTCATAAGGTCCATGCAATAGACAGATATATGTATGCTTAACTCACCTCTTCAATTTCTTAATAACATACTCTGTGAAGTGTCAACAAGTGCCCCAATTCAATTTCAATCGTCATTGTACTTATTATGCTTCTCCAATGATTATTTGTCTCCCAAAATCTTATTTACTCCTGGAAATAATATAACTTATGACTCCTAGAGTCTTCCATATTCAAAAACAACAAACCCATCGATATATTTGGTATATTCTCAAGCCTCTCCCCTACGGTTTCACTTTTATAAGTTATTGTCTTTTTCCTGATCCTCGTTAGTCCCAAGGGACTTGCTTAACAAATTACCT
>JACYFF010031958.1:50366628-50399942 GCA_017589665.1 Selenicereus undatus
TATGTGATGTAAATGTGAATTCGAGTGTTACTCAAAGTTCCTTCATTATAAATAGGATGTAATTTGATGTATCTGCCATCTTAGTGTGACGTGGTAACTTTCTAGTAAAAAATTTGACTTTAGAACGACCCAATATTTTAAGCCTTTGAATGAACCTAACTAAGTTAACTGCCTTGATGCGCACCTAACATGTCCTAAATAAGTTGTCATGAATGAAAGGCCTAAAAGTTAGTTGGAGTTGATGTACTGACGTCGGAATGTTAGTGTATATGTTTTCCTTTTGTAAATTGCTTGCCATGTATGTTTTAGACGCGTTCATGCTCCTCAGGACTCCTACGCTTAAGAATACGGGATTGCTATACTATGCGATGCTATTATGCCTACATGATACTATGTCATGCTGTGTGACATTTTTATTATTTTGAATGTGTTATAGTAGTCTCCATGTTAACCGTTGTGATCCCAAAAGTGACTTGACTTCATGTTTTAGAATGAAACTGCTAGTGTATGACCTTAAGATGTCAATGCCTCGATTGTCATGCCCTTGGATGCCCACTTATAGATGTATATGCATAGAATTACAACTTGCCAAGCTAACTGAGTCTAGATCATCGAAAATCTTTATTCATTCTTCAAAACAAACTCGATATGGTTTTCCACGCCAACTCAATTGCCTCTCGTCGTTGCGATTTGCCCTCGGCGCCTAAATAGAGTGAGTAGACGCTTGAAGAGGACTGGCGAGGAGGAGACTGGAAACCATAAGCGATTTTCTTTCGATTTAAAAGTAGTGTTTCCAAAATGAAACCTTTTGAAAACCTATCGGGTAGATCTTAGTTGTGTGCATGCATTCTAGGAAAGACCGAACTTAGACTTAGAATTTTGAGGGCAAAATTCTTTTCAGGGGGGAAGAGTGTAGGACCCGCGTTTTTGTTTTTCCGTTAAGCTAACTGTATTATCTTTTTACGTTATAAAATTGTATTTTTAGTAACTGTATGAGTTAAATTATTATCGATGTACTTATGGGAGTTACAATTTTATTAAAAAGAGATTAGTATTGCTATTATTTATTTTGAAGTTAATTCGTGCTATTTGTGTCTTTAAATTTTATCGATAGTTTAAGTTAGTTGGTATTCGATTTATTTAGTCATTTCACGAATACGATTAGGTTGTCAACCTTAGAAATCATTCGATGTTTAATAAATCGAACCGTTATATATATTTGGGAATGAATAGTCAATCGAAGGCTGTACTAATGATCGGGCTTAGAATAGGAGGTTGTGAGATTGGATAAGTGATTTTAGTTGAATGGGCTGGCGACCAAGAAACAAGAAAACAAAACAAAACAAAAGGAAAAAGGAACATAAGGGGCCGAAGCCCCTTACTTTTTTGTGCCAAAAGCCCTGTCCCCCTCTTTCTCCTCTACTTCCGCTCTTCTTCTTCCTCATCACGTAAAACCAAGAGAACCGGCCTGCCACCGCCGCCATGTCCGTCACCGGCAAGCCAGGGAGAGACCACGACCGTCCCTTTGCACGACCAGCCACCACCAGCCCATTTTCACCACTTCTCACCACAAAACAAAACTGGGCAGCGGCATTTTGGTGCTCAAGACGCCACCCACATGTTGGAATCCGGCCAAAAACCCAAAATCAACCTCCCCCATAAGTTGAGTGGCCAAATTCGAACCAAATCAGCCACAAACGTCACCAAATTTTGGACCTAGGGTTCGGTTCGAATAAGGCATCAAACTAAGGTTTCAGGTTCATCAATTGGGCGCGCGTTTGGGACAAATCGGATTGATGATTTAGGCTTTCCGGCCCTCAAAGTCGAACCAAAGCCCTTAGAACGGGTGCTCTAGCTTGGATTGAAGTAGGTGTTCCTTGCCTCCTAAATTATTATTAATTTCGAAACGTTTTAACGTAAACGATGATTTATGTCAGCTTAGATTTAGCTAATTTCGTGGATTATGTGATGAGAAACTATGCATGTTTAGAATCGATTCGAATATGTTAAGTTTATACATGCCTGAAGATTTAATTCGAAGTGAATTATGCATGTTTAGCTTAGATTCGATTTTAGTAAATTCAGTTAATGCATGCCTAAAAGTTGACGTAAATAGTAACTTCAATGTAATAAATGAATGCTTGAAGTCGTGTTATGTTTAAATGGCATCAATAGGTTCGAACAGTAACTTTGATATAATAAACGAATATCTTGAACGCATTATGTTTAAATGGGCCTAAATAGGTTCAAATAGTAACTTCGACGTAATAAACGAATCCTTGAAACATATGATGTTTAAGTGGTTTATTTAGATTCGAATAATGACTTCGATCTAACAAACGAATGTTTGGAATCGTATTATGTTTACATGACTTATTTAGGCTTGAAATGTAACTTTGAGACAATGAATGAACGCCCTAAATCGATACTTGTCTATTCAGTTGAATTATGCTAATGAAATAGCTTCGGAAATAATATTTGAACGATGAACTGAGCATGCTTATGTCCCTTGACTGCAATACATGAATGTAATCGTGTTTCATGCTTAGTTAGTTTAGCTTAGCTTACTAAACGTCCGTTTCAAGTTAATGGCATATGATTATATTCATGTATATATATATGTTGTTGTGATTATATAAATATATGTATGTATGCTTGCCGTAACGCACCGTTGAATGGTGCTGCTTGCCCAGGTGAGTACCTAACCGCTATTTCTTTATAAGCTAGCATGATAATATGTTATGATTAACGAAATTGAAAAACCGAGATTGTAGTTGGATGGTTCGAGGTAGAACTATGAGTGGTTTGAGGTTTTTGTGGTATGGTGGTTGTGTGGAAGGAGTTCGAGTTATGAATTGACCGCAATCGTATGGATTGCGAGGCTATGTGTGGCTCATTGTGTTGAATTGATTATGAAGTGCTTAAATGTGATACATGTGGACCCCCTTCCCTTCGATGTCTTCAAATTGCATTATGTGCATAAGGGTGAGTTTTTCAAACAAGGATTTAATGTTTTGAAATGATAGTAGCCATAGCTATTAGTGCATGATGGCCTATTTTTAACTAAATGAATATAGTTTTGGGAGGGAACTCGCTTGAACGAGGGAATCCCAAAAGAGTTTTATCAAAGGCGTGAGTTGTATGAAAAAGGATTTCGCTGTGAGAGGTAGCAAAACTATTAGCCGTTATGGCCGATACTCTTTAAAATGGCTAAGATAATGTGTTGCGGACAATACGATATGAATGATGATTACCTAGGGGAAAGTCCCGGAAATAGGAAACCCTAGAGACCCTGACAAGGGTTAATGTTATGATATGAATGATGATTACCTATGGGAAAGTCCTGGCAACAGGAAACCCTAGAGACCCTGACAAGTGTTAATGTTATGATATGAATGATGATTACCTAGGGAAAAGTGCTGGCAACAGGAAACCCTAGAGACCCTGACAAGGGTTAATGATGTTAACCTAGGGGAAGTCTAAGGAAACCCTAGAGAGCCTGACTAGGGTTAATGTAATGGTCCGCTATGTTATATGTAGCCATCCCGGGAGTAAGAGCTTAAGCGTGGGCGTTAGGTTTCACTAGTAGCACCCTGTAATGATCTTGTGCCAGATGTATTTTCCTAATAAGCAAAGAAAAGCAGTCGGCAGTACGCCATTAGAAATATTTTAGGAAGAATGTTTTCATGGGCCGATAAGAGGCCAGATGAATGAAATGTGAAAAATTTATGGGGGTCAGTATGCGACCGATATGAAAGAGATTTCTTTTAAAGTATATGAGCCTCAAGAGGCTAGATGAAGTGTTTTCAAAGAAAAGAAGGAAAGCTTTCTATGCATGTTCTATGCTTTTCTTGTAAATGAAATGTGAATGAGGTCTAAGTAAAGTATGCTGATGAAAATAAAAGTGTTATGTGCATATTCCAAGTATGATTTATGAATGAAATGCTAAGATACGATTATGAAAAAGAAGGCCTTATGAGCATGTTTCATGCATACCCTATGAATGAGATATGAGATTTGAATGAGACTTGAAATGTGTGTGTGCCATATGCATATCATATGAATGAAATGCCAAGAAAAGTATGATTATGAAAAGAAGTGACCTTATGTGCACATCATATGAATAAGGTTTCATATATAGTTTAAATGGAATGCTAAGAGGTTATGTTTATGAAAAATAAAGATCCCTATGCTTAGCCCTCGATGCTCGTTTATGTGCTTGACTGCTTATTAGTAAAAGAACTTAGTCATTCAGGAATCTAGAATGTGTTTGAGTGGTTAAAATGAAGTTTATGGTTAGTAATCCTTCCGTAAGGATTTTATGAATGCCTAATATGATAGTAAAGTATGAATACGTGATTTGCGACTAATATGAATATGTTTGCTTGTAACTGTTTTGGTTTTAAGGTGGTCAAGGGACCCTCACTGAGCGTGTGGTTGCTCATCCCATTACTCTTTCCCCTTTTCCCCCAGGTTTTCTTTATGACAGAAAGAAGTCGAGTCAGCTATGTGAAGATGGAGTCTATTCTCGTTTGCAAGGTGTTATGTGTGCCTACTTATGTCTTTAATGAAGATATGTAAGGTAATCTTAGTTTGTAAACGTTTGTAAACAAGTATTCTAGTTCATGTAATGCATATTGTTTATGAGTCGCTCTGTATGACCATATGAGTCAACCATCTAATTAGTTAGATGTCATCATGTTCAAAATTAGTTATGTTTTGGGATGTAAACCCCAATACTCCGGTTGTGTGAACCGTTGAGTTGTATCATTTGTTTCTTCTTTATTCATGAACTATTCTGTTTGGTGTACTTCGAGCGAGTGGCTCATTGAGTTATGAACTCCGGCGTGCAGCCGTTGAGCTTCTTTTAAATATTTTACGCTTCCGTTGATTTGCAAGGATTTATTGTAATGCTTTTAGCCTGGAGCGGTCAGTTTTTAGGGGAAATTCTGTCCGTTTCGTCCCAGATTCTAAGCAAAAAGTTAAGAAAACGCAACGCTTTCGGCCCTAGGGGCTGGGGGTGTTACATTGATGGTATCAGAGCATGGTTCTACGACCATAGGCCGCAACTTGAGTCTTGTATTCATATAGTCCGCTAGGAACGCGTTCATAATGATGTGATACATGCCTGCCTTGTGTGCAAATGTACGTTTTATTTGAATGTTAGCGCGTTTCCGTAGTTAGATGCAGCTTGAATGAGCTGAATGGTTGGATGAGAGAACCATTTGCTAAGGTGTAGGTTGAATGGCTTGTGTTGTCGTGGATAAGATAAGTGTTTTCTCAATCAAAAGTTGTTTCGTTTATATGCCTTGGTGACCTTAATTCAATGTTTAAAGAACATATGATTTGAAATTGAATGATTTGAAAGCCTTTAGTCTAAGCTCATCTTTGCCCCTATAACATGATTTGTTCCTCGGGCCCCATAATAGAATGAGCAGACGTAGTCTAAGGTTGGTAGAGAGAGAGCTAGAAGCAATTAACCATCCTTTTATTAAAAACAAAGAGATTCGAAATAGAAAAGCTATTTTTCCCCCTTCGAAAACTCAAAATTTTGAGATGTTAATGTCGTTTGACTATTGAGCCAAGGTTATCTTGCACCGAAGGATTTACTTTTCGTTACTGATGATGAGGTAGTTTAGATTCACTAATATGCGCCCTTATGTTTATCGTATGTTGTTTGTAAATGTGTATGTGTTAAGATGTGTACGTTGATAGAATCTTTCGCAATGAACTAGGAAAGGAATGATTGGAAATTAGTTGCTATGATTGATAATCCTACTAAATGATACCTTTCGTTTTCGAATTCTGAATTTCCTAAGTATACTAAGGGTTGCTCTTGTATAGATGCTTGAAAGACTAAATGCTAGTGGTAGGACCTCGCTAAACAACCCGTAAGTGTACTTCCTGTTCTCCTTCTTTGCCATTGTTGCCTATTCCATGTATTACTTGCTTTCTGTTATACGGATTGTTATTCGTGATTGGGGTGACGATGTTTTGTCTCGAACGAACCTTAATACACCTAGAAAGCGAAAAGGAGAAAGAACCTAGCAAACTTTGGAATTGTACATAGTAAACGATCCCTCCTAAGGTAAGTGACCTACAGTAAGACCCATATGATCACCTATGGGATAGGTGTACCTCGTAAGACCTCAACACATACCTATAAGACCAATAACACTGTTGTTCTTACCCCTGCTAGTTGATTGATGACCAGTTGTGTGTTTTATGAGTGAATGGTATAGTAAATACACTTCGTTGGAGTTGCTTATCATGAAATTTGCTTGCATAATGGCTAGATTGGTTAAGTGGTTTAACCTATGAAAACCGCTGCTTGTACGATCTCTGAGTCATTACTTGCACTCCGCAAGTTTTATTATCTCATTTTATGGTTTGAACAACTATATACAGATGCACTGAATACTTGAAGTGGTGACCTTGGGCATCTATCTTCACCTTTGTTTACCTTTGTGCAATCCATGATTGAATCGAGTTTGGTTTAGTTTCTCAAAATACGGCATGACAAGACCACTGACTCGTTGTTTGCACCCACATATTCTTACCATAGTATTTTATTCTCAAGTTCCTATCGACATGTTATGGTAGTTCATGCTATTCTTGATGCTTTATTTTTAGTGCTCTGTTGTATACTCTATGTGATGTAAATGTGAATTCGAGTGTTACTCAAAGTTCCTTCATTGTCAATGGGATGCAATTTGATGTCTCTGCCATCTTAGTGTGACGTGGTAACTTTGTAGTAAATGATTGGACTTTGGAACGACCCAATATTTTTATGCCTTCGAATGAACCTGACTAAGCTAACTGCCTTCATGCGCACCCGACATGTCCTGAATAAGTTGTCATGAATGAAAGGCCCAAAAGTTAGCTGGAATTGATGTACTAACGTCGGAATGTTAGTGTATATGTTTTCCTTTTGCAAATTGCTTGCCATGTATGTTTTAGACGCGTTCATGCTCCTCAGGACTCCTAAGCTTAAGAATACGGGATTGCTATACTATGCGATGCTATTATGCTTACATGATACTATGTGATGTTGTGTGACATTTTTATTATTCTAAATGTGTTATAGTAGTCTCCATGTTAACCGTTGTGATCCCAAAAGTTACTTGAATTAATGTTTTAGAATGAAACTGCTAGTGTATGACCTTAAGATGTCAATGCCTCGATTGTCATGCCCTTAGATGCCCACTTATAGATGTATATGCATAGAATTACTACTTGCCATGCTAACTGAGTCTAGATTATCGAAAATCTTTGTTCATTCTTCAAAACAAACTCGATATGGTTTTCCACGCCAACTCAATTGCCCCTCTTCGATGCGATTTGCCCTCGACGCCTAAATAGAGTGAGTAGACGCTTGAAGAGGACTGGCGACGAGGAGACTGGAAACCATAAGCAATTTTCTTTCGATTTAAAAGTAGTGTTTCCAAAATGAAACCTTTTGAAAACCTATCGGGTAGATCTTAGTTGTGTGCATGCATTCTAGGAAAGATTGAACTTAGATTTAGAATTTCGAGGGTGAAATTCTTTTAAGGGGGAAAGAGTGGAAGACCTGCGTTTTTGTTTTTCTGTTAAGCTAACTATATTATCTTTTTACGTTATAAAATCGTATTTTTAGTAACTGTATAAGTTAAATTGTTATCAATGTGCTTATGGGAGCTATAATTTTATTAAAAAGGGATTATTACTGCTATTATTGATTTTGAAGTTAATTCATGCTATTTGTGTCTTTAAATTTTATCGATAGTTTAATTTAGTCAGTATTCGAATTATTTAGTCGTTGCCCGAGTACGATTAGGTTGTCAACCTTAGAAGTCGTTCGATGTTTAATAAATCGAACCCTTATATATATTTGGGAACGAATAGTCAATCGAAGGCTGTGCTAACGATTGGCTTTAGAATAGGAGGTTGCGGGATTGGATAAGCGATTTTAGTTGAATGGGCTGGCGACCAAGAACCAAAAACAAACCCCTATATATATTTGGGAACGAATAGTCAATCGAAGGCTGTGCTAACGATTGGCTTTAGAATAGGAGGTTGCGGGATTGGATAAGCGATTTTAGTTGAATGGGCTGGCGACCAAGAACTAAAAAAAAAAAAACAAAACAAACGGAAAAAGGAACATAAGGGGCCGAAACCCCTTACTTTTTTGAGCCAAAAGCCCTGACCCCCTCTCTCTCCTCTGCCCCTCCTCTTCTTCTTCCTCCTCATGCAAAACCCAGAGAACCGACCTGCCACCGTCGCCACGTCCGTCATCGGTAAGCAAGGGAGGGACCACGGCGGTCACTATGCACGACCAGCCACCACCAGCCCATTTTCACCACTTCTCACCGTGAAGCAAAACTAGCTAGCAGCATTTTGAGGCTTGAGACGCAACCCACATGCCAGAATCCGGCCAAACACCCAGAATCAACCTCCCTCATAAGTCGAGTGGCCGAATTCGACCCAGATCAGCCACAAACGTTAAGAAATTTGGGACCTAGGGTTCGGTTCGAACAAGGTATCAGACTTGGGTTTCGGGTTCATCAATTAGGGGCGCGTTTGGGACAAATCAGATTGATGATTTAGGCTTGCCGACCCTCAAAGTCGTACCAAAGCCCTTAGAACGGGTCCTCTAGCTTGGATTGAGGTGGGTGTTCCTTGCCTCCTAAATTATTATTAATTTCGAAACGTTTTAACCTAAACGATTATTTATGTCATCTTAGGTTAGCTAATTTCATGGATTATGTGATGAGAAACTATGCATGTTTAGAATCGATTCGAATAAGTTAAGTTTATACATGCCTGAAGATTTAATTCGAATTGAATTATGCACGTTTAGCTTTGATTCGAACCTAATCAGTTAATTGATGCCTGAAGATTTAATTCGAAGTGAATTATGCATGTTTAGCTTAGATTTGATTCTAGTAAATTTAGTTAATGCATGCCTAAAACTTGACTTAAATAGTAACTTTGATGTAATAAATGAATGCCTAAAGTCGCATTATGTTTAAAAGGCATCAATAGGTTCGAATAGTAACTTTGATATAATAAACGAATATCTTGAACGCATTATGTTTAAAAGGGCCTAAATAGGTTCAAATAGTAACTTCGACGTAATAAACAAATCCCTTGAATCATATTATGTGTAAGTGGTTTATTTAGATTCGAATAATGACTTCGATGTAATAAACAAATGTTTGGAATCGTATTATGTTTAAATGACTTATTTAGGCTTGAAATGTAACTTTAAGACAATGAATGAACGCCCCGAGTGGACACTTGTCTATTCAGTTGAATTACGCTTATGAAATAGCTTCGGAAATAATATTTGAATGACAAACCGAGCATGCTTATGTCCCTTGATTGCAATACATGTATGTAATCGTGTTTCATGCTTAGTTAGTTTAACTTAGCTTACTAAATGTCCGTTTCAAGTTAATAGCGTATGATTATATTCATGTATATATATATGTTGTTGTGATTATATAAATATATGTACGTATGCCTGGTGATGGATATCCCTCCACCCCCTTTGTTTTAAAATGAATCAAATCAACTAGGTAAGTTAATAATGCTGGTTAAAGGATTAATAATTCATCCAAGTTTTGTATAAGCTTTAAAATTGCAGGGCAAGGGTTCGAATCCAGCACTGACCCACTTTTGTAAGCAAAATTCAACATGCATCCTCAAGGCTTAAATCTAATGTTTTCTTATGGATTTGAATTTCAAAATGTCAGGTTTCCAACAAGTCAATTTTCATCCAATTTGGACTTCATTTGGTCGTTCAAATCATCAGTTAAACTCAATGTGTCAAAACCGCCCAGCAGGACATGAAGAAGCATGGTTTTGTGTAAGTCATAACTTAAGCTATACGAAGGCTTAAGTCAAGTAATTATACATTTTTGGCATCCTCAGGAAGTGTACAATCAATTCCAAGCATTGATTTCCAATCATACCCACAAGAAAGATAAAGAAACAAGGCGTTTTCCTAAATCGGTCAGATTCCACCCCAATCTGCACGGTTAAAAGTTTGAGCTTAATTACCCCACTTAAACACATCCAAACCTTGATTTCTTTTGGGGGGGCGTTATACAACTCCTAAAAATGTCCCCCCGTGTTTCAAAATCCAAATCATGCCCACTTTTGCTATGCTAAAAAGATGAACCAAAACCTGGCAGAAACTGTATGTTGAACCCGGTTCATTGCAAACCGGTTTACTAGTAACTCCAGCCAGCTCCTTCTCTTCCAATGCTAATAGGCACGCCCCTCAAGGCTTTGCACACACCCTAAGGTGTCTTGGATTGGTGACTACCTAGAGAAGACCAACCAATGAGAGAAGGGAAGCAAAATATCTTGTCTCTTCAATCCTATTGGCTAGCTGAAAAGGGGCTTGGGAATTTCGGCTGCACATGGGCTTCCAAGTCTAATTTGCTTGTTGTTTTAGAGCTTAATCAATGTTTAAGTGTTGTATAATTAGCTTAGACAAGGATTAGATTCATATTTTGATGTATTAAATTAGTTAAGTATTACTAGACTATGTATTAGTGCTAACCAAGTATCATTAGCTCTTAATCCTTTTTCTCCTTAGTAAGGAAAGGTGAGAGACATGTGTACTTGCTTGTATTTTCAGCTTGGCCATCCTTTTGCTGCGTATTTAAGGAACCACACGGCCAAGGCAAAAGAACAACCAATTTGTGAGTGATAAAATCAGTTTGAGAGCATTTGTGCTTTCTTCCCTCTAAACTCTTACTTGCTTATCTTAGTTTAGGCCAAACTAAGTGGTGAAAAAGTGAGTCTTAACCAAGATTAAGTGGTGTCACTTGTATCTTAATCAAAGTTGAGGGCCCTAAGCTTGAATATTGGTGGTGTTTCTGTATCCAATCCTAAAGCTTAGTTCTATCCATCCTATCTTGATGTACATGGTTTCAAGTGAAGAATTAGCTTGAATTCTTAAGTTGATTTCAATCACTTTAGCGTCACCATCATTCCCCTTCATATTTCCATCTCAAACAACTCCATTTCCACTCATGTCCACGACCTAGACTTCACAAAAGACCTAGACTCAAAGCCAAACATCCAATGCTTTCAACCGTGCAAAACTAGGTTTTCCTAGTTTGCACACACCGAAAGTTGGCACGGTGTGGTCGTGCTACAAGGCACGACCGTGCCACTTAGTGAACGTGCAAATCTGCTTGCTTGGAAGTTAAGTTCTTGAAGTGTTAGCTTGGTTTCATCCACCCACTGTTCTCTACACCAAAGTACATCAAACCCTCCTTTGGTTTTCACTTAGAATCACTTGATTCTAGGTTCCATTCTCCCTTCACATATTTGATGCCTGACAACCATCACTTAATGTGCCCATTTTCCCTTGTTTTACCTTGATTGTGTCTTCCTTGGTGTGAAAGCTTAGACTCTCAATTTGAGCCATAGCTAGAGGCCTCGGCAGATACATCATATTTGGTATCAGAGCAAGTTTCTCCGAGGCCTGGTACTTCCCACACCCTTCCTCAAAAAGTCGTTCCCCTTTTGTCACAAATTCATTCCTACTTTGTTTCAACCACTTACTTCAAGATGTGTTCTACAACTATGACCTTAATGAAGCAAAATAAGTTTCTAACTAGAAAAATTCAAGAAGATGCACGCAAAGACCAAGAAACTCAAGCTCAAAACAAGTACCTCCAAAAACAGCTTGATGCCTATTCAAAGCAAAAGCAACAAGCAAGTGAAGGACCTCTCCATTCTGAATCATAAAGACAAGAGCAAGTGTTTAGCCATACTCTTGATTCATCTAGTGAGGATGAACCATTGAGAGTGACTAGACAAGACTCACATGTTCAAGCTAGCTCTAATGATTTCAAGATTGAAGTCCCAGAATTTGAAGGCAAGCTTGACCCTGAAGACTTTTTGGATTGGTTACACACAGTTGAAAGGATTTTTGAGCACAAGGACATCCCAGACAACAAGAAGGTAAAGCTAATTGCTTTAAGACTTCGAAAATATGCTTCTCTTTGGTGGACTAACTTGTGTGCCAAAAGAGTAAGAGAAAGGAAGTCCAAAATCAGAACTTGGGAAAAGATGAAATCAAAGCTCAAGGCTAGATTTCTTCCTCCTACCTATGTTCAAGATTGCTACTCTCAACTCCATCATTTGAACCAAGGTAATTTGAGTGTAGAAGAGTACACTCGTGAGTTTGAAAAGCTTGTGATTAAGTGTGATTTGTATGAACCTGAAGAACAAACAATTGTTAGGTACTTGGGAGGACTTGATCCTAGGTATGCTAATATTGTTGAATTGCAAGCTTACTCTACTTTTGATGAAGTGTGTGTGTTAGCTCACAAGGTGGAACAGCAAAGGAAGAGTAAACCGCTCCCAAAACATGAAAATCTAAAACCACCACCACAAGAACAAACCTTTAACATTGGGAGTTCAACTTCACCTCCATTCCTTCAACCCACGGCCCCCTCTTCCCTAACTCCACAAAAAAGCCAAACTCCACTAAAGAACCTATTCCCTCAATCCACACAAAGACCCCTTCTTAGAGGAGTTACAAAATGTTTTAAGTGCCAAGGAGCTGGACACTTAGCATCTGAATGTCCTAACAAAAGGTATGCTACCTTAGCTGAATGGAAGGTCACAAAATAGGTTCAAGAAGAAGAGGAAGTTGAAGACCATGGAAAAGAAGAAATTGAAGAAATCATGGTTGAAGCCGATGAAGGAGACATGTTAGCCATACCCACCCACCACCCATCAAAAGGTAAAGAGAATAGAAGTGTTCTTTTTCTATCTCCTAGTAAACCATCTACCAATTTCCCCACTCCACCCACACCCAAAGCACTCTATTCAAGTTTCTGTCAAGTGAACTTAGAACCATCACTTACCACTCCTAATCATGCATTAAGAGTAAGTGAGAAAGTGGTTCTTGGCATGTTCAAGGAGTCCCTTACATCCCATATTCAAATCAGCAAGGGACACGAAGAAAAAAGAGCCTCCAAGTTTAAAGAAGATTTATTTGCATGGTTGATTCTTTTTCATCCATTCCATGAAGAACGAAGAGGAGGTAATCACCTAAATTGATTTGAGGACAAATCATTTTTAACAGGGGAGGATGATGGATATCCCTCCACCCGCTTTGTTTTAAAATGAATCAAATCAATTAGGTAAGTTAATAATGCTGGTTAAAGGATGAATAATTCATCCAAGTTTTGTGTAAGCTTTAAAATTGCAGGGCAAGGGGTCGGATCCAGCACTGACCCACTTTTGTAAGCAAAATTCAACATGCATCCTCAAGGTTTAAATCTAATGTTTTCTTATGGATTTGAAGTTCAAGATGTCAGCTTTCCAACAAGTCAATTTGCATCCAATTTGGACTCCATTTGGTTGTTCAAATCATCAGTTAAACTCAAGGTGTCAAAACTGCCCAGCAAGACATGAAGAAGCACGGTTTTGTGTAAGTCATAACTTAAGCTATATGAAGGCTTAAGTCAAGTAATTATACATTTTTGGCATCCTCAGAAAGTGTACAATCAAGTCCAAGCATTGATTTCCAATCATGCCCACAAGAAAGATGAAGAAACAAGGAGTTTTCCTAAACCGGTCAGATTCCATCCCAATCTGCACGGTTAAAAGTTTGAGCTTAATTACCCCACTTAAAGACATCCAAACCTTGATTTCTTTGTGGGGTGGGGGGTTTATACATCTCCTAAAAATGTCCCCCCATGTTTAAAATCGAAATCATGCCCACTTTTGCTATGCTAAAAAGATGAACCAAAACCGGGCAAAAACTGTATGTTGAACCCGGTTCATTGCAAACCGATTTACTAGTAACTCCATCCGGCTCCTTCTCTTCCAATGCTGATAGGCACGCCCCTCAAATCTTGGCACACACCCCAAGGTGTCTTGGATTGGTTACTAAATAGAGAAGACCAACCAATGAGAGAAGGGAAGCAAAATATCTTGTCTCTTCAATCCTATTGGCTAGCCAAAAAGGGGCTTGGGAGTTTCTGCTGCACATGGGCTTCCAAGTCTACTTTGCTGGTTGTTTTAGAGCTTAATCAATGTTTAAGTTTTGTATAATTAGCTTAGACAAGGATTAGATTCATATTTTGATGTATTAAATTAGTTAAGCATTACTAGACTATGTATTAGTGCTAACCAAGTATCATTAGCTCTTAATCCTTTTCCTCCTTAGTATGGAAAGGTGAGAGACATGTGTACTTGCTTGTATTTTCAGCTTGGCCATCCTTTTGCTGCGTATTTAAGGAACCACACGGCCAAGGCAAAAGAACAACCAATTTGTGAGTGATAAAATCAGTTTGAGAGCATTTGTGCTTTCTTCCCTCTAAACTCTTACTTGCTTATCTTAGTTTAGGCCAAACTAAGTGGTGAACAAGTGAGTCTTAACCAAGATTAAGTGGTGTCACTTCTATCTTAATCAAAGTTAAGGGCCCTAAGCTTGAATATTGGTGGTGTTTCTGTATCCAATCCTAAAGCTTAGTTCTATCCATCCTATCTTGATGTACATGGTTTCAAGTAAAGAATTAGCTTGAATTCTTAAGTTGACTTCAATCACTTTAGCATCTCGATCATTCCCCTTCATATTTCCATCTCAAACAACTCCATTTCACTCATGTCCACGACCTAGACTTCACAAAAGACCTAGACTCAAAGCCAAACATCCAATGCTTTCAACCGTTCAAAACTAGGTTTTCCTAGTTTGCACACACCGAAAGTTGGCACGGTGTGGCCGTGCTACAAGGCACCACCATGCCACTTCGTGAACGTGCAAATCTGCTTGGTTTAAAGTTAAGTTCTTGAAGTGTTAGCTTGGTTTCATCCACCCACTGTGCTATACACCAAAGTACATCAAACCCTCCTTTGGTTTTCACTTAGAATCACTTGATTCTAGGTTCCATTCTCCCTTCACATATTTGATGCCTCACAACCATCACTTAATGTGCCCGTTTTCCCTTGTTTTACCATGATTATGTCTTCCTTGGTGTGAAATCTTGGACTCTCAATTTGAGCCATAGCTAGAGGCCTCAGCAGATACATCACTTGCTATAACGCACCGTTGAATGGTGATGCTTGCCTAGGTGAGTACCTAACCCCTATCTCTTTATAAGCTAGCATGATAATATGTTATGATAAATGAAATTGAAAAACCGAGACGGTAGTTGGATGGTTCGAGGTAGAACTATGAGCGGTTCGAGGATTTTGTGGTACGGTGCTTGTGAGGAGGGAGTTCGGGTTGTGAATTAACCGCAATCGTGTGGATTGCGAGGCCATGTGTGGCTCATTGTATTGAATTGATTATGAAGTGCTTAAATGTGATACATGTGGACCTCCTTCCCTTCGATGTCTTCAAATTGCATTATGTGCATAAGGTTGAGTTTTTCAAACAAGGATTTCATGTTTTGAAATGATAGTAGCCATAAGTATTAGTGCATGATGCCCTATTTTTAACTAAATGAATATAGTTTTGGGAGTGAAATCGCTCGGACGGGGAAATCCCTAAAGAGTTTTATAAAAGGAGTGAGTTGTATGAAAAAGGATTTCGCTATGAGTGGCAGTAAAATTATTAGTCGTTGTGGCCGATATGCTCTAAAGTGGCTAGGATAATGTGCTGCGGACAATATGATATGAATGATGATTACCTAGGGTAAAGTCTTGGCAATAGGAAACCCTAGAGACCTTCGCAAGGGTTAATGTCATGATATGAATAATGATTACCTAGGGGAAAGTCCTGGCAATAGGAAATCCTAGAGACCCTGACGAGGGTTAATGATGTTAACCTAGGGGAAGTCCTAGGAAACCCTAGAGACCCTAACGAGGGTTAATGTAATGGTATGCTATGTTATATGTAGCCATCCTCGGAGTAAGAGCTAAAGCGTGGGCGTTAGGTTTCACTATTAGCAACCTGTAATGATCTTATGCCAGATGTATTTTCCTGACAAGTAAAGAAAAGCAGTCGACAGTACGCCATTTGAAATATTTCAGGAAGAATGTTTTTATGGGTCAATAAGAGGCCAGATGAATGAAATGTGAAAAGTTTATGAGGGTCAGTATGCGACCGATATGAAAGAGATTTCTTTTAAAGTATATGAGCCTCAAGAGGCTAGATGAAGTGTTTTCAAAGAAAAGAAGGAAAGCTTTCTGTGCATGTTCAATACTTTTCTTATAAATGAAATGTGAATGAGGTCTAAGGAAAGTATGCTAATGAAAATAAAAGTGTTATGTACATATTCCAAGTATGATTTATGAATGAAATGCTAAGTAAGATACGATTACGAAAAAGAAGGCCTTATGAGCATGTTTCATGCATACCCTATGAATGAGATATGAGATTTGAATGAGACTTGAAATGTGTGTGTGCCATATGCATATCATATGAATGAAATGCCAAGAAAAGTATGATTATGAAAAGAAGTGACCTTATGTGCACATCATATGAATAAGGTTTCATGTATAGTTTAAATGGAATGCTAAGAGGTTACGTTTATGAAAAATAAAGATCCCTATGCTTAGCTCTTGATGCTCGTTTATGTGCTTGACTGCTTCTTAGTAAAAGAACTTAGTCATTCAGGGATCTAGAATGTGTTTGAGTGGTTAAAATGAAGTTTGTGGTTAGTAATCCTTCCATAAGGATTTCATGAATGCCTAATGTGATAATAAGTATGAATACGGGATATGTGACTAATATGAATAGTATTGCCTATAACGGTTTTGGTTTTAAGGGGGTCGGGGGACACTCACTGAGCGTGTGGTTGCTCATCCCACTACTCTTTCCCCTTTTCGCCCAGGTTTTCTTTATGACAAAAGGAAGTTGAGTCAGCTATGTCAAGATAGAGTCTATTCTCGCTTGCAAGGTGTCAGGTGTGCTTACTTATGTCTTTAATGGCGATATGTAAAGTATTCTTAGTTTGTAAACGTTTGTAAACAAGTATTCTAGTTCATGTAATGCATATTGTTTATGAGTCACTCTTTACGACCATATGAGCCTACCATCTAATTGTTTAGATGTCTTCTTGGTCAAACTTAGTTATTTTTTGGGATGTAAACCCCAATACTCCGGTTGTGTGAACCATTGAGTTGTATCATTCGTTTCTTCTTTATTCATGAACTATTCTATTTGGTGTACTCCGAACGAGTAGGTCGTTGAGTTATAAACTCCGAGGTGTAGCCGTTGAGCTTCTTTTAATTGTTTTTTACACTTCCATTGATTTGCAGGGATTTATTGTAAGGTTTTTAGCCTGAAAACGGTCAGTTTTTAAGAGAAACTCCGTTCGTTTTGTCCCAGAATTTAAGTAAAAAGTTAAAAAAACGTAACGCTTTCGGCCGTAGGGGCTGGGGGTGTTACGCTGATGGTATCAGAGCATGCTTCTGCGACCATAGGACGCTACCTGAGTCTTGCATTCATATAGTCCGATAGGAACGCGTTCATAATGATGTGATACATGCCTGTCTTGTGTGCAAATGTGAGTTTTTATGTGAATGTTAGCGCATTTTCCTAGTTAGATGCGGCTTGAATGAGCTGAACGGTTGCATGAGAGAACCATTTGCTAAGGTATAGGTTGAATGGCTTGTGTTGTTGTAGATAAGATAAGTGTTAGCTCAATCGAAAGTTGTTTCGTTTATATGCCTTGGTGATCTTAATTAAATGTTTAAAGAACATATGATTCGAAATTGAATGATTTGAAAGCCTTAAGTCTAAGCTCATCTTTGCCCTTATAATACGATTTGCTCCTCGGGCCCCATAATGGAGTGAGCAGACATACTCTAAGTTTGGTAGAGAGAGAGCTAGAAGCAGTTAACCATCCTTTTATAAAAAACAAAGAGATTCGAAATAGAAAAGCTATTTTCCCCCCTTCGAAAACTCTAAATTTTGAGATGTTAATGTCGTTTGACTATCGAGCCAAGGTTATCTTACACTGAAGGATTTAATTTCCGTTACTGATGATGAGGTAGTTTAGATTCACTAATACGTGC
The DNA here is from genome assembly GCA_017589665.1 of Selenicereus undatus. Lineage (NCBI taxonomy): Eukaryota > Viridiplantae > Streptophyta > Magnoliopsida > Caryophyllales > Cactaceae > Selenicereus > Selenicereus undatus. The sequence goes on from JACYFF010031958.1 coordinate 50,384,614, forward strand.
CCTTATGTTTATCATATGTTGTTTGTAAATGTGTATGTGCTAAGATGTGTACGTTGATGGAATCTTTCGTAATGAGCTAGGAAAGGAATGATTGGAAATTAGTTGCTATGATTGATAATCCTACTAAATGATACCTTTTGTTTTCGAATTCTGAATTTCCTAAGTATACTAAGGGTTGCTCTTGTATAGATGCTTGAAAGACTAAATGCTAGTGGTAGGACCTCGCTAAACAACCTGTAAGTGTACCTACTGTTCTCCTTCTTTGCCATTGTTGCCTAATCCATGTATTACTTCCTTTCTAATATATGGATTGTTATTCGTGATTGGGGTGACGATGTTTTGTCTCGAACGAACCTTAATACACCTAGAAAGCGAAAAGGAGAAAGAACCTAGCAGACTTTGGAATTGTATATAGTAAATGATCCCTCCTAAGGTAAGCGACCTACAGTAAGACCCATATGATCACCTATGGGATAGGTGTACCTCGTAAGACCTCAACACATACCTATAAGACCAATAACACTGTTGTTCTTACCCCTGCTAGTTGATTGATGACCAGTTGTGTGTTTTATGAGTGAATGGTATAGTAAATACACTTCGTTGGAGTTGCTTATCATGAAATTTGCTTGCATAATGGCTAGATTGGTTAAGTGGTTTAACCTATGAAAACCACTGCTTGTACGATCTCTGAGTCATTACTTGCACTCCACAAGTTCTATTATCCCATTATATGGTTTGAACAACTATATACAGATGCACTTAATGCAAGATGTGGTGACCTAGGGTGTCGATCTTCACCTTTGTTTACCTTTGTGCAATCCATGCTTGACTCGAGTTTGGTTTAGTTTCTCAAAATACGGCATGACATGACCACTGACTCGTTGTTTGCATCCATGTATTCTTACCATAGTATTCTCTTCTCAAGTTCCTATCGACATGCTATGCTAGTTCATGCTATTCTTGATTTTTTATTTTTAGTGCTCTGTTGCATACTCTATGTGATGTAAATGTGAATTCGAGCATTACTCAAAGTTCCTTCATTGTCAATGGGATTCAATTTGATGTCTCTGCCATCTTAGTGTGATATGGTAACTTTCTAGTAAATGATTTGACTTTAGAACGACCCAATATTTTTATGCCTTTGAATGAACCTGACTAAGCTAATTGCCTTCATGCGCACCTAACATGTCCTGAATAAGTTATCATGAATGAAAGGCCTAAAAGTTAGCTTGAATTGATGTACTGACATCGAAATGTTAGTGTATATGTTTTCCTTTCGCAAATTGCTTGCCATGTATGTTTTAGACGCGTTCATGCTCCTCAGGACTCCTAAGCTTAAGAATACGAGATTGCTATACTATGCGATGCTATTATGCTTACATGATACTATGTGATGTTGTGTGACATTTTTATTATTCTAAATGTGTTATAGTAGTCTCGATGTTAACCGTTGTGATCCCAAAAGTGACTTGAATTCATGTTTTAGAATGAAACTACTAGTGTATGAACTTAAGATGTCAATGCCTCGATTGTCATGCCCTCAGATGCCCACTTATACATGTATATGCATAGAATTAAAACTTGCCATGCTAATTGAGTCTAGATTATCGAAAATCTTTGTTCATTCTTCACAAAAAACTCGATATGGTTTTCCACGCCAACTCAATTGCCCCTCTTCGATGCTATTTACCCTCGGCACCTAAATAGAGTGAGTAGACGCTTGAAGAGGAGTGGTGAGGAGGAGACTGGAAACCATAAGCGATTTTTTTCGATTTTAAAGTAGTGTTTCCAAAATGAAACCTTTTGAAAACCTATCGGGTATATCTTAGTTGGGTGTATGCATTCTACGAAAGACCTAACTTAGATTTAGAATTTCGAGGGCAGAATTTTTTTAAGGGGTGAAGAGTGTAAGACTTGCATTTTTGTTTTTCCATTAAGCTAACTGTATTATCTTTTTACGTTGTAAAATCGTATTTTTAGTAACGGTATGAGTTAAATTATTATTGATGTGCTTATGGAAGCTATAATTTTATTAAAAAGGGATTATTATTGCTATTATTGATTTTGAAGTTAATTCGTGCTATTTGTGTCTTTAAATTTTATCGATAGTTTAATTTAGCCGGTATTCGATTTATTTAGTCGTTTCCTGAATACGATTAGGCTGTCAACCTTAGAAGTCGTTCGATGTTTAATAAATCGAACCCTTATATATATTTGGGAACGAATAGTCAATCGAAGGCTATAGTAACGATTGGGTTTACAATAGGAGGTTGCGAGATTCGATAAGCGATTTTAGTTGAATGGGTTGGCGACCAAGAAACAAAAAAAACAAAACAAAACAAAAGGAAAAAAGAACATAAGGGGCCGAAACCCCTTACTTTTCTGAGCCAAAAGCCCCGACCCCCTCTCTCTCCTCTTCTTCTCCTCTTCTTCTTTCTCCTCACACAAAACCCAGAGAACCGGCCTGCCACCGCCGCCACGTCCATCACCGGCAAACCAGGGAGGGACCACGGCGGTCCCTATGCACGACCAGCCACCACCAGCCCATTTTCACCACTTCTCACCGCGAAGCAAAACTGGGCAGCGGCGTTTTGGGGCTCGAGACGCCACCCACATGTCGGAATCCGGCCAAACACCCAGAATCAACCTCCCCCATAAGTCGAGTGGCCGAATTCGACCCGAATAAGCCACAAAGTCGAGTGGCCGAATTCGACCCGAATCCGGCCAAACACCTAAATTTGGGACCTAGGGTTCGGTTCGAACAAGGCATCAGACTCGGGTTTCGGGTCCATCAATTGGGGGGGCGCTTGGGACAAATCGGATCGATGATTTAGGCTTTCTGGCCCTCAAAGTCGAACCAAAGCCCTTAGAACGAGTCCTCTAGCTTGGATTGAGGTGGGTGTTCCTTGCCTCCTAAATTATTTTTAATTTCAAAACGTTTTAACCTAAACAATTATTTTTGTCAGCTTAGGTTTAGTTAATTTCATGGATTATATGATGAGAAACTATGCATGTTTAGAATCGATTTGAATATTTTAAGTTTATACATGCCTGAAGATTTAATTCGAAGTGAATTATGCATGCTTAGCTTTGATTCGAACCTAATCAGTTAATTGATGGCTGAAGATTTAATTTGAAGTGAATTATGCATGTTTAGCTTAGATTTGATTCTAGTAAATTCAGTTAATTCATGCCTAAAAGTTAACTTAAATAGTAACTTTGATGTAATAAATGAATGCCTAAAGTCATGTTGTGTTTAAATGGCATCAATAGGTTCGAATAGTAACTTTGATATAATAAAGGAATGTCTTGAACACATTATAATTAAAGGGTCCTAAACAGGTTCAAATAGTAACTTTGACGTAATAAACGAATCCCTTGAATCATATTATGTTTAAGTGGTTTACTTAGATTCGAATAATGACTTCGATGTAACAAACGAATGTTTGGAATCATATTATGTTTAAATGACTTATTTAGGCATGAAATGTAACTTTGAGACAATGAATGAACGCCCTGAATTGATACTTGTCTATTCAGTTGAATTATGCTTATGAAATAGCTTCGGAAATAATAGTTGAATGACGAACCGAGCATGCTTATGTCCCTTGACTGCAATATATGAATGTAATCGTGTTTCACGCTTAGTTAGTTTAACTTAGCTTACTAAACGTCCATTTCAAGTTAATGGCGTATGATTATATTCATGTATATATGTATCTTGTTGTGATTATATAAATATATGTACGTATGCTTGCTGTAACGCACCGTTGAATGGTGCTGCTTGCCTAGGTGAGTACCTAACCCCCATCTCTTTATAAGCTAGCACGATAATATGTTATGATTAACGAAATTGAATAACCGAGATGGTAGTTGGATGGTTCCAGGTAGAGCGATGAGTGGTTCGAGGGAGTTCGAGTTCTGAATTGACCGCAATCGTGTGGGCTGCGAGGCTATGTGTGGCTCATTGTGTTGAATTGATTATGAAGTGCTTAAATGTGATACATGTAGACCCCCTTCCCTTCGATGTCTTCAAATTGCATTATGTGCATAAGGGTGAGTTTTTCAAACAAGGATTTCATGTTTTGAAATGATAGTAGCCATAGCTATTAGTGCATGATGGCCTATTTTTAACTAAATGAATATAGTTTTGGGAGGGAACTCGCTTGAACGAGGGAATCCCAAAAGAGTTTTATCAAAGGCGTGAGTTGTATGAAAAAGGATTTTGCTGTGAGAGGTAGCAAAACTATTAGCCGTTATGGCCGATACGCTTTAAAGTGGCTAAGATAATGTGTTGCGGACAATACGATATGAATGATGATTACCTAGGGGAAAGTCCTGGAAATAGGAAACCCTAGCGACCCTGATAAGGGTTAATGTTATGATATGAATGATGATTACCTAGGGGAAAGTCCTAGCAACAGGAAACCCTAGAGACCCTGACAAGGGTTAATGTTATGATATGAATGATGATTACCTAGGGGAAAGTCCTGGCAATAGGAAACCCTAGAGACCCTGACAAGGGTTAATGATGTTAACCTAGGGGAAGTCCCAGGAAACCCTAGAGTGTCTGACTAGGGTTAATGTAATGGTCCGCTATGTTATATGTAGCCATCCCGGGAGTAAGAGCTTAAGCATGGGCATTAGGTTTCACTAGTAGCACCCTGTAATGATCTTGTGCCAGATGTATTTTCCTAATAAGCAAAGAAAAGCAGTCGACAGTACGCCATTTGAAATATTTCAGGAAGAATGTTTTTATGGGGCGATAAGAGGCCAGATGAATGAAACGTGAAAAATTTATGAGGGTCAGTATGCGACTGATATGAAAGAGATTTATTTTAAAGTATATGAGCCTCAAGAGGCTAGATGAAGTGTTTGCAAAGAAAAGAAGGAAAGCTTTCTATGCATGTTCTATGCTTTTCTTATAAATAAAATGTGAATGAGGTGTAAGTAAAGTATGCTGATGAAAATAAAAGTGTTATGTGCATATTCCAAGTATGATTTATGAATGAAATGCTAAGTAAGATACGATTACGGGCCTTATGAGCATGTTTCTTGCATACCCTATGAATGAGATATGAGATTTGAATGAGACTTGAAATGTGTGTGTGGCATATGCATATCATATGAATGAAATGCCAAGAAAAGTATGATTATGAAAAGAAGTGACCTTATGTGCACATCATATGAATAAGGTTTCATGTATAGTTTAAATGGAATGCTAAGAGGTTACGTTTATGAAAAAGAAAGATCCATATGCTTAGCTCTTGATGCTTCTTTATGTGCTTGACTGCTTCTTGGTAAAAGAACTTAGTCATTCAGGGATCTAGAATGTGTTTGAGTGGTTCAAATGAAGTTTGTGGTTAGTAATCCTTCCATAAGGATTTCATGAATGCTCAATGTGATAGTAAAGTATGAATACGGGATATGTGACTAATATGAATATTATTTCCTGTAACGGTTTTGATTTTAAGGGGGTCGGGGGACACTCACTGAGCATGTGGTTGCTCATCCCACTACTCTTTCCCCCTTTTCCCCAAGGTTTTCTTTATGACAAAAAGAAGTTGAGTCAGCTATGTCAAGATGGAGTCTATTCTCACTTGCAAGGTGTCATGTGTGCCTACTTATGTCTTTAATCAACATATGCAAAGTATTCTTAGTTTGTAAACATTTTTAAACAAGTATTCTAATTCATCTAATGCATATTGTTTATGAGTTGCTCTATATGACCATATAAGCCAACCATCTAATTAGTTAGATGTCTTCTTGGTCAAATTTAGTTATGTTTTGGGATGTAAACCCCAATACTCCGGTTGTGTGAACCGTTGAGTTGTATCATTCGTTTCTTCTTTATTCATGAACTATTCTATTTGGTGCACTCCGAGCGAGTGGCTCTTTGAGTTATGAACTCCAGCGTGTAGTCGTTGAGCTTCTTTTAAATATTTTACGCTTCCGTTGAGTTGCAGGGATTTATTGTAGGGCTTTTAGCCTGAAACGATCAGTTTTAAGGGAAAACTCTGTACGTTTCGTCCCATAATTTAAGCAAAAAGCTAAGAAAACGTAACGCTTTCTGCCCGAGGGGCTGGGTGTGTTACAATATGTATATGTATATAGATATATACATATATATATGTATATACATACACATATATACATATACATATATAAATAGATAAATATATATATTTATATACATACATACATATATATATATATATATATATATATACATACACATATATACGTATACATATATGTATATATGTATGTATATAAATATATATATATGTGTGTGTGTGTATATATATATATATATATATATATATATATATGTATATATATATGTGTGTGTGTGTGTGTGTGTGTGTATATATATATATATATATATATATATATATATATATATGTAACACCCACAGCCCCTAGGGCCGAAAGTATTACGTTTTCTTAACTTTTTCCTTAAATTCTAGGACGAAACAGATAGAGTTTTCCCTAAAAACTTACTGTTTCTAGGCTAAAAGTCTTACAATAAATCTCTGCAAATCAACGGAAGCGTAAAACATTCAAAAGAAGCTCAACGGCTACACGCCGAAGTTCATAACTCAACGAGCCACTTGGTCGGAGTGCACTAACCAGAATAGTTCATTAATACAAGAAAAGTAAAAGATACAACTCAACAGTTCACACAACCGGAGTATTAGTGTTTACATCCCAAAGCATAACTAACTTTGACCAAGAAGACATATAACTAATTAGATGGTTTGCTCATATGGCCATGCAGAGCGCCTTATAAACAATATGCATTACATGAACTAGAATACTTGTTTACAAATGTTTACAAACTAAGAATACTTCACATGACTTCATTAAAGACATAAGTAGGCACACATGACACCTTGCAAGCGAGAATAGACTTCATCTTGACATAACTAACTTAACTTCTTCCTGTCATAAAGAAAACCTGGGGGTAAAAAGGGGAAATAGTAGTGGGCTGAGCAACCACACGCTCAGTGAGTATCCCCCGACCCCTTAAAACCACAACCGTTCTAGGCAATAATATTCATATTAGCCACCTATCACGTATTCATACTTTACTATCGTATTAGGCATTCATAAAGTCTTTATGGAAAGATTACTAACCATAAACTTCATTTTAACCACTCAAACATATTTCTAGGTCCCCATATGACTAAATTCCTTTACTAACAAGAAGTTAAGCACATAAGCAAGCATCGAGGGCTAAGCATAGGAATCTTTCTTTTTCATAATCATAAGTTCTTAGCATTCCATTTAAACTATACATGAAACCTTATTCATATGATGTGCGCATAAGGTTATTTCTTTTCATAATAATACTTTTCTTAGCGTTTCATTCATATGATGTGCATAAGGCACACACAGATTTCAAGACTCATTCAAATCTCATATCACATTCATAGGTTATGCATAAAACATGCTCATAAGGCCTTCTTTTTCATAATCGTATCTTCCTTAGCATCTCATTCATAAATCATACTTGGAATATGCACATAACACTTTTTTTTTCATCAGCATACTTTACTTAGATCTCATTCACATTTCATTTATAAGAAAAGCACAGAACATGCACAAAAAGCTTTCTTTCTTTTTCTTTGAAAACATTTCATTTAGCCTCTTGAGGTTCATAAAAACTCTTCTCTTAGCCTCTTGAGGCTCATATTCTTTCATATCGGTCGCATACTGACCTTTATAAACTTTTCAGATTTTATTCATCTGGCCTCTTATCGACCCAAAAAAACATTCTTTTTTGAAATACTTAAAATGGCGTACTGCCAGCTGTTTTTCTTTGCTTATTAGGAAAATACATCTGGCATAAGATCATTATAGGGTGCTGATTGGGTGAGATCTATTCTCAACCCCATAGTGAGACCTAACGCTCACGCTTAAGCTCTTACTCCCGGGATGGCTACATATAACATATCGGACCATTACATTAACCCTCGTTAGGGCCTCTAGGGTTTTCGGACTTTCCCCTAAGTTAACATCATTCATATCATATTGTCCGCAGCACATTATCTTAGCCACTTTAAAGCGTATCGGCCATAACGGCTAATAATTTTGCTGCCTCTCACAGCAAAATCCTTTTTTTCATACAACTCACGTCTTTATAAAACTCTTTAGAGATTCCCCCATTTGAGCGAGTTCACTCCCAAAACTGTTTTCATTTAATTAAAATAGGCCATCATGCACTAATAGTTATGACTACTATCATTTCAAAACATGAAGTCCTTCTTTGAAAAACTCACCCTTATGCACATAATGCAATTTGAGGACATCGAAGGGAAAGGGGTCCACATATGTCACATTCAAGCACTTCATAATCAAATCAACACAATGAGCCACATATGGCATCGCAATCCACACGATTGCGATTAATTCACATCCCAAGCTCCTTCCTCACAAGCACCGTACTACAAAAACCTTGAACCACTCATAGTTCTACCTCGAACCATCCAACTACCATCTCGGTTTCAATTTCATAAATCATAACACATTATCATGCTAGCTTATAAAAGGAATAGGGTTTATACACTCACTTGAGCAAGGAGCACCATCTAACGGTGTATTACCGGAAAAAAGGGGAAAGAGCAGTGGGATGAGCAACCACACGCTGAATGAGTGTCCCCTGACCCCTTAAAACCAAAACCATTCCAGGCAATGATATTCATATTAGTCACCTATCACGTATTCATACTTTACTATCGTATTAGGCATTCATAAAGTCTTTATGGAAAGATTACTAACTATAAACTTCATTTTAACTACTCAAACATATTTCTAGGTCCTCATATGACTAAATTCCTTTACTAACAAGCAGTTAAGGACATAAACAAACATCGAGGGCTAAGCATAGGAATCTTTCTTTTTCATAATCATAACTTCTTAGCATTCCATTTAAACTATACATGAAACCTTATTCATATGATGTGCACATAAGGTTATTTCTTTTCTTAATTATACTTTTCTTAGCGTTTCATTCATATGATACGCATAAGGCACACACAGATTTCAAGTCTCATTCAAATCTCATATCACATTCATCGGTTATGCATGAAACATGCTCATAAGACCTTCTTTTTCATAATTGTATCTTACTTAGCATCTCATTCATAAATCATACTTGGAATATGCCCATAACACTTTTTTTTTCATCAGCATACTTTACTTAGATCTCATTCACATTTCATTTATAAGAAAAGCACAGAACATGCACAGAAAGCTTTCTTTCTTTTTCTTTGAAAACATTTGAAGAGGCTCATAAAAACTCTTCTCTTAGCCTCTTGAGGCTCATATTCTTTCATATCGGTGACATACTGACCCTTATAAACTTTTCAGATTTCATTCATCTGGCCTCTTATCGGCCCATAAAAACATTCTTTTCTGAAATACTTAAAATGGCGTACTGCCAACTGCTTTTCTTTGCTTATTAGGAAAATACATCTGGCATAAGATCATTATAGGGTGCTGATTGGGTGAGATCTATTCTCAACCCCATAGTGAGACCTAACGCTCACACTTAAGCACTTACTCCCGGGATGGCTACGTATAACATATCGGACCATTACATTAACCCTCGTTAGGGCCTCTAGGGTTTTCGGACTTTCCGCTAGGTTAACATCATTCATATCATATTGTCCGCAGCACATTATCTTAGCCACTTTAAAGCGTATCGACCATAACGGCTAATAATTTTGCTACCTCTCACAGCAAATCCTTTTTTTCATACAACTCACGCCTTTATAAAACTCTTTAGGGATTCCCCCGTTCGAGCGAGTTCACTCCCAAAACTGTTTTCATTTAATTAAATTAGGCCATCATGCACTAATAGTTATGGCTACTATCATTTCAAAACATAAAGTCCTTCTTTGAAAAACTCACCCTTATGCACATAATGCAATTTAAGGACATCGAAGGGAAAGGGGTCCACATATATCACATTTAAGCACTTCATAATCAAATCAACACAATGAGCCCCACATGGCCTCGCAATCCACACGATTGCGGTTAATTCACAACCCAAGCTCCCTCCTCACAAGCATCCTACCACAAAAACCACGAACCACTCATAGTTCCACCCCGAACCATCCAACTACCATCTCGGTTTCAATTTCATAAATCATAACCCATTATCATGCTAGCTTATAAAACGAATAGGGTTTATACACTCACCTGAGCAAGCAGCACCATCCAACGTTGTATTACCGTAAACATACAAATATATATATAACCACATCCACATTTATAGCTTATAATGCCCTAACGAACCAACTTAACTAATTAAACATGAATCTTATCGCATTCAAGGTGTTCATATGCCATTTCAAAATGCTATTCAGGCATTAAGTAGCTAAATTAAACAAACATTAAATCGATGCGTTCGTATGTCATTTCAAATTACTATTTAGGCATAAAACAGCTAGTTAAGCAACATCGATTCAAGGCGTTCATTCAATATTTCGAGGTTGCATTTCAAGCTTAATTTAACCATTTAAACATAATACGACTTAATACATTTGTTTAGTACATCGAAGTTACTGTGTAAGCGTAATGAAACCATCTAGACATAATACGAGTCAAGACGTTCATTTAGTGCATCAAAGTTAATATTCAGGCCTAATGAAGTCATTTAGACCTAATGCGATTCCAATCATTCGTTTATTACATCAAAGTCATTATTCGAATCTAAATAAACCACTTAAACATAATACGATTCAAGGAATTCGTTTATTACATCGAAGTTATTATTTGAACCTATTTAAGTCCCTTTAAGCATAATGTGTTCAAAAGATTCGTTTATTATATCGAAGTTACTATTCAAACCTATTTATGCCATTAAAACATAACACGACTTTAGGCATTCATTTGTTACATCGAAATTAGTATTCAAGTCAACTTTTCAGGCATGCATTAACTGAATTTACTAGTGAAGCGAATGTCATGCCTATACAACTCCAAGAGAACTCACAAATCCTCCTTAATGCTCACAAGCTCCATCAAAGGGGACTTCGCCCTTGTGCTGATTTGGAGCTCCATTTCCAACCTCGTCCTAAACCTTTGGGATGCATTACTCGTCTATTTTGGGAAGGTCAAGGGCCCTTCTAAAGGGTTTCATCCATCAAAATGAAGCTAAACCCTCGGAGATGATAAAGAATCCTTAAAACAGCAAGTTGTATGCTAACGGCAAATGAACCCAGTTCTAACCCGGTTTTGTGGGCTTAATTATGCAAGCTTATAATGGGTTTAAAATACTAAAAACCCACTTTTTGGGAACCTTCTTATGTAAGGTAAAAGGAAATAAAAAGATTTCTAGGCTAAGGCATTGGGTCATAGTTCAAGTGGAGCCTTTTTCTACATGCTGCAGAAACTATACCAGCCTGCACATGCTGCACATTTTGCACCATATCTCCCAAACGATAGCTCCAAATTTCCTGTAACTACATCCACGATAAATATGACTTCCTAGCTTTCTAGGAAGGTCTATTTCATCAGATTTGGCCAAGGAAACTACGAGATATAGCTGTTTAAAGTTGACCTATGTAAATGCAGAAACTGTCCCATTCGGCACATGCTGCACATTTTGCCCCATATGTCCCAAACAGTAGCTCCAAATTTTTTGCAACTAGATCCATGAGAAGGCTGACTTGATAAGATTTCTAGGAAGGTCTATTTCATCAGATTTGGCCAAGGAACCTAGGAGATATAGTTGTTTAAAGTTGACCTATGTAAACTGAAAAGTGCTGACAAATAGTAAAAAGCACTTTTCAGCTTTTGCTTGTTGCTTTTTGGTCCCCTCCCCTTGCTTTATGGTCGTGTGAATTTTGTTTGCTGCATTCTTTAGCTTGTGTGAGGCTCTGCAATATAAGGGAAGCCTTAGGATGTGAGAAAGGGTGGTTGAATGTTTATGCAAAGAAGCTTATGCTTTCTCTTTCTCTCAAAATCTTGAGTTCTCTTTATCCTTTGTCAAATGTGGTGAGTCTTAAGTGGAATCCTCTATAGAATTGTGTGTGGCATTGCCTTTAAGCAATTCTTGGTGGATCCTTAGGCTTGATTGGTGGCCTAGCCTTTAAATCAAGTCATATCCTGCATCAAAGTGGAAATTTGCAACTAAACTCAAGCAATCTTCATCCGACCCATTAGCACACGCTCCATTTGGTATCAGAGCTAATCCAGGTTGGTGTTCTTGAGTTTATATCACATTTCCTTGCTTTGGTTTCATCCCTCCCCAATTTTTCATTCACCGTTGTTATGAAAACCGTAGTGAATCTACACATCTCTCTAGCTTGAACTCCTCAAAACAACCTTGACCAAACACCTTCCTAAGCTCCCAAACCCTTAAACCACACTTACTTTCCCCCCAAAATACCTCCTTTGCCCCTCAAAGAACCCCCACAAAACAGCCAAACACAAACCCCCACCAAAACCCCCCACAAAAACAACCTACGCAAAAACCGTGCCAAACGGCTGAAGTGTGGCACGACCACACCGTGCGCCTAAGCAAGACCGTGCCACCACCACTCTTCCCCAAAACACTAGCACGGTCATCCCGTGCCTCCCTGCACAACCGTGCCACCCCTTCCCCAGCCTGTTTTCTCACCATGCCTCCCTAGCACGCCCGTGCCACCTCCTATTCGAGCCCTAACCTCTCCTCTTCTCATTTCCCACCTTTCACCATGTCTAATGAAGAATATCCCTCATCTAGTTCTCCCCAACTAGCAAGGGTACCAAGGGGTATGAGCCTAGAACAAGCTCATATCATGAGACAAGACAATGCCATTCTAGCCTTGCAAAAAAGTGTGAGGCAAATTAGTAGGCAACTTGAGCAAATGACCAACCAATTCATGGCCTTCCAAAGACGCCAAAGAGTTCAAGAGCCTAGTGATGATGGAGATGAACAAGGCTTCTCTAGTGACTCAAGCATGGGAAGCAATCCAAGAAGGGGAGGTAGAAGACCTCCTATGGATGAGTTTAGGGACATCAAAGTGGAACCCCTGAAGTTCAACGGCAACTTGAATCCCGATGAGTTCCTTGAATGGGTTCAAGCCTTAGACCGAATCTTTGAAGCTAAAGGCTATGATGATGAGAAGAGTTTAAAAATTGCTAGCCTCAAACTTACAAGGTATGCCTCCTTGTGGTTTGAAAATGTCAAGAAGCAAAGGGCTAGAGAAGGAAAAAGGAAGATCAACTCTTGGGAGAAGCTTAAGTCTCTTATGAACAAGAGATTTCTCCCAAAAAAGCTACAAGCAAGACATCAACAACCGGCTATTCTCATTTAAGCAAAACAACATGAGTGTGGGTGAGTACATGAGAGAATTTGAGCAACTCCTTTTGAGGGGAGGCATCCATGAACCCTAAGAGCAAACCGTGGCTAGGTTTCTCAATGGGTTAAGCCCTCTTATTGCAAGAAAGGTGGAACTTCAAACCTATTTCACCTTGGATGATGTCTTCAAGCTAGGTCTCAAAGTTGAGAAGAGAAAGAAGGAAAAGAAGATCTTCACCAAGCCATTTCCAAGGGAGCAAGTAAGTTCAAAGCCCCCATACAAGCCCTTCTTTCCTCCTAAACCCGAAGCTACCTCATGGGTTAACAAGGGCAAGACCGTGGCACTTCCTACACCCAAAGAATTGCCTAAAAAACTTGAAGGCAAGAAGTGCTTTAAATGTCAAGGGTATGGACACTTCCAATATGATTGCCCCAACTGAAGGGTTATGACCATCCAAGAAGTTGGGGAAGTAGATGCCCTATTGATGGAAACCCAAGAGGAAGCTCTTGAGGAAGAATCGAACTCCAAGGAAGAAGAGACTTAACTTGAGGCCGTGAGTTACTTGTCTTGAGGAGGGTTTTACACACCCAAGACACTCCTTATGACAAAACTCAAAGAGACACGATCTTTCACTCCCGGTGCACCATACAAGACAAGGTTTGCAACTTGATTATTGATGGAGGAAGTTGCACCAATGTGGCCTCTACCACACTTATTGAGAAGCTTGGCATTCCTACTATTTCACATCCCAAGCCTTACTCTCTCAAATGGCTCAATGATGGTGGCGACATTAAGGTATCTAAGTAAGCACTCATCTCTCTTTCAATTGGTAGAAGTATAGAGATAATGTGCTTTGTGATGTGGTACCCATGAGTGCATGCCATATACTCTTGGGTTGGCCTTCGCAATTTGATAGACATGTTTTGCATGATGGGTTCAAGAACACTTACTCTTTGGTCATTGATAAGGAAAACATAGTCTTAAACCCATTACCCCAAAACCAAATCCACAAATCAAAACTCGGGGTTGGAAGTGAGAAAAAGAGAGACCTTCTCATGTCGAGTGAAACACGGGTGGAGAGAGCTTTGAGCAAAGACAAGCAAGTCCTAGCCTTGTTAATGCTTGAAAGCAACAAGAGTGAGGAAGTGACTCCCTTACACCCCAAAATCGACCCCCTCATATGACCATACCAAGATGTTTTCCCACAAGACCAACACCCTATTGCTTACTTTAGTGGGAAATACAATGGTTCAAGAAAGAATAAGCTCATGCCAAGGAGTGATGGTCCTTTTAAAGTCCTTGACAGGGTAAGTCACAATGCTTATAAGTTAGAGCTACCCGGGGACATAGGTATATCATCTACATTCAATGTGGGTGATCTCACACCCTATCTTGAGGATGAAGAATAAGGTGATGATTTGAGGGCAAATAACATTCAAGAAGGGGAGGATGAAGTGAATGTCATGCTTATACAAGTCCAAGGGAACTCACAAATCGTCCTTAATGCTCACAAGCTCCATCAAAGGGGACTTGGCCCTTGTGCTGATTTGGAGCTCCAATTCCAACCTCATCCTAAACCTTTGGGATGCATTACTCATCTATTTTGGGAAGGTCAATGGGCATTCTAAAGGGTTTAGTCCATCAAAATGAAGTTAAACCCTCAGAGATAATAAAGAAGCCCTAAAACAGCAAGTTGTATGCTAACGGTAAATTAACCCGGTTTTATGGGTTTAATTATGCAAGCTTAGAATGGGTTTAAAATGTTGCAAACCCACTTTTTGGGAACCTTATTATGTCATCTAAAAGGGCATAAAAAGATTTCTAGGCTAAGGCATTGGGTCAAAGGTCAAGTGGAGCCTTTTTCTACATGCTGCAGAAACTATCACAGCCAGCACATGCTGCACATTTTTCACCATATCTCCCAAACGGTAGCTCCAAATTACCTGCAACTAGATCCACAAGACATATGACTTCCTAATATTTTTAGGAAGGTCTATTTCATCAGATTTGGCCAAGGAACCTAGGAGATAT
>JACYFF010031958.1:50444534-50487279 GCA_017589665.1 Selenicereus undatus
TGTGTGTGTGTGTGTGTGTGTGTGTGTGTGTGTGTGTATGTGTGTGTGTGTGTGTGTGTGTGTGTGTATACACACACACACAGATGGCGTCCTACAAAGCCAAGACCAAGTTCATGTTCAATTAAGTCCAGAAAGTCCACCAGGTCCCAGGTGCAAAGGGTGGCTCACCTTTTGCTAGAAACACAAACAGAACCATACGGGTTCAAAACAGTTGTCAAGCCCTGTTTGGTGTTTCTAATGACTTAGGCCTTCATGAGGTTTGAGTCTTGGATTTTTTTATATTTATGGTCCTTAAGATGTTAGCTACCTGGTCCAAGCGATTGAATCAAGTTAAGTCAAGTTTAAGATGGAGAACCAGGTCAATCTTCCCAACTGTGCAGGCTGGAACTCGGTTTAGACTGGTCTAGTTATTTTGATCTTTTGGAAAGGAAAATGAACTCTAAATTGAGTAATTCTACTTGGAGGAGTTGGAAGACTTCTATAGCTTTCCAACCATATGTGGCAAGCCAACTGATGCTCATGTTTTGCATGTGAAATTTGGCCTCTAATCAGTGCTTGAAAACTGTCAGCTACTGCCCGATTGCACCTAATTGGTGCATTTGGGGGTTGGCGTCTATTCTGGTGTCCAATTCGTGTCTAGCTACTGGAATGAGTAACTAACAAGCTGTTGGACACAATCATGAAGGAACTGCCAAGTTATCCAATGAGAAGCAAGTGAAGAAGACAGCTTCATTTTTAGTGGCTACCGGGAAACTAAAAGGAGCCAGTCAACATCACTACTCTTCTTCACTTCAAGGCAGCTGCTTATTTGGTTAAACTCTTGCTTAGTAACATGTTTAGCTTTAAACCTAATGATTAGATATGATCAATGGATTTACTTAACAAGGATTAAGCTAAGATTAGCATAGAAACCTCACGGGTTAGCTAAAACCGTGAACTAAGCAAGTTTAAGAGGTTTCCTAATTGTGAAGAAACCTCACTCCCTAGGCCTTAGCTGCTTGGTTGCTTACTTGCTAGCCTATAAGGCTTTTGGAGTCTTCATTTTTCAATCAGATTTCATGTATTTTGATAAGAAAGAAAGAGAGCTCTTGCTCCATAAAATCGAAACACTTAACTTGCTTATCCTTAACTATGCCAGTTAAGGTGGTGTTCAAGTCAAGTCCTAATCTTGTTTAAGTGGTGATTTCTGTATCTGAATCAAGTTTAGGGGCCCTAACCTTGGTCTTGGTGTTGATTACTGTATCCAAGATTCAAGATTTGAACTATCTTAAACTCATATTCTAGTTCAGATTACATTGAGTTCAAGCTAAGGTTGTGAGTCACTTTGCTTGTTCTTGATTTATCCTTTGAGTGTGAGTGTTTTTTGTTGAGCTTTACATCATATTTGGTATCAGAGCTTGGTTTCTCCCTAGCCTAGTATGTCCTTCCACCTTCTAGAATCACTTCCCCATTCAATTCCAAACACATTCCTCGTTTGAGTTCAAACACAAACTGTGAGCAAGATGAGTTCTAGCATGAGTTTGGAAGAGAACTTTAATGCTCTTATGAGGCAGAATGAGATGCTAATGAAGAATATTAATGAGGATTCCCAGCAAAACCAAGAAACTAAGGCCTAAAATGAGTACTTACGTAAACAACTTGGTGCATTCTTGAAGTAAAAGCAAGTAATCAATGAGGAACCTCTACAATCTGAACCTAGAAGGCAAGAGCATGTGCTTAGCCATCATCTTCATTCATCTAGTGAGGATGAACCATTGAGAATGGCTAGTATGTATGATAGAAATGTAACGCATGATGGATTTCCACAACACATACTCCTTTTCTAAGAAAGGAAAGAAGATTACCTTAAAGCCATTGTCACGATCCGAACTCCACAAAAACAAACCTACAAAAAATCCTGAACATTTTGGTTGCTTATTATCCTTTAGTGAACCTCTCTTAAAGACTTCATATCATGAGTTTAAAGCTTTGAAAGACCGGATCCTAAACATCCAAGATGAACCAGAAACTCCCTTGCCTACCCACCCCAAAGCCAAGTCACTCATACACAAGTTCTGTCATTTATTTCCTAAGGAGATACCCACGAGGTTACCTCCTAAAAGAGACATCCAACACCATATTGATCTCATTCTTGGTTCAATCCTCCCTAATAAGCCAGTTTATAGGATGGACCCAAAGGAAACCATGGAGATTCAAAGGCAAGTAGAAGAATTGACGTCCAAGGGGCTTGTAAAAGAGTCTTCAAGCCTACGGGCCGTACTTGCCTTGTTGGTTCCAAAGAAGGATGGTAGCCAATGAATATGTGTGGATAGCAGAGCCATAAACAAAATTACCATCAAGTATAGGTATCCTATACCTAGACTTGAGGATATGAGCTACATGGCTCAAAAGTGTTCTCAATTATTGATCTTAGAAGTGGATATTACCAAATCAGAATCTAAGAGGGAGATGAATGGAAGACGGCATTGAAGACTAAGGGAGGTTTATATGATTGGCTTGTCATACTAGTTGGTCTTTCTAATGCTCCAAGTACATTCATGAGGCTACTGAATCAAGTATTCAAGCCTTACATTGGTAAACTTGTGGTGGCCTACTTCGATGACATTCTGATTTATTCCAAGGATGAGCAAACGCATCAAAATCATCTCAATCAAGTCATGCTTGTTCTTGAACGTGAGAAGCTGTATGGTAACCTTAAGAAATGCACTTTTTTTCACTCATGAAGTTACATTCTTAGGTTTTATTGTTTTTGAAGAAGGGATAAAGGCAGATAAGAGCAAGTTGGAAGCTATGCAGTCATGGCCACAACCACAAAGCATTCATGATGTTTGAAGCTTTCATGGATTAGCTTCCTTTTACAGGAGGTTTATTCGAAACTTTAGCACTATTATGGCTCCCATGATGGAGGTAATTAAGGGTACATCATTCAAATGGACCAATCTGCGTTTGAAGAAGTAAAGAGAAGACTAACTCAAGCACCTGTCCTTGCTTTGTCGTGCTTTGAGAAGCTCTTTGAAGTTGAATATGATGCATCAGGAGTGCGCATAGGTGGTGTTCTTACTCAAGAAAGTAAACTATTAGCCTTCTTTAGTGAGAAGTTATGTGATTCAAGAACAAATTACTCTACCTATGACAGGGCATTATATGCTATTGTACGATGTTTAGAGCATTGGAGCCATTATTTAATGGCTAGTGAGTTTATATTGCATTCAGATCATGAGGCTTTGAAGTATATTCAAGGCCAACACAAGTTAAACTCACGCCATGCTAAATGGGTTGAGTTCCTTCAGTCATTCCACTTCACCATTAAGCACAAGTCTGGAAAGTTAAACCAAGGTGCCGATGCATTATCCAGGAGGCATCTCCTCCTATTTCAATTGGATGCTCTTATTCTTGGTTTTGAGCATCTAAAGAGTTTATATCCTGATGATGAAGACCTTCGGGACTTATATTCTGTGTGCTTGAAGCACCCCTAAGGGGAATTTCGTAGTCCAAGAGGGCTTCTTGTTCAAGGGAGTAAGTCTGTGTATTCCTAAGTGTAGCACCCATGAGCTCCTAATTAGGGAAGTTCATGGTGGATCATTGGCTTGTCATTTTGGTGAGTCCAAGACCTTAACCATGTTAAGGGAACATTACTACTGACCTGGAATGGAGAAGGATGTTCAAGACATCCTAAGGAGGTGTGGAACATGCTAAGTTGCCAAGAGTCACACCTTACCCCACAGTTTGTACACGCTACTTCCAGTTCCCATTCAACCTTGGGTGGACGTGAGCATGGACTTCATTTTGGGTCTACCTAAGACTTAAAGAGGCAAGGATTGAATATTTGTAGTAATAGATAGATTTTCAAAGATGGCACACTTCATTCCTTGCAACAAGACCAGTGATGCTACACACATTGCTGAATTGTACTTTAAAGACGTAACCAGATTACATGGTATTCCTAAGTCTATTGTTTCTGATAGGGATACAAAGTTTTTAAGTCATTTCTAGATTACCCTCTGTAAGAAGCTTGGTACTAGGTTGATGTATAGTACCACATGTCACCCCTAAACTGATGGACAAACTGAGGTAACTAATCGAACCTTAGGTACACTCCTAAGAGCTTTGATTAAACCTCATGCCAAAGCTTGGGATTTGCTCTTGCCCCATGCTGAGTTTGCATACAACAAAGCACCAAGCAAGGCTACTGGTCTCTCCCCTTTCAAGGTGGTCTATGGGATTGATCCATTGAGTCTCATTGATCTTACCCCACGACCCTTAGACCAGACACCAAGTGCGGATGTAGCTGTAAGAGTAAAAGAGATTCAAAAGCTGCATGAGTTTATAAAGGCCAGAACTGAGAAGATAAATGCATCCTATGAAGCCCAAGCCAACAAGCATAGGAGAAAGATGGTTTTTCAACTTGGAGACCTAGTATGGATCCACTTGAGGAAGAACAAAGTAATGCCAAGAGCTGAAGGTCCATTTAAGGTCCTAGAGAAGGTAAATAACAATGCATACAAGGTTGATTTACCAAAAGAATATGAAGTTTTAGCCACGTTCAATGTGGCAGATTTGAGCCCCTTCCATCCAGATGAGTCCTAAGCAGATTTGAGGATCAAATCTTTTCAACAAGGGAAGGATGATGGAGTCCTACCAAGCCAAGACCAAGCTCATGTTCAATCAAGTCCAGAATGTCCAAGAACAACGTCCTAAGTACAAAAGATGGCTCACCTTTTGCTAGAAACACAAATAGAACCCTAGGTGTTCAAAACAGTTTTCAAGCCCAGTTTTGTGTTTCTAATTACTTAGGCCTCCATGAGGTTTAAGTCCTGAATTTTTGCATATTTTGGGTCCTTAAGATGTTAACTACTTGGTCCAAGTGATTAAATCAAGTTGTGTCAAGTGGAAGACGAAGAACCAGGTCAATCTTTCAAACCATGCAGGCTAGAACCCAGTTTAGACCAATCTGGG
Source organism: Selenicereus undatus (assembly GCA_017589665.1). Lineage (NCBI taxonomy): Eukaryota > Viridiplantae > Streptophyta > Magnoliopsida > Caryophyllales > Cactaceae > Selenicereus > Selenicereus undatus. The sequence goes on from JACYFF010031958.1 coordinate 50,449,491, forward strand.
TATTTTGATCTTTTGGGTAGGCAACTAAACTCTAAATTGAGTAATTCCACTTGGAGGAGTTAGAAGACTTCTAGATATTTCCAACCATATGTGGCAAGCCAACTCATGCCCACGTTTTGCATGTGAAACATGGCCTCCAATCATTGCCTGAAAACTAACAGCTACTGCCCAGTTGCACCTAATTGGTGCATTTGGAGGTTGACGTCCATTCTGGTGTCCAATTCGTGTCTAGCTGCTGGGATGAGTAACAAACCAGCTGTCAGACATAATCATGAAGGAACCACTAAGTTATCCAATGAGAAGCAAGTGAAGAAGATAGCTTCGTTCTTAGTGGCCAGCCGGAAAGTAAAAGCAGCCAATCAACATCACTACTTTTCTTCACTTCAAGGCAGCTGCTTATTTGCTTAAATGCTTGCTTAGTAACATGTTTATCTTTAATCCTAATGATTAGATGGACTCAATGGATGTACTTAACAAGGATTAAGCTAGCATTAGCATAGAAACCTCACGGGTTAGCTAAAACCGTGAACTAAGCAAACTTAAGAGGTTTCCTAATTGTGAAGAAACGTCACTCCCTAGGCTTTAGCTGCTTCGTTGCTTACTTGCTAGCCTATAAGGCTTTTGTACTCTTCATTTGTCACCCGGATTTTGTGGATTTTGATAAGAAAGAAAGAGAGCTCTTGCTCTTTAAAACTTTAACACTTAACTTGCTTATGCTTAACTAGGCCGGCTAAGGTGGTGTTCAAGTAAAATTCTAATCTTGTTTCAGTGGTAATTTCTGTATCTTAATGTAAGACCCCACGTTCTTTATTTTACGTTAAGCTGATTATCTCGCTTTTTACATTATAAAATCATATTTTCAGTAATTGTACGAGTTAAATGACCTTCTAGTTTAGGATTTGAACTATGTTTTAAGTAATTTAAATGACCTTCTAACATTTTATGTTATAAAATCGTATTTTCAGTAATTTAATGCATTAATTTATATAGGCAAGAACTAAAAACGAAGTTAGTTGAACATGTTTAGCTCCGATTCAACTAATGAGTTAATGCATGAAAAGGGATTAATTTCGAAGTTATATGAACGTGTTTAGCTTGAATTCGCTTAAAGTTAGCTAATGTATAAAAAGAATTAAAAACGAAGTTCGTTTAACATGTTTAGCTTCGATTCAAGTAATGAGTTAATGCATGAAAGGGGATTAATTTCAAAGTTATATGAACGTGTTTAGCTTCAACTCAAGTTAATTAGCTAACATGTGAAAAAGAATTAATTTCGAAGTTGTTTAAACGTGTTTAGCTTCGATTCGAACTAAAACTAGCTAATGCATGTAATTGAATTAAATTCGAAGCAACTTAAATATGTTTAGCTTTCATTCGAACCCTTTTTAGTACATTCATGCTTAGGAAATTTACTTCAAAATGCATCGTATATGTTTAGAATCGTTATCTCTATGCTTAGCCAAATCATGTTCGTTCAATGACTTCGTAATAAACTATAAATGTCGTGAATCGACCCATGTACACTTAGTTAATTCGGGCTCGATTAATAGCTTTGAAAAGAAACGGCCACCCTGAAAGGACTTATGCTTAAATGACTTATTTAGATTCAAATAATGACTTCGAAGTAATAAACGAACGTTTAGAATCGTATTATGCTTAAATGGCTTAATTAGGCTTGAAATGTAACTTCGAATGAATGCCTTGAATCGCATTATGCTTCTAGGGCTTAAATATGCTTGGAAGTGGCATGTATAGTTGGTTGTTTTTGCTTTAAAAATGACATATGTATGATATGCTTAATTCCTAAACATAAGCCATGAATGTAATTGAGTTTCATGCCTTGTCAGTTTCATACGGTTCAGTAAGTGCCTATTCCAAGCTGATGCGATACAGATGTATCTGTATATGTGTTTATATATGCTATAACGCACCGCTGAATGAGGCTGCTTGCCCAGGTAAGTGCATAGACCCCATTACACGTATTTTTTTTATAAGCTAGCATGATAATGTGTTATGATTTATGAAATTGAAATTGAGCTAGTAGTTGAATGGTTTGAGGACAACATTATGAGCGTTCGAGGTCTTGTGGTACGGTGCAAGTGAGGAGGGATATTGGGTTGTGAATTGACTGTAATCGTGGATTGCGAGGCCATGTGTGGCTCATTGTGTTGAGTTGATTATGAAGTGCTTAAATGTACTTTAGATAGATCTCATTCATATCATATGCACAAGTCATGCATGGTAAACTTTCTGTCTTTTCTTTAAAAACACTTCATTTAGCCCCTTGAGGCTCATAAAAACTCTTCTCTTAGCCTCTTGAGGCTCATATATCTTTTGAAAGAATCTCTTTCATCTTGGTCTCATAATGACCTTTAAAAACTTTCTTTCTGAAATACTTAAAAAGGCAAAACGCCTACTGCTTTTCTCAATTGATAAGAAACTACTCTATGCATAAGATCATAAAGTGCTGGTTGGGAGAGATCTACACTCAATCCCCTAAGCTCTTACTCCCGGGATGGCAACTAACTTTTGGACCTTAACCCTCATCAGGGTCTCTAGGGACTACTCCCTAGGCTATAGAGATTCCCCCGTTCAAGCAGGTTCACTCCCTATCTATTGTCCCTATGCACTTATCTTAGCCATTTAAACTGGCCTTAATGACTAATAATTTTGCTGCCTCTCACAGCGAAATCCTTTATCTTGCAACTCACGCTTTTGTAAAACTCTTTAGGGATTCCCCCATTCAAGCGAGTTCACTCCCAAAACTGTTTTCATTTAATTAAAATAGGCCATCATGCATTAATAGTTATGGCTACTATCATTTCAAAACATGAAATCTTTCTTTGAAAAACTCACTCTTATGCACATAATGCAATTTAAGCATTTAAGCACATACATCACATATATCACATTTAAGCACTTCATAATCAATTCACACACAATGAGCCACACATGGCTTCGCAATCCACACGATTGCGGCCAATTCACAACCCAGTCTCCCTCCTCACTTGCACCGTACCACAAGACCTCGAACGCTCATAATGTTGTCCTCAAACCATCCAACTACTAGCTCGATTTCAATTTCATAAATCATAACACATTATCATGCTAGCTTCCAAAAAAAATACATGCTAGCTCATAAGACTTTGTTTTTCGTATTTCATATGAGGTGCATAAGACATAGACATTTCAAGTCTCAACCAAATCTCATTCATAGAGTATGCATGAAATATGCTCATAAGACTTTGTTTTTCGTAAACGTATCTTACTTAGCATCTCATTCACAAGTTATACTTAGAACATGCACATAACACTTTTGATAGTTTACTTAGATCTCATTCATATGATATGCACAAGTCATGCATAGTAAACTTTCTTTCTTTTCTTTGAAAACACTTCATTTAGTCTCTTAAGGGTCATAAAAACTCTTCTCTTAGCCTCTTGAGGCTCATATATCTTTTGAAAAAATCTCTTTCATCTTGGTCTCATAATGACCCTTAAAAACTTTCTTTCTGAAATACTTAAAAAGGCGAAACGCCTACTGCTTTTCTCATTTGATAAGAAACTATTCTAGGCATAAGATCATAAAGTGCTGGTTGGGAGAGATCTACACTCAATCCCCTAAGGTCTTACTCCCGAGATGGTAACTAACTTTTGGACCTTAACCGTCGTTAGGGTCTCTTGGGACTACTCCCTAGGCTATAGAGATTCCCCCGTTCAAGCAGGTTCCCTCCCTATCTATTGTCCATATGCACTTATCTTAGCCATTTAAACTAGTCTTAACGACTAATAAGTTTGCTGCCTCTCACAGCGAAATCCTTTATCGTGCAACTCACGCTTTTGCAAAACTCTTTAGGGATTCCCCTGTTCAAGTGAGTTCACTCCCAAAATTGTTTTCATTTAATTAAAATAGGCCATCATGCATTAATAGTTATGGCTACTATCATTTCAAAGCATGAAATCTTTCTTTGAAAAACTCACTCTTATGCACATAATGCAATTTAAGCATTTAAGCATATACATCACATATATCACATTTAAGCACTTCATAATCAACTCAACACAATGAGCCACACATGGCCTCGCAATCCACGATTACAGTCAATTCACAACCCAATCTCCCTCCTCACTTGCACCGTACCACAAGACCTCGAACGCTCATAATGTTGTCCTCAAACCATCCAACTATTAGCTAGATTTCAATTTCATAAATCATAACACATTATCATGCTAGCTTATAAAAACAATACGTGTAATGGGGTTTATGCACTTACCTGGGCAAGCAGCCTGATTCAGCGGTGCGTTATAGCATATATAAACACATATACAGTTACATCTATATCGCATCAACTTGGAATCGGCACTTAATGAACCGTATGAAACTAACAAGGCATGAAACTCAATTACATTCATGGCTTATGTTTAGGAATTAAGCATATCATACCTATGTCATTTTTAAAGCATAAACACCCAACTATACATGCCACTTCCAAGCATATTTAAGCCCTAGAAGCATAATGCGATTGAAGGCATTCATTCGAAGTTGCATTTCAAGCCTAATTAAGGCATTTAAGCATAATACGATTCTAAACATTCGTTTATTACATCGAAGTCATTATTTGAATCTAAATAAGCCATTTAAGGATAAGTCCTTTTTGACTAATCGAGCCTGAATTAATCGAGCCTGAATTAACTAAGTGTACATGGCTCGATTCTCGACATTTATAGTTTATTACGAAGTCATTGAACGAACATGATTTGGCTAAGCGTAGAGATAACGATTCTAAACATATACGATGCATTTCGAAGTAAACTTCCTAAGCATGAATGTACCGAAAAGGGTTCGAATGAAAGCTAAACATATTTCAGTTGCTTCGAATTTAATTCGATTACATTCATTAGCTAGTTTTAGTTCAAATCGAAGCTAAACACGTTTAAACAACTTCGAAATTAATTCTTTTTCACATGTTAGCTAATTAATTTGAGTCGAAGCTAAACACATTCATATAACTTCGAAATTAATCCCCTTTCATGCATTAACTCAGTACTTGAATCGAAGCTAAACATGTTAAACTAACTTCTTTTTCAATTAGAAACTTAGGCATGAATTAGCTATATGCATTCGAATTAACACTAAGCATATTCAAATTGAAGCTAAACATATATAAACCCCTTCGAATTAACATAACATGCATAATTTACCTAAATTGATTCGAATCGATTTTAAACATGCATGATTCATTCTAATGCCACTTTTCAGGCCTTAGATAACTAAACTAACATACAACACAACGTAAAGGTGATAACCTCATCGGATACCAACACTGTAACAATCCTAGCCCCTAGGCCCGAAAATGTTACGTTTTCCTAACTTCTTACTTAAAATTTAGGACGAAAAGGATATGGTTTCCTTTGAAAACTGACCGTTTCCAGGCTAAACGCCTTACAATATGTGCCTGTAAATCAACGGAGGCGTAAACATATAAAACATAGCTCAACGGCCACACGCCGGAGTTCATAACTTGACGAGCCACCCGCTCGGAGTACACCAAACAAAATAGTTCATTAATACAGAAAAAGTAAAAGATATAACTCAACGGTTCACACAACCGGAGTATGGGGTTTACATCCCAAAACATAACTTACTTTGACCAAAAAGACATCTACCTAACTGGATGGTTGGCTCATACGGCCATACAGAGCGACTCTTAAACAATATGCATTACATGAACTTAGAATACTTGTTTACAATCATTTCAAACCTTAACACATGACATGACTTCATTAGGCACGTAAGAGCCCTTCAAATGGATCTAAACAACACCTGGCAAGTAAGAACAAGTTCCATCTCGACATAGCTTACTTAACTTTTTTCTGTTATAAAGAAAACCTGGGGAAAAGGGGAAAGAGTAGTGGGATGAGCAACCACACGCTCAGTGAGTGTCCCCAAACCCCCTTAAAACCAAAACTGTTGCAGGCAATAGTATCTTTACTAATCACATATCACGTGTCCATACTTTACTATCATATTAGGCATTCACGAAGTTCTTATAGAAATATGACTAACCATAAGCTTCACTTTAACCACTTAACATTTTTCTGGGTCTCTAAATGACCAAACTTCTTTACTAACAGGCAGTTCAGCACTTAAGCAAGCAACGAGGCTAAACACATAACTTTCTTTCTCATAAGCATAATTTCTTACCGTTCTATTCCAACTATGCATGAAACCCTATTCGCATGATGTGCACATAAGGTTATCTCTTTTTATAATCATACTTTTCTGGACATTTCATTCATATACGGTGCAGAAGACATACACATTTCAAGTCTTAATCAAATCTCATTCATAGGGTATGCATGAAATATGCTGATAAGACTCTCTTTTTCATAAACATATCTTACTTAACATCTCATTCACAAGTTATACTTAGAACACGCACATAACACTTTTGATACTTAGGTCTCATTCACATGGTATGCACAAGTCATACATAGTAAACTTTCCTTCTTTTCTTTGAAAACACTTCATTTAGCCTCTTGAGGCTCATAAAAACTCTTCTCTTAGCCACTTGAGGCTCATATATCTTTTGAAAGAATCTCCTTCATCTTGGTCTCATAATGACCCTTAAAAACATTCTTTCTGAAATACTTAAAAAGGCGAAATGCCTATTGCTTTTCTCATTTGATAAGAAACTACTCTGGGCATAAGATCATAAAGTGCTGGTTGGGAGAGATCTACACTCAATCTCCTAAGCTCTTACTCCCGGGATGGCAACTAACTTTTGGACCTTAACCCTCGTCAGGGTCTCTAGGGACTACTCCCTAGGCTATAGAGATTCCCCCGTTCAAGCAGGTTCACTCCCTATCTATTGTCCCTATGCACTTATCTTAGCCATTGAAACTGGTCTTAACAACTAATAAGTTTGCTACCTCTCACAGCGAAATCCTTTATCGTGCAACTCACGCTTTTGCAAAACTCTTTAGGGATTCCCCCGTTCAAGCGAGTTCACTCCCAAAACTGTTTTCATTTAATTAAAATAGGCAATCATGCGTTAATAGTTATGGCTACTATCATTTCAAAACACGAAATCTATCTTTGAAAAACTCACTCTTATGCACATAATGCAATTTGAGCATTTAAGCACATATATCACGTATATCACATTGGTAAGGGGGTCCACATGTATCACATTTAAGCACTTCAAAATCAATTCAACACAATGAGCCACACATGGCCTTGCAATCCACACGATTGCGGTTAATTCACAACCCAGTCTCCCTCCTCACTTGCACCGTACCACAAGACCTCGAACGCTCATAATGTTGTCATCAAACCATCCAACTACTAGCTTGATTCATCAATTTACTAATCACAATATATTATCCTATTGGCTTATAGAAAATAGAGTGAGGTTTAGGCCCTTGATTGAGCAACAACACCATTCAGCCACATATAAACACTTTATTCAATACATGAAACATTCTAATCATATACAATGCATTTCGAAGTAACTTTCCTAAGCATGAACGTACTAAGAAGGGGTTCGAATGAAAGCTAACATATTTCAATAGCTTCGAATTTAATTCGATTACATGCGTTAGCTAGTTTTAATTCGAATCGAAGCTAAACACGTTTAAACAACTTCGAATTTAATTCTTTTTCACATGTTAGCTAATTAACTTGAGTCAAAGCTAAACATGTTCATATAACTTCGAAATTAATCCCCTTTCATGCATTAACTCATTACTTGAATCGAAGTTAAACATGTTAAACTAACTTCGTTTTTGATTCTTTTTATATATTAGCTAACTTTAATCGAATTCTAGCTAAACACGTTCATATAGAAATTAATCCCTTTTCATGCATTAACTCATTACTTGAATCGAATCTCTATTTAAGCGCAAAACAATTCACTTATTTAGGCTTACTTGGTCATTTGGGCATAATACGATTCTTGATTCTAAACATGCATAGCTTACTTCGAACCAAACTTCCAGGCACGTGTTAACTGAATGTACTAGAGTCGATTCTAAGCATTCATATTTCGTTTCGAAACTATTAATTAGGCATGAGCTAACTAAACATGTTGAATCGGTCATAAACAACCATAATTCATTTCGAAGCCATTTTTCTAGCATGAGCTAACTAAAATAACATGCATCAATTTGCGGTGTCATTCGTTGTCTCGACATTGCTTTTCAAGCCTCTTTAAGCCATTTAAACATAACATAACTTTAGGCATTTTCTTATTACATCGAAGTTACTAATCAAATCAACCTTTCAAGCATGCACTAACTGAATTTACTTGAATCGAATCTAAGCATGCATAACTCATTTCGAACTATGTTTTCAGGCATGAACTAACTAAACTAACATGTATCGATTGAAGCCACTTTCGAGTATTAATCAACTAAACTGACATTTAACGATTCAAAGTCGTTTTCAGACATAAACTAACTAAACTTAGCATGCATCGCAACTTAAAGCTTAAAACGATTTCGAAATTAATACTAATTTAGGAGGCGAGGAACACCCACCTCGGTCTTAGCTTAGGGGGCACAGATTAGCTGGATTTGAAGCAAATTCGAACACCAATTGCTCAGAGTCTCCTCTGTCCTTCACATAATTCACGACCTAGCCAAAATCCAAAACCCTAGCTCACGATTTTTGAGGAATCTAGGCACCATTGAGATGGAATTAGGGTGAGAATCCAATTTATAGAAGAGAAGAGGTTCGAAACTCACCTAGCATACTCCAAATCTACTGGGTGCTCGGCCGGATACCGGTATGTGGCCGGCCGGTTTCAGGCAAGCAAACGCGGCTGGTTATGGCTTCAATCCGCAAAGAAAGGTGGGGAAAACGGGTTGGTGGTGGTCTGCTGCACACAGGGACCACCGTGGGGCTCGCCGGCGACTCGTGGGTGCAAGGAGGGAGGAGGTGGCCGACGTGGGGTTGCTGGTGGTCGCATGTGAGGAGGAAGGAGAAGAGGAGAAGCAGAGGAGAGAGAGGGAGTCGCGAGTTAGAGAGAGAGAGGGGGGTCAGGGTCTTTTTCGGGTCTTCAGGCCTGAGAGTCCCCACCCCTTTTTGTCTAATTTCACCTCCTTTTTTTTGGGCTCAATTAGCATGATTCAGTTAGGTTCCAGCCCCAACTTATTAACGATTACTCTAAACTCGAGTCGAAACGTCCTATAATTAACATCTTTAATCAAACTTCGGGAATCGACTAAATAAATCGAAAAACGATTTTAAAAACTGGAGTTAGCATCGATTTAATAATTTTATAAATAAGTAACGTTAATAAAATCAATAATAACAGTAGTAATTCTGTTTAATAAGATTATCGTTCACATAAGCATATCGATAATAATTTAACTCGTACAATTACTGAAAATACGATTTTGTAACGTAAAAAGCGGGATAATCAGCTTAACGTAAAATAAAGAACGCAGGGTCTTACACTCTTCCCCCTTTAAAAGAATTTCATCCTAGAAATTCTAAATCTAAGTTCGGTCTTTCCTAGAATGCATGCACATAACTAGGATCTACGCGATAGGTTTTCAAAAGGCTTCATTTTAGAGACACTACTTTTAGATCGAAACCTATCCTCATATAGTTAATGTACGAGTTAAATGTGTGGTACTAAAGGCTTTTATATCAACTTAACATATGCAGTTAATGCTTTGAAAAACATATACAGTTACTAAAAATATGATTAGGCTAGGAATGAGTTGGTTGGATATAGTTATTGATTCCATTTTAACCAATAGGATAAATATTTAACATATAGTTATCGATATATGTGCCTACATTGATTTCATTTTAACCAATAGGATAAATATCAACTAAATTTTATTGATTTCATTTTAAATTAAACTAAACATGTTATTATATATCATATTGGCATATATCCTAGAGCTACATTTACATGAATCATGTTCATAGACTTATCTAGGTTATAGTTTTAACCATTAGGATAATATCTTTAAATCAATTTAGTCGATACTAAACATGAGTCACGTTATCGATAATCTAGGCTATAGTTTACAGTTATATTATCTAGGCTATTGTTCACGTTATCGCAGGACCATGCTCTGATACCATCGCATTATCTAGGCTATAGTTTATAGTTAAATCCTAGTATGTCATAATAGAGCTACATTTACATGAATCACGTTCATAAACTTATGTATCTCATGTGTAAGAAAGTAGCATCATAAGAGCATTTAGGGTCATGTCATCCTATATGTGGACACTCACGTCTGTTATGCGCGAACCTTAATGCACTATTGGACTTAGGTCATGACCAGTTATGCGATTGTGAATAAGTTGTTGTACTACTTGGTGTTTGCGTGACTTAAGTTGGTTAGTATACGACTTGGTCATCTAGATAATATAAGCTTTGTAATTCATAGCACGACATGACCACTGACTCACTCATTGCATTCTGAGACTTCTATGATTCCATGTTTTAGCTAAGTAACTGCATGCGCCAGTATTTGAAGCATGATGAGATGACCTTAGGAGCTTAACCATTCACTCGTATGAATCTATGACTTAAGAGACGATCATCCCCAAGTAAGAACCTTACGGGAAGTCTTCCCAGCATCAAAGTCGTCAACTTGCATTTCTACGTTAACACCTTTTCTCCAAGTTGTTCTCATCGGCATGATTATGCTAGTTCGTGATATCCGTGATCCTTGATCTTTCATGCGCTGTTGTTTACCCCACGTGATGTCAATGTTGTCTCGAGTGTTGCTTCAAGTTCTTTCATTACCAATATGGCATAATTTGATGTTTCTGCTACCTTAATGTAATGTGATAACCTTCTCGTAAATGATTTAAACATAGATCGACATAAAAGCATAAGGAATGTCAATTATACATGCTCTCATTTTGTGAATTGCTTACCACGAACTTTAGTTGCATCAAAGTGGTTTAACCTATGCGAACCATTGCTCGTACGATCTCTGAGTCATTACTTACACCCCACAAGTCCTATTATCCTATGATATGGTTTGAATAACTATATGCATATGCACTTGACGTATGATGTGGTAACCTTGGGTGTCTATCTTCACCTTTGTTTACCTTTGTACAACCCATGCTTGACTTGAGTTTAGTTTAGTTTCTCAATATACAGCATGGCATGACCCCCTGACATGTTGTTTACACCCACGTATTCTTGTCGTAGCATCCTCTTCTCAAGTTGTTCTTAACGACATGTTATGCTAGTTCATACTATTCATGATTCTTCATTTTTCGTGCTCTGTTGTAGACTCTATGTGATGTAAATGTGGATTCGAGGGTTACTCCAAGTCCCTTCATTGTCAATGTGATGAAATATGATGTTTTTACTGCTTAGGTGCTATGTGACGCTTTTGTTGTTCTCATGTGTTATAGGAGTCTTCATGTTAACCATTGTGATTCCAAAGGTGAATTGAATTTATGTTTAGAATGAGACTGCTAGTGTATGAGCTTAAGATGTCATTGTCTCGACTGTCATGCCTTTAGAAGCCCACTTATAGATACATATGCATAGAATTACTTCTTACCATGCTGACTGAGTCTAAATTATCGAAAATCTTTGTTCAATCTTCAAAATAAACTCGATATGGTTTTCCATGCCAACTCAGTTGCCCCTCTTCGATGCAATTTGCCCTCGGCGCCTAAATAGAGTGAGTATACGCTTGAAGAGGATTGGCGAGGAGGAGACTGGAAACCATAAGCGATTTTATTTCGATTTAAAAATAGTGTTTCCAAAATGAAACCTTTTGAAAACCTATCGCATAGATCCTAGTTGTGTGCATGCACTCTAGGAAAGACTGAGCTTAGGTTTAGAATTTCGAGGACGAAATTCTCTTAACGGGGGAAGAGTGTAAGACCCACGTTCTTTATTTTACGTTAAGCTGATTGTCCTGCTTTTTACGTTATAAAATCGTATTTTTATTAACTATATGAGTTAAATTATTATATGTGAATGATAACTTTATTATAAAGAATTATTATTGCTATTATTGATTTTAAAGTTAATTCGTGCTATTTGCGCCTTCAAATTTTATTGATAGTTTAATTTAGCCGTTATTCAATTTTAGTCGTTTCCTGAATGCGATTAGGTTGTCAACATTAGAAGGTTTAGAGTTCGGGGTACCAACTAAGCTAGCAGTACCGATTCCTAAGTAGCCTAGAACAAAAATAAAAGAAAGGTAGAAAGGAGGGGCATTTTGGTAAATCCGCCCTACCCCATTTCTTCTTCCTTCATGGCCGTGAAGCCCCCCAGGCCCGACATCTCTCTCTCCTCTGCTTCCCCACTTCTCCTTCCTCCTCACGTAGAATCGCTAGCCACCACCGCCACGAGCGTCGCCGGCGAGCCAGGGAGAGACCACGGCGGTCGGCTGCGCGCGACAACTCACCATCGACCACCACCCCCTCTTCTCTCCTCTCCTCGCCACGAATAAAGCAGGTCAGCGGCACTTCGGGTGGCCTCAAAGCACCACCCACATGCCGGAATTCGACCAAACACCCAGAATCAACCTCCCCCATAAGTCGAGTGGCCGAATTCAACCCAAATCAGCCACGTCACCAATTCGAGACCTAGGGTTTTGGTTCAAGCAAGGCATTCGGGCTAGGGTTTGGTCTCAGCTATTGGGCGTGCGTTTGGGACTCATTGGGTCGAGGATTGAGGTTTCCTAGCATCGAAATCGAGCTCGAAAGCGCTTAGAAAGAGTCCTCTAGCATGGAATCGAGGTGGGTGTTTCTCACCTCCTAAGTATTAGTAGTTTCGAAATCGTTTTAACCTTTAAGTTGTGTTGTATGTTAGTTTAGTTAGCTAAGGCCTGAAAAGTAGCATTGGAATGAATCATGCATGTTTAGAATCGATTCGAATCAATTTAGGTAAATTATGCATGATATGTTAATTCGAAGGGGTTTATATATGTTTAGCTTCAATTCGAATATGTTTAGTGTTAATTCGAATGCATATAGCTAATTTATGCCTAAGTTTCTAATTAAAAACGAAGTTAGTTTAACATGTTTAGCTTCGATTCAAGTAATGAGTTAATGCATGAAAGGGGATTAATTTCGAAGTTATATGAACGTGTTTAGCTTCGACTCAAGTTAATTAGCTAGCATGTGAAAAAGAATTAATTTCGAAGTTGTTTAAACGTGTTTAGCTTCGATTCGAACTAAAACTAGCTAATGCTTGTAATCGAATTAAATTCGAATCTACTGAAATATGTTTAGCTTTCATTCGAACCCTTTTTAGTACATTCATGCTTAGGAAATTTACTTCGAAATGCATCGTATATGTTTAGAACCGTTATCTCTATGCATAGCCAATTCTTGTTCGTTCAATGACTTCATAATAAACTATAAATGTCGAGAATCGACCCATGTACACATACTTACTTCAGGCTCGATTAATAGCTTTGAAAAGGAACGACCACCCAGAAAGGACTTATGCTTAAATGACTTGTTTAGATTCAAATAATGACTTCGAAGTAATAAACGAATGTTTAGAATCGCATTATGCCTCTAGGGCTTAAATATGCTTGGAAGTGGCATGTATAGTTGGTTGTTTATGCTTTAAAAATGACATAGGTATGATATGCTTAATTCCTAAACATAAGCCATGAATGTAATTGAGTTTCATGCCTTGTTAGTTTCATACGGTTCATTAAGTGCCTATTCCAAGCTGATGCGATATAGATGTATATGTATATGTGTTTATATATGCTATAACACACCGCTGAATGAGGCTACTTGCCCAGGTAAGTGCATAAACCCCATTACACGTCTTTCTTTATAAGCTAGCATGATAATGTGTTATGATTTATGAAATTGAAATCGAGCAAGTAGTTGGATGGTTTGAGGACAACATTATGAGCGTTCGAGGTCTTGTGGTATAGTGCAAGTGAGGAGGGAGACTGGGTTGTGAATTGACCGCAATCGTGTGGATTGCGAGGCCATGTGTGGCTCATTGTGTTGAATTGATTATGAAGTGCTTAAATGTGATATATGTTTTGTATGTGCTTAAATTCTTAAATTGCATTATGTGCATAAGAGTGAGTTTTTCAGATAAAGATTTCACGTTTTGAAATGATAGTAGCCATAACTATTAATGCATGATGGCCTATTTTAATTAAATGAAAACAGTTTTGGGATTGAACTCACTTGAACGGGGGAATCCCTAAAGAGTTTTATAAAAGCGTGAGTTACACGATAAAGGATTTCGCTGTGAGAGGCAGCAAAGTTATTAGTCGTTAAGACCAGTTTAAATGGCTAAGGTAAGTGCATAGGGACAATAGATAGGGAGTGAACCTGCTTGAACGGGGGAATCCCTATAGGCTAGGGAGTAGTGCCTAGAGACACTGACGAGGGTTAAGGTCCAAAAGTTAGTTGCCATCCCGGGAGTAAGAGTTTAGGAGATTGGGTGTAGATCTCTCCCAACCAGCACTTTATGATCTTATGCCCAGAGTAGTTTCTTATTAAATGAGAAAAGCTATAGGCGTTTTGCCTTTTTAATTATTTTAGAAAGAATGTTTTTGAGGGTCGTTATGAGACCAAGATGAAAGAGATTCTTTCAAAAGATATATGAGCCTCAAGAGGCTAAGAGAAGTGTTTTTATGAGCCTCAAGAGGCAAAATGAAGTGTTTTGAAAGAAAAGAAAGAAAGTTCACTATGCATGACTTGTGAATTTCATATGAATGAGATCTTAATAAAGTATCAGAAGTGTTATATGCATGTTCCAATTATAACTTGTGAATGAGATGCTAAAAAAGTCTTATGAGCATATTTCATGCATACTCTATGAATGAGATTTGATTGAAAGTTGAAATGTCTGTGTCTTATGCACCTCATATAAATGAAATACCAAGAAAAGTATGATTATAAAAAGTGATAATCTTATGTACACATTATGTGAATAGGGTTTCATGCATAGTTCGAATAGAACGCTAAGAAGTTATGTTTATAAGAAAGAAAGTTCTATGCTTAACCTCATCACTTGTTAAGTGTTTGACTGCCTGTTAGTAAAGAAGTTTGGTCATTCAGAGACGTAGAAATGTGTTTGAGTGTTAAAAGTCAAGTTTATGGTTAGTGATGTTTCCATAGGAATTTTATGAATGCCTAATATGATATTAAATTATGAATATGTAATATGTGACTAGTAAAGATATTATTGCCTGCAACGGTTTTGTTTTAAGGGGGTTGGGGGACACTCATTGAGCGTGTGGTTGCTCATCCCACTACTCTTCCCCCTTTTCCCCAGGTTTTCTTTATAACAGGAAGAATTTGAGTCAGCTATGTCAACATGGAACCTGTTCTTGCTTGCCAGGTGTCATTTAGATCCATTTGAAAGGATCTTACGTGCTTAATGAAGTCATGTCATGTGTTCTTGCTTTGAAATGATTGTAAACAAGTATTCTAAGTTCATGTAATGCATATTGTTTATGAGTCGCTCTGTACGGCCATATGCGCCAATCATCCAACTAGCTAGATGTCTTTTCGGTCAAAGTTAGTTATGTGTTTTGGGATGTAAACCCCATACTCCGGTTGTGTGAACCGTTGAGTTGTATCTTTTACTTTTTCTGTATTAATGAACTATTCTGTTTGGTGTACTCCGAGCGGGTGGCTCGTCGAGTTATGACTCCGACGTGTGGCCGTTGAGCTATGCTTTATATGTTTACGCTTCCGTTGATTTACAGGGACTGATTGTAAGGCGTTTAGCCTTTAAACGTTCAGTTTTCAGGGGAAACTCTGTCCGTTTCGTCCCAGAATTTAAGTAAGAATTTAGGAAGACGTAACGCTTTCGGGCCTAGGAGCTGGGGGTGTTACATTGATGGTATCAAAGCACATATACAGCTAAACATGTTAAATATTTATCCTATTTATGATTCATTTTAACTAACTCATGTGTGCCTACTTCATTTTGACAATAGCATGTTTAGTATCTATATTAAATTAAACTATAGCCTAGGCACATTGACTAATATAGCCTAGATAATATAATCTTATATAATTATATGTTTGATTTAGCTGTAATTATATGTTTGATAACGTAAACATATAGCCTAGATAATATAATCTTATATAATTATATGTTAAGCTATCGACTAAATCATATTGGCACATTGACTAATATGTTCTAGTGTAATTATATATGTGCCTAGGGGCTGGGGGTGTTAAGCTAAACATGTTAAACAAATAATATGATTCATATAGGATTTAACTATAAACATATCATGGGACCTATATGAGATGCAGCGGAAGCGTGGTGGGCCAATAACCCACAGGTCCCAGGATCGAAACCTGGCTCTGATACCATCAATATAACACCCCCAGCCCCTACGGCCGAAAGTGTTATGTTTTCCTAACTTCTTACTTAAATTCTGGGACGAAACGGACAGAGCTTCCCCTGAAAACTGAACGTTTCCTGGCTAAACGCCTTACAATAAGTCCCTGTAAATCAACGGAAGCGTAAACATATAAAACATAGCTCAACGGCCACACGCCGGAGTTCATAACTCGACGAGCCACCCGCTCGGAGTACACCAAACAGAATAGTTCATTAATACAGAAAAAGTAAAAGATACAACTCAACGGTTCACACAACCGGAGTATGGGGTTTACATCCCAAAACATATAACTAACTTTGACCAAAAAGACATCTAGCTAATTGGACGGTTGGTGCATATGGCCTTACAGAGTGACTCATAAAACATATGCATTACAAGAACTTAGAATACTTCTTTACAATCATTTCAAAGTAAGAACACATGACATGACTTCATTAAGCAGGTAAGATCCTTTCAAATGGATCTAAACAACACCTGGCAAGCAGGAACAGGTTCCATCTTGACATAGCTGACTCAACTTCTTCCTGTTATAAAGAAAACCTGGGGAAAAGGGGAAAGAGTAGTGGGATGAGCAACCACACGCTCAGTGAGTGTCCCCCAACCCCCTTAAAACCAAAATCTTTACAGGCAATAATATCTTTACTAGTCACATATCACGTATTCATACTTTAATATCATATTAGGCATTCATAGAATTCCTATGGAAACATCACTAACCATAAACTTGACTTTTAGCACTCAAACACATTTTTAGGTCTCTAAATGACCAAACTTCTTTACGAACAGGCAGTTAAACATTTAAGCAAGCAACGAGGCTAAACACATAACTTTCTTTCTCATAAACATAATTTCTTAGCGTTTTATTCGAACTATGCATGAAACCCTATTCACATCATGTGCATGTAAGATTATCTCTTTTTACAATCACACTTTTCTTAGTATTTCATTCATATGAGGTGCATGAGACATAGACATTTCAAATCTCAACCAAATCTCATTCATAGAGTATGCATGAAATATGCTCATAAGACTTTTGATACTTTACTTAGATCTCATTCATATGATATGCACAAGTCATGCATAGTAAACTTTCTTTCTTTTCTTTGAAAACACTTCATTTAGCCTCTTGAGGCTCATAAAAACTCTTCTCTCAGCCTCTTGAGGCTTGTATATCTTTTGAAAGAATCTCTTTCATCTTGGTCGCATAATGACCCTTTAAAACATTCTTCCTAAAATACTTAAAAAGGCGAAACGCCTACTGCTTTTCTCATTTGATAAGAAACTACTCTGGGCATAAGATCATAAAGTGCTGGTTGGGAGAGATCTACTCTCAATCCCCTAAGCTCTTACTCCCGGGATGGCAACTAACTTTTGGACCTTAACCCTCATCAGGGTCTCTAGGGACTACTCCCTAGGCTATAGAGATTCCCCCGTTCAAGCAGGTTCACTCTCTATCTATTGTCCCTATGCACTAATCTTACCCATTTAAACTGGTCCTAACGACTAATAAGTTTGTTGCCTCTCACAGCGAAATCCTTTATCGTGCAACTCACGCTTTTGTAAAACTCTTTAGGGATTCCCCCGTTCAAGCGAGGTCACTCCCAAAACTATTTTCATTTAATTAAAATAGGCCATCATGCATTAATAGTTATGGCTACTATCATTTTAAAACATAAAATCTTTCTTTGAAAAAACTCACTCTTATGCACATAATGCAATTTAAACATTTAAGCACATAAATCACATATATCACATTTAAGCACTTCGTAATCAATTCAACACAATAAGCCGCACATGGCCTCGCAATCCATACGATTGCGGACAATTCACAACCCAGTCTCCCTCCTCACTTGCACCGTACCACAAGACCTCGAACGCTCATAATGTTATCCTCAAACCATCCAAATACTAGCTCGATTTCAATTTCATAAATCATAACACATTATCATGCTGGCTTATAAAAAAAGACGTGTAATGGGGTTTACGCACTTACCTGGGCAAGCAGCCTCATTCAGCGGTGCATTATAGCATATATAAACACATATACAGATACATCAATATCGCATCAACTTGGAATAGGCACTTAATGAACCGTATGAAACTAACAAGGCATGAAACTCAATTACATTCATGGCTTATGTTTAGGAATTAAGCATATCATACCTATGTCATTTTTAAAGCATAAACAACCAACTATACATGCCATTTCCAAGCATATTTAAGCCCTAGAAGCATAATGCGATTCAAGGCATTCATTCGAAGTTGCATTTCAAGCCTAATTAAGGCATTTAAGCATAATACGATTCTAAACGTTCGTTTATTACTTCGAAGTCATTATTTGAATCTAAATAAGTCATTTAAGCATAAGTCCTTTTAGGGTGGTCATTTCTTTTCAAAGCTATTAATCGAGCCCGAATTAACTAAGTGTACATGGATCGATTCTCGACATTTATAGTTTATTATGAAGTCATTTAACGAACATGATTTGGCTAAGCATAGAGACAACGATTCTAAACATATACGATGCATTTCGAAGTAAACTTCCTAAGCATGAATGTACTAAAAAGGGTTCGAATGAAAGCTAAACATATTTCAGTAGCATTGAATTTAATTCGATTACATACATTAGCTAGTTTTAGTTCGAATCGAAGCTAAACACGTTTAAGCAACTTCGAAATTAATTCTTTTTCACATGTTAGGTAATTAATTTGAATCGAAGCTAAACACGTTCATATAACTTCGAAATTAATTCCCTTTCATGCATTAACTCATTACTTGAATCGAAGCTAAACATGTTAGACTAACTTCGTTTTCAATTAGAAACTTAGTCATGAATTCGCTATATGCATTTGAATTAACACTAAACATATTCGAATTGAAGCTAAACATATATGAACCCCTTCGAATTAACATATCATGCATAATTTACCTAAATTGATTCGAATCGATTCTAAACATGCATGATTCATTCAAATGCTACTTTTCAAGCCTTAGTTAACTAAACTAACATACAACACAACTTAAAGGTTAAAACGATTTCGAAACTACTAATACTTAGGAGGTGAGAAACACCCACCTCGATTCCATGCTAGAGGACTCTTTCTAAGCGCTTTCAAGCTCGATTTGGATGCTAGGAAGCCTCAATCCTCGACTCAATTAGTCCCAAATGCACGCCCAATAGCTGAGACCAAACCCTAGCCTGAATGCCTTGCTTGAACCGAAACCCTAGCTCCCGAACTTGGTGACATTTGTGGCTGATTTGGGTCGTATTCGACCCTCAATTTATAAGGGAGGTCAATTCTGGTGAGGATGGTCAGATTCCGGCACGTGGGTGGCATCTCAAAGCCTCAAAATGCGAGAGCCCAGCTTTGATTTTAGGTGAAAAGTGGCGAAAATGGGCTGGTGGCGGTCGGCGGTGGCGTTGGGTGACGCAGGAGACTACCGTGGTCCTTCTCGGCTCGCTGGTGGCGACGATTATGGTGGGGAGGAAGAAGACAGGCTGGGGTCGCCTGGTGTCCGTGAGGGAGGAGGAGGAGGAGAGATGAGAGGTGGGGGTCGGGAATGTTGTGACCAAAAAGGAGGAGGAAGAAGAAAGGGGTTTGCAAAATTACAAGAATGTCCCTCCCTCTTCTATTTCCATCCCAAACTGTTCGATGCTTGATACTGTCAGTCTAATTTGTATCCGAATTCTAAACCCAAACCGTTAAAATGACCTTCTAACAACTATGCGTTCCCAAATATATAAAGGTTCGATTTATTAAACATCGAACGACTTCTAGGGTTGACAACCTAATCGAATTCAGGAAATGACTAAATAAATCGAATAACAACTAAATTAAACTATCGATAGAATTTGAAGGCGCAAATAGCACGAATTAACTTTAAAATTGACAATAGCAATATTAATCCCTTTTTAATAAAATTATAACTCTCAAAGTACATCGATAATCATTTAACTCATACAGTTACTAAAAGTACGATTTTATAACGTAAAAAGCAAGACAGGCAACTTAACGTAAAAATAACGAACACGGGTCTTACATTCTCCCCCCTTGAAAGGATTTCGTCCTCGAAATTCTAGATCTAGGTTCGGTCTTTCCTAGAATGCATGCACACAATTAGGATCTACGCGATAGGTTTTCAAAAGGTTTCATTTTGGACACACTACTTCTTTTAAATCGAAAGAAAATGACTTATGGTTTCCAATCTTATAGAAGAGAAGTACGATTAAGCACGTTAATATAACTTCGGTTTTAATTCTTTTTCACACAGTAACTCATTAAGTTGAATCGAAGCTAAGCACGTTAATATAACTTCGATTTTAATTCTTTTTCATACATTAACTCATTAACTTGAATCAAAGCTAAACACCATGCTCTGATACCACTCAATGTAACACCCCTACTACCTATTAGGGATGTCACACCGCCAGGATCCCCCGAGGGAGACCCCTAAGGCTCTTCATCCATTTATTTACTTCAGAAATTCTACCTAACTTCAATTTAGTTAGGGAATTCTGGAGCGAAATTACAAGAGTTCCGCCTGTAATTACGACATTTCCAAAATTTACACTTGGTACCTGTATCATTACAACCAAACCCAAAGAGAACTAGGAGGTTCTAGCGAGTCACACACTCACGGTTGAGACTTAAGCCTTTACAAACAACTATTTACAAAGATTTACATAAGTCTTGTACTACTAGAGCCACTACATGCCCCATTTCATGCACTTCCCAAGCAAAATATCAATCATGTAGCTTCCAAAACATAACTTCACACATGCATTTGCCAGTACAACTGGTATTCCTAGCAGGCAGACATTTCTTCCATTTATTCACCACCTGGGGGAGGAAAAAGGGGAAAAGGAATGGAGTGAGCCACCACATGCTCAGTGAGTGTCCCTCCACTCCTTAAAACAAAACTTTACAAGCAATAATACTCATAATATCCACTTAATGAACAGTTAAGTAATACTATGGCTATAACAATAAGCTACATGTCACAGATTGTAAACACTTAAACATGATAGGTTCTTAGTTTCAATAAAGGTGGCATGTTAGGGACTTGCTTACTTATCATGTGACTCTAAACATAACATTGGATGCATTACTACTCATGTCAATAAGCTGTTACATGATGCTCATGTGAAGCATATGGCCACATATCACCTTGAAATCACTTACATATGATTATAATGCTTGGAGACTCACTTTGAAGTCACATAATCTCTACAGTTACATGCTTGAAGTCACGAGTGTAAACACTTTCTTTTCATACTTGTATCTTACGTAGTACCTCATTCATAAGTTATACTTATTAGAACATGCACATGTCATATGCAGAAAGCTTTCTTTATTTTTGCTAAAAACACTTCATTTAGCCCTTGAGGCTCATAAAAACTCTTCTTTTAGCCTCTTGAGTCTCTTAAAAACTCTTCTCTTTCATCTTGATTGCATAATGACCCTTAAAACTTTCTTTCTGTAATATTTCAAAAGGCAAACTGCCAACTGCTTTTCTTATGTAATAAGAAACTACTTCTGGGCATAAGATCATCATAAAGTGCAGGTTGGGAGAGATCTACACTCAATCCCCTAAGCTCTTACTCCCGGGATGGCAACTAACTTTTGGACCTTAACCCTCGTCAAGGTCTTTAGTGACTACTCCCTAGGCTATAGGGATTCCCCGTTCAAGAAGGTTCACTCTCTATCTATTGGCCCTAAGCACTTATCTTAGCCATTTGAACTGGTCTTAACGAATAATAAGTTTGTTGCCTCTTACAGCGAAATTCTTTGTCATGCAACACACGCATTTGTAACACTCTTTAAGGATTCCCCCGTTCAAGTAAGTTCACTCCCAAAACTGTATTCATTTAATTAAAATAGGCCATCATGCACTAATAGTTATGGCTACCATCATTTCAAAACATGAAATCTTTCTTTGAAAAACTCACCCTTGTGCACAAAATGCAATTTGAGCATTTAAGCACATATATCACATTTAAGCACTTCATAATCAATTCAACACAATGAGCCACACATGGCCTCGCAATCCACACGATTGTGATCAATTCACAACCCAGTCCCCCTTCTCACTTGCACCGTACCACAAGACCTCGAACGCTCATAATGTTATCCTCAAACCATCCAACTACTAGCTCGATTCATCAATTTATTAATCACAATATATTATCCTGTTTGTTTATATAAAAGAGAGTGAGGTTTAACCTCTTACCTGAGCAAACAGCGCCATTCAGCCACATATAACCACATTTATTTATAATCGACAACACTTTATTCAGTGAATCAAACATTCTAAACATATACGACACATTTCGAAGTAACTTTCCTAAGCATGAATGTACTAAAAAGGGTTCGAATGAAAGCTAACATATTCCAATAGCTTCGAATTTAATACATTTACAAGCATTAGCTAGTTTTAATTCGAATCGAAGCTAAACATGTTTAAACAATTTCGAAACTAATTCTTTTTCACATGTTATCTAATTAACTTGAGTCGGAGCTAAACACGTTTATATGACTTCGAAATTAATCCCTTTTCATGCATTAACTCATTACTTGAATCGAAGCTAAACATGTTACACTAACTTCCTTTTTAATTCTTTTTATACATTAGCTAACTTTAATCGAATTCAAGCTAAACACATTCATGAACTTCGAAATTAATCCCTTTTCATGCATTAACTCATTACTTGAATCGAGGCTAAACATGTTAAACTAACTTCGTTTTTAATTCTTTTTATACATTAGCTAACTTTAATCGAATTCAAGCCAACCACGTGCAACAACTTTTAATTAGTTTCATGTACATGCACTAACAATATATACTAAATATACTAATAGGTTTCTAGACAAGCATAGCTAATGGCAGCAAGCAACCCTTCGGGCATATATTCTGGTTGGCCAAGAAAATAGATGTTAAATCATTAGACAACAGTTTTGCATTTAATTCTTGACATTTCTAATGAGTTTAGCTAACTCAAATATAACATGCAACATCATTCTGCTGAAAACACTTTCAAAATTATTAATAGGTTAGGAGGAGGAGAAACACTTACTTGAAATCGCTTAATAATCCACTTAACTAGCAACAATTCACGCCCGAAATCCCTCTAGACTCGAACCCAGCTCGGCACTCCGAAAACCCGAAACCCTAGCTTCGACTGAGTGGGGATTGTGGCGGTTTAAGGCTTGATTTTTGGCTCTAATTTATTGAGGAGGCTAGGATGGAGGTGGGTCGCCGGTTTCCGGCACGTGGACGGCCGATTTCAGGCGAACAAACGCGTGGTTCATGGCTGGGAGAAGTGGATGGCGGTGTGTGGTGGTTGTGGCGGTGGAGGACGCGTGGTTGGGGGACCGGTGGCCCCTTTCTCTCGCCGGTGACACGTGCTAGCCGGCAGCAGCGCCACATGGCCGGTTGCCGGAGAGAGAGAGAGAGCTGCGGTAGAGAGAGAGGGGGGGAGGTGGGTGTCGGGGGTCTCCTCGACCCAACTCAGGCTGCCCCTTTTTGTTCCCTTTTTCCTTTTTTTGTTTCAACTAAGATCATTCAACTAATTTCTAGTCCTGTATTCGTTAATGGTTAGGCTAAACTCAGGTTGAAACGACCTACAATGAACATTTCAGTTTAAACTTTGGGAATCGACTAAGTAAAATGAAAAGCGGTTTTAAAAACTCGGTTTAGCATCGATTCAAACATTTTTATAATTAAGTAACGTCGATAATAACATAAATCAAATAATCGTTCTTTTTAACGAAATTAATAGTTAAAAACTCACACAATTGACTTAACATTTTTGTCGAACAATAATTCAAGGCAAATTATAAATTTAGTAACTAGAACAACTGATCAGCAGTAAACGATAGCGTGGCCCTAACATTCTCCCCCCTTAAAATAATTTCGTCCTCGAAATTGGTTTACCTGAAGGAAATAGCGCGTGATATTTCTCACGCATTTCGCTTTCCAGCTCCCAAGTCGCTTCCGCCACCTTGTGATGTTTCCATAACACCTTAACACAGGGAATGCTCCTGTTTCTGAGCTTTTTCTCTGCTTTCTCCAAAATCCGAATGGGCTCTTCAACATAGGTGAGATTTTCTTTAACTTGCAGGGGTTCATGTTGAATGACATGATCCGGATCTGAAACATACTTCCGAAGATTGGATACATGAAATACATCGTGAATGCCTTGTAATGAGGGTGGTAAGGCCAATCGGTATGCAACCGACCCCACTCTCTGCAAGATTTCAAATGGTCCAATAAATCTCGGGCTCAATTTTCCTTTTTGCCCAAACCTTATGCTTCCTCTTAGTGGAGACACTTTCAAAAACAAGTGATCTCCAACTTCGAATTCTAATGGCCTTCTCCTAATGTCCACATAGCTTTTTTGTCTACTCTGGGCGACTGGGAGCCTTTTTCGTATTGTTTTAATTATTTTGATCGTTTGCTAGATTAATTCGACCTTGGAAGGTTCCCTTTCTCCTACTTCATTCCAACAAATAGGAGTTCTGCAACGTCTACCATACAATGCCTCGAAAGGAGCCATGCCTATGCTGGAGTGGTAACAAGTATTGTACGCAAACTCGATCAGAGGTAAGTTATGATCCCAAGCTCTAGCGTATTTGAGTGCACAGGCTCTCAACATGTCCTCCAAGGTTTGAATGGTTCTTTCAGATTGACCGTCTATTTGAGGATGGAAGGTCGTACTTAAACTTAGTTCTGTGCCCATTGCTCTGTGAAAACCTTGCTTGAAGCGAGAGACAAACCAGGTATCGCGATCTGACACAATACTGAGTGGCACACCATGCAGTCTAACTATCTCCTTAATGTATAGGTTAGCCAGTTGTTCTGAGGTGAAAATGGCCGTAATGGGTAAGAAGTGTGCGACCTTGGTCAATCTGTCAACTATAACCCATACACCATCATGCTGCCTGATGGTTCTTGGAATTCCAATCATGAAATCCATGGTGATCTGTTCCCATTTCCACACCGGAATTGGCAAGGGCTGCAATAGCCCTCCAGGTTTCTGATGCTCAGTTTTCACCCTTTGGCACGTAAGACATCGTGCTACGTAGTCTGCGATATCCCTCTTCATTCCATTCCACCAACAATGGGTTTTTAAGTCATGGCACGTTTTCGTACTTCCAGGGTGTACAGCAAGTGTGGAATTATATGCTTCCTTTAACAACTCCTTCTTGAGAGTTGTTATGTTGGGTACACGGAGTCTATCCCCGTACCAAAGTACCTTATTTTGGACGAAAAATACCTTATTCTTTCCTTCTTCCACACCTCTCTTTATCTTCATAAGTTCAGGGTCGTCCTTCTGTTGTTGCTTGATCGCTTCACCCAATGGCGAAGCAATTTGAAGCGCTGCCAAGTGGCCTTGATTTCTTGGGAGCACCACCTCTATTTGTAACACGTTGAGCTCTCTTAGGAGTCTCTTTTCTTACGTAAGTAAATAGGCTACAGACCCAGTGGATTTTCTACTCAGTGCGTCAGCCACCACGTTTGCCTTTCCAGGGTGATATTTGATCTCCATATCATAATCCTTTAGGAGTTCTAGCCATCTTCTTTGCCTCATGTTTAACTCCTTCTGAGTAAAAATGTATTTCAAGCTCTTACGGTTAGTGTATACTTCACACCTTACTCTGTAGAGGTAATGTCTCCAAATTTTTAAGGCAAACACAACCGCGACCAATTCTAGGTCATGTGTTGGATAATTTTCCTCGTAAGGCTTCAACTGATGAGAGGCATAAGCAATAACTCTACTTTTCTGCATTAGTATGCAACCCAGTCCCTTCTTGGACGCATCACTGTAGATTACAAACCCTTCGTTGCCCTCAGGTATAACTAATATTGAGGCAGACACCATTCGTTATTTTAGTTCCTGAAAGGCATCTTCGCACTCTGTGGTCCACTCAAACTTATTGGTCTTCCGAAGTAATTTGGTGATGGGTAAGGCTAGTTTAGAAAATCGTTCGACAAATCTTCGATAGTAGCCAGCCATACCTAAGAAACTTCGTACTTCAGAGACATTTGTGGGTCTTGGCCAATTTACTATGGCCTCTACCTTTGTCGGGTCCACCGATATGGCATCATTGGTCACTAGATGTCCTAGAAACTGTACCTCTTCTAGCCAAAACTCGCACTTTTTAAGCTTGGCATATAGTTTGTGTTCTTCTAGGGTTTTCAACACCATTCGTAGGTGGTTCGCATGTTCGTTACTATTCTTGGAGTATACCAGGATATCATCGATGAATACCACTACGAATTTGTCGAGAAAAGGCTTAAAAACCCTGTTCATTAAGTCCATAAAGAATGCGGGGGCATTCGTTAACCCAAATGGCAACACCAAGAATTCATAATGCCCGTATCGAGTGCGAAAGGCGGTTTTAGGCACATCTTCCTTCTTGATCTTCAGTTGATGGTACCCTGATCTTAAATCGATCTTTGGGAATACTGAGGCACCGGCCAACTGATCGAACAAGTCGTCAATTCTAGGAAGTGGGTACTTGTTCTTAACCATCACCTTATTTAGCTCTCGGTAGTCGATGCATAACCTCAAACTTCCATCTTTCTTTTTCACAAAGAGCACTGGTGCTCCCCAGGGTGAAACACTAGGCTGGATTAACCCTTTGTCGAGTAACTCTTGCAGCTGAGTTTTCAATTCTGTCAATTCAGCAGGTGCCATTCGATAAGGTGCCTTGGATATTGGGGCAGTTCCAGGTACAAGTTCGACGGTAACCTCGATTTCTCGGTCAGGTGGTAGCCCCGGTACTACTTGGAATACCTGTGGGTACTCTCTTGCTACCGAAATCTTATTCAGGTCTAGATCCTTTAAGTGTTAAGCCAATAGGATAATATCTTTAATATGATAAATAGAGTTATTGATACTATTGATTTAGTTGATATATGTTTACAGTTACATCCTATTATCTAGGTCATAGTTAGAAGTATTCATTTTAACCACTCAAACATATTTCAAAACCTATCGCTTATGGTATCAGAGCATGGTTCTGCGACCATAGGCCGCGACCTGAGTCTTGCATCTCATATAGGTGCCTAGGAACACTTTGTGGTTATGTGACATATGCCTGCTTCGTGTGCAAGTGTGCTTTGTAGTACGACCATCTTTGACTTATGTGAGACTTGAGTAGGTCGATTACGTGAAAGTGGTGAGTTGTGCGTTAGTATAGGAGTCAAATAGCTCTCCCAACACCATCAGGTGACGTTGTGAGTACTTTATTGGTGCAATATGCTCCTAACATGCCAATTGACTTAATTGATTGACTTTTAGGTGATCCGGATGATCCAATTGGATGTATGTGAGCCTAATCCGTTTCCGTGTTCTTGTGTGCGCTAAGTTATGTTTTGAACGGTAAATGTCTTTTTCGTGCACTCTAATAAGACAGTCGATAGTTTAAGTACGTCGTTTTAAACTCGAACCATTGAAAAGTCTTTCTATAAGCTTGTCTTTGCCCTTGAAGTATGATTTGCTCCTCAGGCCCCATAATGGAGTGAGCGGACGTACTCAAAGGATGGTAGAGAAGAAGCTCAAAACAGACAAGCTATTTTCACCTTTGAAATCCGAAGTTTCGAAATATTAATATCTTTTTGTTGTCGTGTCAAGATTTACTTTACATTCTTTAGCTATGATGAACGAGCTTAGCTTTCCAAGTACATGCCATTGTACCATACGTGTCGAGATCGGTTGCTATAATCAGTAATCCTACTAAGTGATATCTTCCCTCTTTTCTTCTGAATGCCGAATTCCCTGAGTATATTAGAGGCTACTTTTGTATGCATGCTTGAAGACTATATGCTAATGGTAGAAGCTTGTTGAACATTGCATAAGTGTACCTATCGTTCTCCTTTTTGCCATTATTGACTAAACCATGCACTACTTGTTCTTTTTATTATATGGATTGTTATTTGTGAATGGATGACAATGTTTCGGCCCGAATGAACCCTGATACACCTAGAAAACTCAAGGGAGAAAGAACCTAGCAGACTTTGGAATTGTACATAGTGACGACCCCGCGAGTCAGCATGTCTTAAGGATTTATTATGACGCTAAATGATGTTGTGTGAAGTCTCTATTGCCTTCCTATGAAATGAAACCCCCTGATTAAGTAACTCAGTTTTGAAATGCTTCGAGTTTGTATGCTAGTGAATGAGAGTCGGATTCTTATGTGACTTAATTGTTCCAATTATCTAAGTTTTGTGATTCATGACATGGCATGACCTCTGACTGTTGCTTGCATTCCGTGAGTTCTCTGATTCTATGTAATAGCTGAATAATCGCCTACACACATATTGAAGCACGGTAAGGCGACCCTAGTGACTTGAATTCACGTCACCTTGCTCTTATATGTTTGATCAGAATAGCACAGGGGAGCATGTAAGGCCCATAAGTTAGCTGGAATTGATGTAAGAACATAGGATTGTCAATCACACATGCTTCCATTTTGTGAATTGCTTGCTATATGTATATCAGCCGGTTTCATGTTATCTCCAATTCCTAAACTTGAGAATGTTGAATTGCTCATACTATGCAATACTATGTCATGCTATTATACTTAAAAAGGATATTATGTGGCGCTATTATGCTTAAATGATACTTTGTGGTGCTATGTGACATTTTTGTTATTCTAAATGTGTTATAGGAGTCTCCATGTTAACCCTTGTGATCCCAAAGGTGACTCGAATTCATGTTTAGAATGAGACTGCTATTGTACGACCTTAAGATGTCATTGTCCCGATTGTCATGCCTTTAAATGCGCACTTATAGACGCATATGCATAGCATTATTGCTTGTCGTGCGAACTGAGTCTAAATTATCGAAAGTCCTTGTTCATTCTTCAAAACAAACTCGATATGGTTTTCCACGCCAACTCAATTGCCCCTCTTCGATGCGATTTGCCCTCGGCGCCTAAATAGAGTGAGTAAATGCTTGAAGAGGACTGGCGAGGAGGAGACTGGAAACCATAAGCGATTTTCTTTCGATCTAAAAGTAGTCTCTAAAATGAAGCCTTTTGAAAACCTATCGCGTAGATCCTAGTTATGTGCATGCATTCTAAGAAAGACCGAACTTAGATTTAGAATTTCGAGGACGAAATTCTTTTAAGGGGGGAAGAGTGTAAGACCCCGCGTTCTTTATTTTACGTTAAGCTGATTATCCCACTTTTTACGTTATAAAATCGTATTTTTAGTAATTGTACAAGTTAAATTATTATCGATGTGCTTATGTGAACGATAATCTTATTAAACATAATTACTACTGCTATTATTGATTCTATTGACGTTACTTATTTATAAAATTATTGAATCGATGCTAACTCGAGTTTTTAAAATTGTTTTTCGATTTATTTAGTCGATTCTCGAAGTTTGATTAAAGATGTTAATTATAGGACGTTTCGACTCGAGTTTAGAGTAATCGTTAATAAGTTGGGGCTGGAACCTAGCTGAATCATGTTAGTTGAGCCAAAAAAAAGAGAGGGGAAATTAGACAAAAAGGGGGGGCTCTCGGCCCTGAAGACCCGAAAAAGACCCCGACCCCCCCTCTCTCTCTAACTCGCGACTCCCTCTCTCTCCTCTGCTTTTCCTCTTCTCCTTCCTCCTCACACGCGACCACCAGCAACCCCACGTCGGCCACCTCCTCCCTCCTCGCACACACGCGTCGCCGACGAGCCCCACGGTGGTCCCCGTGTGCAGCAGACCACCACCAACCCGTTTTCCCCACCTTTCTCTGCGGATTGAAGCCATAGCCAGTCGCGTTTGCTTGCCTGAAACCGGCCGGGCACGTACCGGAATCCGGTCGAGCACCCAGTAGATTTGGAGTATGGTAGGTGAGTTTCGAACCTCTTCTCTTCTATAAATTGGATTCTCACCCTAATTCCATCTCAATGGTGCCTAGATTCCTCATAAATCGCGAGCTAGGGTTCTGGATTTGGGCTAGGTCATGAATTGCGCGAAGGACATAGGAGACTCTGATTAACTAGTGTTCGAATTTGCTTCAAATCCAACTAATCTGTGTGCCTTAAGCTAGGACCGAGGTGGGTGTTCCTCGCCTGCTAAATTAGTAATAATTTCGAAATCGTTTTAAGCTTTAAGTTGCGATGCATGCTAAGTTTAGTTAGATTATGCCTGAAAACGACTTTGAATCATTAAATGTAAGTTTAGTTGATTAATACTCGAAAGTGGCTTGAATCGATACATGTTAGTTTAGTTAGTTCATGCCTGAAAACATAGTTCGAAATGAGTTATGCATGCTTAGATTCTATTCAAGTAAATTCAGTTAGTGCATGCTTGAAAGGTTGATTTGATTAGTAACTTCGATGTAATAAGTGAATACCTAAAGTTATGTTATGTTTAAATGGCTTAAATAGGCTTGAAAAGCAATGTCGAGACAACGAATGACGCCGCAAATCGATGCATGTTATTTCAGTTAGCTCATGCTTGAAAAATGGCTTCGAAATGAATTATGCTTGTTTATAACCGATTCAACATGTTTAGTTCTGATGGAAACCTAGCCCCTGAAGATCTTGTCCATGATGATTGAACTCCTACACGTCCAAGAACAAGATCCCAAGTGAAGAAGATGGCTAAGTTATTGTAAGAAAGTGAAGCTAACACAAACGGGTTTACTAGCTTCAAAGTGTCGGTTTTGTGTATCTGATTTCCTAAGCTACATTGTAGCTTAGCCCTAACATTTTTCCATTTTTGGAATCCTTTTGATATTGTTTTGCAGGTCTAAGAACGAGTTTCAAGTCATTCCCTCAAAAGGATTGAAGATCAAGGTCATTTTTCAAGTTACTCCATTTTGCCCCGGTTTTGCGCGGTTTGAAGTATTCAGTTAATTAACCTTCAAAACCATTTTGTAACCTTGATTTTATTGAGGGGTGGGGGGATTCTACACATCCTAAATTTACCCCCCACCTTTAAAATCCAAGGCATGATCGTTTTTGCTAGCCAAACAAAAGCCATAAAAAAACCGGCCTGAACCGGCCCTTCCTAGAACCCTGTTCACTTGAACCGGTTCTTTACCCCTCAAATTTCCGGCCACTCTATCTAGCAAGTTGATGGGCACACTTCCCAAGCTTGGAACACACTACAAGCTACCTTGGATTGGTGACAACCTAGAGAAGAGCAACGAATGGGAGAGAAGATGGTGTCACTTGTGTGCCTAATTCCTATTGGCTAGCCGCAATATACCCATGCAAATTTCGACTACCCATGTGCTGTTTTCCCTCAATTTCAGCTTGTATTAATGTTAAACATGAACCTAAGTATTGTATAATCAAGCTAGACAAGGGTTAGATGGATAATTTGATGTATTAGTATTAGTTTAAGCATGATGTAATCTTGTTTAGCATAACCGTTTGTATTACTAGCTAATCATGTACTTAGATTAGTCCTAACACTTTTCCTCACTAGGAAGGAAAGTGATGTGGACATTTTCTAGCCTAGTATTGTTTTCCCTCCAGTATGTAAGGCCATTTTGGCCAAGGAAGAATCACAACTCAGATTTTTGAAATCCAAACTCGCGAGAAGCTTTGTTTTCTCTCAAAGAAAATCCTTGCTTGCTTATCTTAGTTTAGGCCAAACTAAGTGGTGTCCAAGTGAGTCTTAACCTTGATTAAGTGGTGCTTCTGTATCTTAATCAAGATTAAGGGCCCTAAACTTGAAGGTTGGTGGTGATTCTGTATCCAATCTCAGCTTTAGTTCTATCCTATTCTAGTTTCATCTCTATGATTTGCTTAGTGAAGTGATTAGCATGAATTAGTGCTTAATTACTTCTACTTAGCTAATCTTCCATTTCCATTCACATCCTCACTTCAAATACCATCTAATACATCCATGTTCATCATTTCCCATTCACCAAAATAACCCAAAACCGAATTATACCACAAAGGCTTTCAACCGTGCTTCTTTTCTCTTCTTCACGGTTTAGTGGGCAGCAAAGTGGCACGGTGTGGCCGTGCTTCAAGGCACAACCGTGCCACCTTGGCCGTGGTAAAAATATTCCTTTTCCCTTCCCTTTTGATGTGTATTGGCTCGGGTCCTCTATTCCCTTGACATATACATCATATTTGGTATCAGAGTCGTGTCTCTCCTAGGCCTGGTACTTCACCCACCTATTCAAACTTCCCTCCTTTCCACCTTCAAACACAAGTTAATATGAGTGCTAGTATGAGTGTGGAAGAAAAACTTGATGCTGTTTTAAGGAGCAACCAAGAAATTACTTCTTCAAATCAAGAGTTGAAGGCACAGAATGAGTACCTACGAAAGCAACTAGGTGCTTATATCAAGCAAAAGCAAAAGATGAATGAAGAGCCTTCCTTCAATGAACCACGAGTTCCAGAACAAGTACTCAGCCACACACTTGAGTCTTGAAGTGATGAAGAACCTTGGAGAAGGCCGCGAAATGAACAAAGGGGACAATCTAACTCTAATGACTTTAGAGTTGAGATTCCAAAGTATGAAGGCAAGGTTGACCCCGAGGAGTTCCTAGAGTGGATGCACAGAGTTGAAAGAGTGTTTGAGTACAAGGATGTTCAAGAGGACAAGAAGGTCAAGTTGGTTGCATTAAGGCTACGTAAGTATGCTTCCTTGTGGTGGACTAACCTTTGTGCTAAACGTGTTAGAGAAAGGAAGTCTAAGATTAGAACTTGGGAAAAAATGAAATCTAAGTTGAAAGCTAGATTTCTACCACCTAAATATGTGCAAGATTGTTATTCCCAACTTCATAATCTTAACCAAGGCAGTTTAAGTGTTGAGGAGTACACTAAGGAGTTCGAAAAGCTTGTTATTAAATGTGATTTGCAAGAACCTGAAGAGCAAACGATTGTTCGGTATCTAGGAGGACTTGAACCTAGATATTCAAATGTTGTTGAATTACAAGCTTATACTACCTTTGATGAAGTTTGTGTATTAGCTCATAAGGTGGAACAACAAAAGAAAGCTAAACCACCCTTTAAGTCCTCAAACACACGACCTCCAAACCAGAACCAACCTTTTAACAAGGGGAGTTCCAACCCACCACCAAAACCACAAAATCCCTTTCCCTTGAATCCAAAAAGAACCGTAGCACCTCAAAAGGCCCCAGCACCCCTATTTCATCCAAATCCAAACCCCAAGGCTAATAGGAGATGTTTTAAATGTCAAGGTCCTGGTCATATTGCTTCTGAATGTCCAAACAGAAAGGTTATCACTTTGGCTGAATGGACAACTGTCAAGGAGAACTTTGAAGAAGAGGAGCACAAAAATGAAAGTGAATCTGAGCCTGAAGAAGTTCATGAAGATGTCATTGAAGAAGCTGATGAAGGAGAACTCTTGGTCTTAAGGAGAGTTCTTAGCAATCAAAAAGGAGTTAAAGATGAACAAAGAGAGAACATATTCCATACAAGGTGTACCTCTCAAGGTAAAATATGCTCTTTGATCATTGATGGTTGTAGTTGTTCTAATGTTGTTTCTCCGAGTATGATTGAGAAACTAGGGCTGCAAACAATGACTCATCCACATCCTTACAACATCCAGTGGTTAAATCAAAGCAAGAGCATTCAGGTGAATTCTCGTTGTTTGGTTTCATTTTCCATTGGAAAAAATTATAAAGATGAGTTATGGTGTGATGTTATTCCTATGGATGCATGTCATATTCTGTTCGGAAGACCATGGTTGTATGACCGTAGAGTTA
Organism: Selenicereus undatus; assembly: GCA_017589665.1. Taxonomy (NCBI): domain Eukaryota; kingdom Viridiplantae; phylum Streptophyta; class Magnoliopsida; order Caryophyllales; family Cactaceae; genus Selenicereus; species Selenicereus undatus. The sequence continues at coordinate 50,483,554 of JACYFF010031958.1, forward strand.
TGCATAATGGTTATTTAAACACATATTCATTTACCAAGGATGGCAAGAAAATCACATTAGCCCCTTTAGCCCCATCCAAACTCCATGAAAAATCCCCACAAAATAAGCCCAAACACAGTGAGTGTTTACTAGCCTTGAATGAGTCAGTTTTAAAGGCTTCACAACATGAGTTTAAAGCCTTTAAAGAGTGGATTTTGAGCATCCAAGAGGAACCTGACAATCTATTGCCCACTCACCCCATTGCAAAAGCACTCCTCGAAAACTTCTGTCATTTATTCCCTGAAGAGATGCCCACGGGTTTACCTCCAAAAAGAGACATTCAACACCACATTGATCTTATCCCAGGATCCATCCTACCTAACAAGCCTGCATATAGGACGAACCCAAAGGATACTAATGAGATTCAAAGACAGGTTGCAGAATTGCAAGGAAAGGGCTTGATTCGTGAGTCTTTGAGTCCATGTGCAGTTCCAGCTCTTTTCGTGCCTAAAAAAGATGGACGAATACGAATGTGTGTTGATAGCAGGGCCATTAACAAGATTACTATCAAGTACAGGTACCCCATACCGAGACTTGAAGATATGCTTGATGAGTTACATGGCTCTAAGGTATTCTCAAAGATTGATCTTCAAAGTGGTTACGACCAGATCAGAATCAGAGAAGGTGATGAATGGAAGACTGCATTCAAAACCAAAGGTGGTCTTTATGAATGGTTGGTAATGCCTTTTGGTCTTTCTAATGCACCTAGTACTTTTATGAGGTTGATGAACCAAGTGTTTAGACCTTATCTTGGCAAGTTTGTGGTAGTCTACTTTGATGATATTTTGGTGTATTCTAAGAATGAGCATGAACATCAAGATCATCTAACTCAAGTGATGCTTGTCTTAGAACGGGAAAAGCTATTTGGTAACCTTAAGAAGTGTTCTTTCTTTACTCCAGAAGTTACATTTCTTGGTTATATTGTGACTGAAGATGGTATAAAGGTAGATGAAAGTAAGGTAGAAGCCATTCGTTCTTGGCCTATACCTAAGAGTATTCATGATGTTAGAGCTTTCCATTGTTTAGCTTCTTTCTACAGGAGATTTATTCGGAATTTCAACACTATTATGGCTCCTATGACTAAAGTTATCAAAGGTACATCCTTTATGTGGAATCCAAAAGCTTAATCTGCCTTTGAAGATGTCAAAGCTAAACTTACTCAAGCACCGGTATTATCTTTGCCTTGCTTTAGTAAAGTTTTTGAAGTTGAATGTGATGCCTCTGGTCTGGGCATTGGTGTAGTTCTTACACAAGAAGGTAAACCTCTAGCCTTCTTTAGTGAGAAGTTATGTGAATCAAGAAGAAAATACTCCACTTATGATAAAGAGGTTTATGCTATTGTGAGATGTTTAGAGCATTGGAATCATTATCTTATTGCAAGTGAGTTTATCTTACATTCTGACCATGAAGCATTGAAGTATATACAAGGCTAGCATAAGGTAAACTCCAGGCATGCCAAATGGGTTGAGTTTATGCAGTCATATCACTTTACTATCAAGCACAAGTCAGGTAAACTCAATCAAGGTGCAGATGCTCTATCCAGGAGATATCTCTTATTATTCCAGTTAGATGCTTGTGTACTTGGTTTTGAGCATCTACAGGTATTATATGCTGAAGATGAAGACTTTGGGGCATTATATGCTGCTTGTTCAAATCAACCCAAAAGAGATTTCCATGTTCAAAAGGGTTTTCTGTTTAAGGGTACTCGGCTATGTATTCCTAAATGTAGCACAAGAGAATTGCTGATTCGAGAAGTCCATGGAGGATCCTTAGCTGGACATTATGGTGAGAATAAAACTGTTATTATGCTAAGGGAACATTATTTTTGGCCAGGTATGGAACGAGATGTGCACGATATTCTGAAGAGGTGTGGAACATGCCAAGCTGCAAAGAGTCATTCACTACCTCAAGGCTTATATACCCATTAGCCGTACCAACACTACCATAGGAAGATGTGAGTATGGACTTTATTTTGGGTCTACCAAGAACTCCAAGAGGCAAGGATTCTATATTTGTGGTGGCAGACAGGTTTTCAAAGATGGCACATTTCATCCCCTGCAGTAAGACTAATGATGCTACCCATATTACCGAGCTCTATTTTAAGGAAGTGACAAGATTGCATGGTATTGCTAAAACCATTGTTTCTGATAGGGATACTAAGTTTCTGAATCATTTTTGGATTACTTTTTGGAAGAAACTAGGTACTAAGTTGCTGTACAGTACCACTTGTCACCCCCAGACTAATGGCCAGATTGAGGTAACTAATTGAACCCTTGGTACTGTTTTAAGGGCTTTGATTAAACCTCATTATAAGGCTTGGGATTTACTCGTGTCACATGCTGAATTTGCTTATAACAAAGCTCCTAGTAAGGCTACAGGTCTTTCACCCTTCAAGGTGGTGTATGGGATTGACCCATTGAGTCCCATTGATCTTACTCCACGACCAGAAGACTACAAGCCTCATTTTGATGCAGCAGCAAGGGTAAAAGAGATTCAGAAACTCCATGTGTTGGTAAAGGTAAAAATTGAAAAGACCAATACCACATATGAAGCCCATGCCAACAAGCATAGGAGAAAGATTGTATTTCAACCTGGAGACTTAGTATGGATTCACTTAAGGAATGAGAGATTCCCTTCTAAAAGGAAGGAGAAGCTCATGCCCCGAGCGGATGGTCCATTTGAAGTCTTGGAACGGGTCAATGACAATGCTTATAAGGTTGATTTACCAGGTGAATATGAAGTCTCTGCCACTTTCAACGTGGCTGATTTGAGTCCATATTATTCAGATGCTTCCCCACCAGATTCGAGGGTCAAATCTTTTCAACAAGGGGAGGATGATGGAAACCTAGCCACTAAAGATCTTGTCCATGATGATTGAACTCCTACACATCCAAGAACAAGATCCCAAGTGAAGAAGATGGCTCAGTTATTGCAAGAAACTGAAGCTAACACAAACGGGTTCACTGGCTTCAAAGTGCCCGGTTTTGTGTATCTAATTTCCTAAGCCACATTGTAGCTTAGCCCTAACATTTTTCCATTTTTGGAATCCTTTTGATATTTTTTTGCAGGTCCAAGAACGAGTTTCAAGTCATTCCCTCAAAAGGATTGAAGATCAAGGTCATTTTTCAAGTTACTCCATTTTGCCCCGGTTTTACGCGGTTTGAAGTATTCAGTTAATTAACCTTCAAAACCATTTTGTAACCTTGATTTTATTGAGGGGGGGGGGGGATTCTACACATCCTAAAGTTACCCCCCACCTTTAAAATCCAAGCCATGACCGTTTTTGCTAGCCAAACAAAAGCCATAAAAAAACCGGCCTGAACCGGCCCTTCCTAGAACCCTGTTCACTTGAACCGGTTCTTTACCCCTCAAATGGCCGGCCACTCTATCTAGCAAGTTGATGGGCACACTTCCCAAGCTTGGAACACACTACAAGCTGCCTTGGATTGGTGAAAACCTAGAGAAGAGCAACCAATGGGAGAGAAGATGGTGTCACTTGTGTGCCTAATTCCTATTGGCTAGCCGTAATATACCCATGCAAATTTCGGCTACCCATGTGTTGTTTTCCCTCAATTTCAGCTTGTATTAATGTTAAACATGAACCTAAGTATTGTATAATCAAGCTAGACAAGGGTTAGATGCATAATTTGATGTATTAGTATTAGTTTAAGCATGATGTAATCTTGT
>JACYFF010031958.1:50492882-50506477 GCA_017589665.1 Selenicereus undatus
AGATATGCATGTATGGTTATAACCGTTGGTTGCAGCTCGTTGCTAATTGTTATTTGTTGGTTCGGCAAGTTAAGCATTGGTAAGTTATGCAAGTTTACATTTTGCTCATTAGTATATCATGATCATTAGAATACTAAATTGTGAAATTGAAATCGAGTTGGTAGTTGGATGGTTTAAGGAAAGAATTATGAGCGTTCGAGGTCCTGTGGTAAGGTGCAAGTGAGGAGGGAGACTGGGTTGTGATTACCGCAATCGTGTGGATTGCGAGGCCATGTGTGGCTCATGTTGTTAAGTTGAATTAAGAAGTGTTTGAATGTGTACATGTGCACCCCTACCCTTTTTCATGCCATTAAGTTGTTTACTTGCATAGGTGTGAGTTTCGAAAAAGGAAGGATTTCATGTTTTGAAATGATAGTAGCCATAACTATTAATGCATCATGGCCTATTTTAACTAAATGAATACAATTTTGGGAGTGAACTCGCTTGAACGGAGGAATAAGAGTTTTGACAAAGAATTTCTCTGTGAGAGGCAGCAAACTTATTAGTCGTTAAGACCAGTTTAAATAGCTAAGATAAGTGCATATGGACAACAGATGGGAGTGAACCCGCTTGAACAGGGGAATCCCTATAGCCTAGGGCGTAGTCCCTAGAGACCCTGACGAGGCTTAAAGTCCAAAAGTTAGTTGTCATTCCGGGAGTAAGAGCCAAGGGGATTGAGTGTAGATCTCTCCCAACCAGCACTTTATGATCTTATGCCCCGAGTAGTTTCTTATTAAATAAGAAAAGCAGTTGCCATTTCGTCTTTTTAAGTATTTCAGAAAGAAAGTTTTAAGGGTCATTATGAGACCAAGATGAAAGAGATTCTTTTAAAAGAATATGAGCCTCAAGAGGCTAAGAGAAGAGTTTTTATGAGCCTCAAGAAGCTAAATCAAGTGTTTTCAGTAAAAGAAAGAAAGCTTCCTGTGTATGATATATACATGCTCTAAGTATACCTTATGAAAGAGTTATGTTGGCAAAGAAAGAAACGAAAGTGTCTACACTTGAAACTTCAAAGCATGTGATCGTAAAGAATATGTGACTTCAAAGTGAGTGTACAAGCATTATAGTTAGAAGTATGTGTTTTCAAGCAAGCAAGTGGCCATGTTTGTTTTCATGATGCATGATGCATTATGTACATATTGAGCATATAGGTGATAGTGCATTCAATGTTATGTTTTAGAATCACATGTTGTGTAATGTGAGTATATTTCATGCAAACCCCATGAATGAGAATCGATTGAGATTTGAAATGTGTGTATCCTATGCATACCATATGAAGAAGATGCCAAGAAAAGTATGATTCTGAAAAGAAATAATCTGATGTGCACATTATATGAATATGGTTTCATGCATAGTACGAATAGAATGCTAAGAAGTTATGTTTATGAAAAAGAATGCCCCTGTGCTTAACCTCATCGCTTGCTTAAGTGTTTGACTGCTTCTTAGTAAGAAATTTGGTCACTTAGAAACCTAGAAATGTGTGGGTGCTTAAAGTGAAGTTTATAGTTAGTGACATTTTCATAAGAGTTTTATGAGTGCCTAATATGATAGTAAAGTATGGATACGTGATATGTGATTAGTAAATATATTATTGCCTGCAATGGTTTTGGTTTTAACGGGGTCGGAGGACACTCACTGAGCGTGACCAAAAAGACATCTAGCTAACTGAATGGTTGGCTCATATGGCCATACAGAGCGACTTATAAACAATATGCATTACATGAACTTAGAATACTTGTTTACTATCATTTCAAACTAAGAACACATGACATGACTTCATTAAGCACGTAAAATCCCTTCAAATGGATCTAAACGACACCTGGCAAGCAAGAACAGGTTCCATCTTGACATAGCTAACTCAACATCTTCCTGTTATAAAGAAAACCTAGGGGAAAGGGGAAAGAGTAGTGGGATGAGCAACCATACGCTCAGTGAGTGTCCCCCAACCCCCTTAAAACCAAAATCGTTGCAGGCAATAATATCTTTACTAGTTACATATCACGTATTCATACTTTAATATCATATTAGGCATTCACAAAATTCCTATGGAAACATCACTAACCATAAACTTGACTTTTAGCACTCAAACACATTTTTAGGTCTCGAAATAACCAAACTTCTTTACTAACAGGCAGTCAAACACTTAAGCAAGCAACGAGGCTAAACACATAACTTTCTTTCTCATAAACATAACTCATAATATCCACTTAATGAACAGTTAGGTAACACTATGGCTATAATAATAAGCTACATGTCACAGATTGTAAACACTTAAACATGATGGATTCTTAGTTTCGATCAACAGTGGCATGATAGGAACTCACTTACACAACTTGTGATTCTAAACATAACATTCGATGTATTACTACTCATTTCAAGAAGTCATTACATGATGCACGTGTGAAGAATATGGCCACATAGCACCCTAAAATCACATATATCTGGTCATAATGCTTGTAGAGTCACTTTAAAGTCACATAATCTTTAAAGTTACATGCTTTGAAGTCACGAGTATAAACACTTTCTTTTCATACTCGAATCTTCCGTAGTATCTTATTCATAGGTTATATTTAGAACATGCACTTGTCATGCACAGAAAACTTTCTTTCTCTTTATTGAAAACACTTCATTTAGCCTCTTGAGGCTCATAAAAACTCTTCTCTTAGCCTCTTCAGGCTCATATATCTTTTGAAAGAGTCTCTTTCATCTTGGTCTGATAATGACCCTTAAAAACATTCTTTCTGAAATACTTAAAAAGGAAAAATGCCTACTGCTTTTTTCATTTGATAAGAAACTATTCTGGGCATAAGATCATAAAGTGCTGGTTGGGAGAGATCTATACTGAATCCCCTAAGCTCTTACTCCCAGGATGGCAACTAACTTTTGGACCTTAACCCTTGTAAGGGTCTCTAGGGACTACTCCCTAGGCTATAGGGATTCCTCCGTTCAAGCAGGTTCAGTCCCTATCTATTGTCCTTATGCACTTATCTTAGCCATTTAAACTGGTCTTAACGACTAATAAGTTTGCTGCCTCTCACAGCGAAATCCTTTATCGTGTAACTCACGCTTTTGTAAAACTCTTTAGGGATTCCCCCGTTCAAGTGACTTCACCCCCAAAACTGTTTTCATTTAATTAAAATAGGCCATCATGCATTAATAGTTATGGCTACTATCATTTCAAAACATGAAATTTTTCTTTGAAAAACGTACTCTTATACACATAATGCAATTTAAGCATTTAAGCACATACATTACATATATCACATTTAAGCACTTCATAATCAATTCAACACAATGAGCCACACATGGCCTCGCAATCCACACGACTGCGGTCAATTCACAACCCAGTCTCCCTCCTCACTTACACCGTACCACAAGACCTCGAACGCTCATAATGTTCTCCTCAAACCATCCAACTACTAGCTTGATTCATCAATTTATTAATCACAATATATTATCCTATTGGCTTATATAAAAGAGAGTACAATCCTCACTGGCTCTTACCTGAGCAACAACACCATTCAGCCACATATAACCACATTTATCTATTATCGATAACACTTTATTCAGTACATCAAACATTCTAATCATATACAATGCATTTCAAAGTAACTTTCCTAAGCATGAACGTACTAAGAAGGGGTTCAAATGAAAGCTAACATATTTCAATAGCTTCGAATTTAATTCAATTACATGCATTAGCTAGTTTTAGTTCGAATCGAAGCTAAACACGTTTAAATAAGTTCAAAATTAGTTCTTTGTCATATGTTAGCTAATTAACTTGAGTCGAAGCTAAACACGTTCATATAACTTCGAAATTAATCCCCTTTCATGCATTAACTCCTTACTTGAATCGAAGCTAAACATGTTAAACTAACTTCGTTTTTAATTCCTTTTATACATTAGCTAACTTTAATCGAATTCAAGCTAAACACATTCATATAACTTCGGAATTAATCCCTTTTCATGCATTAACTCATTACTTCAATCGAAGCTAAACATGCAAAACTAACTTCGTTTTCAATTAGAAACTTAGGCATGAATTAGCTATATGCATTTGAATTAACATTAAACATATTCGAATTGAAGCTAAACATATATAAACCCCTTCGAATTAACATATCATGCATAATCTACCTAAATTGATTCGAATCGATTCTAAACATGCATGATTCATTCCAATGCTACTTTTCAGGCCTTAGTTAACAAAACTAACATACAACACAACTTAAAGGTTAAAACGATTTCGAAACTACTAATACTTAGGAGGTGCTATGGAGTAAGAATATGTGACTTCAAAGTGAGTGTACAAGCATTATAGTTAGAAGTATGTGTTTTCAAGCAAGCAAGTGGCCATGTTTATTTTCATGATGCATCATGTAATGACTTCTTGAAGTACATATTAAGCATATAGGTGATAGTGCATTCAATGTTATGTTTTAGAATCACATGTTGTGTAATATGAGTATATTTCATGCATACCCTATGAATGAGAATCGATTGAGATTTGAAATGTGTGTATCCTATGCATACCACATGAATGGAATGCCAAGAAAAGTATGATTCTGAAAAGAAATAATCTGATGTGCACATTATATGAATATGGTTTCATGCATAGTGCGAATAGAATGCTAAGAAGTTATGTTTACGAAAAAGAAAGCCCCTGTGCTTAACCTCATCGCTTGCTTAAGTGTTTGATTGCTTCTTAGTAAGAAATTTGGTCACTTAGTGAAATGTGTGGGTGCTTAAAGTGAAGTTTATAGTTAGTGACATTTTCATAAGAGTTTTATGAGTGCCTAATATGATAGTAAAGTATGGATACGTGATATGTGATTAGTAAATATATTATTGCCTGCAATGGTTTTGGTTTTAAGGGGGTCGGGGGACACTCACTGAGCGTGTGGTTGTTCATCCCACTACTCGTTTTAAGGGAGTCACACACTCGCGGTTAAGGCTTAAGCTTTTATAAACAACTATTTACAAGGATTTACATAAGTCGTGTATTACTAGAGTCCACTACATGCCCAATTCATCCACTTCTCAAGCAAAATATTACTGTAGGCAGCCACATCACTTCGTATTACAGGTACATCTTGCACGAGCAACTAGTGGTCCTAGAAGGAACACAGATTCTTCAATTTATTCATCACCTAGGGGAAAAAGGGGTATAGGAAATGGAGTGAGCCACCACATGCTCAGTGAGTGTTCATCCACCCCTTAAAACGAAACATTACAAGCAATAATACCCATAATATCCACTTAATAAATAGTTAGGTAATACTATGACTATAATAATAAGCTACATGTCACATATTGTAAACACTTAAACATGATGAGTTCTTAGTTTCGATTATCGGTGGCATAGTGTACTTAGTAGGGGTGTTACATTGGGTGGTGGGCCCATAACCCACAGGTCCCAGGATCGAAACCTGGCTCTGATACCATCAATGTAACACCACTAGCCTTTAGGGCCGAAAGCGTTATGTTTTCCTAACTTCTTACTTAAATTCTGGGACGAAACGGGTAGAGTTTCCCCTGAAAACTGAACGTTTCCAGGCTAAACGCCTTACAATAAGTCCCTGTAAATCAACGGAAGCATAAACATATAAAACATAGCTCAACGGCCACACGCCGGAGTCATAACTCAACGAGCCACCCGCTCGGAGTACACCAAACAGAATAGTTCATTAATACAGAAAAAGTAAACGATACAACTCAACGGTTCACACAACCGGAGTAGGGGTTTACATCCCAAAACACATAACTAACTTTGACCGAAAAGACATCTAGCTAGCTAGATGGTTGGCGCACATGGTCGTACAGAGCGACTCACAAACAATATGCGTTGCATGAACTTAGAATACTTGTTTACAATCATTTCAAAGTAAGAACACATGACATGACTTCATTAACCATGTAAGATCCTTTCAAATGGATCTAACTAATACAATCACAGACTCACATGTTCAATCAAATTCAAGCCAAGCAATTACAATAAGTCACTTTGTTGGCATTTAACCACAACCACATCGATGGCCTTATAGGTACACATTAAGGTTTTATGAGGTACATATATCCTACACGTGATCATAGGAATCCTACTGCTTATGTCACTCACCTTGGTAGGGATTGTTTACTATGTACAATTCCAAAGTCTGCCAAGTTCTTTCTCCCTCATGCTTCCTAGGTATATCAAGGTTCGTTCGGGCCAAAACATTGTCGCCCCATTCACGAATAACAATCCATATAATAAAAGAACTAGTATTCTAAGTTCATGTAATGCATATTGTTTATGAGTCGCTCTGTACGGCCATATGCGCCAACCATCTAGCTAGCTAGATGTCTTTTCGGTCAAAGTTAGTTATGTGTTTTGGGATGTAAACCCCATACTCCGGTTTTGTGAACCGTTGAGTTGTATCTTTTAATTTTTTTGTATTAATGAACTATTCTGTTTGGTGTACTCCGAGCGGGTGGCTCGTCGAGTTATGACTCCGGCGTGTGGCCGTTGAGCTATGTTTTATATGTTTACGCTTCCGTTGATTTACAGGGAGTTATTGTAAGGCCTTTAGCCTGGAAACGTTCTTTTTTCAGGGGAAACTCTGTCCGTTTCGTCCTAGAATTTGAGTAAGAAGTTAGTAAAACGTAACGCTTTCGACCCTAGGGGCTGGAGGTGTTATGTGGCCATAGCCTTGCATTTTGACATATGCCTGCTTAACATAACATGCGTTTCCCCACCTTTCTCTGCGGATTGAAGCCATAGCCAGCCGCATTTGCTTGCCTTAAACCCATGGTTTAACATGTTTAACACCTTTCAAAGCATCAAATATGCCCAAACGAGTGCGAAATGCTTTGAAATGAGTAGTAATACATCCAATGTTATGTTTAGAATCACAAGTTGTGTAAGCGAGTTCCTACCATGCCACCGTTGATTGAAACTAAGAACCCATCATGTTTAAGTGTTTACAATATGTGACATGTAGCTTATTATTATAGCCATAGTGTTACCTAACTGTTCATTAAGTGGATATTATGAGTTATGTTTATGAGAAAGAAAGTTATGTGTTTAGCCTCGTTGCTTGCTTAAGTGTTTGACTGCCTGTTAGTAAAGAAGTTTGGTCATTTAGAGACCTAAAAATGTGTTTGAGTGCTAAAAGTCAAGTTTATGGTTAGTGATGTTTCCATAGGAATTTTATGAATGCCTAATATGATATTAAAAGTATGAATACGTGATATGTGACTAGTAAAGATATTATTGCCTCCAACGGTTTTGATTTTAAGGGGGTTGGGGGACACTCACTGAGCGTGTGGTTGCTCATCCCACTACTCTTTCCCCTTTCCCCCAGGTTTTCTTTATAACAGGAAGATGTTGAGTCAGCTATGTCAAGATGGAACCTGTTCTTGCTTGCCAGGTGTCATTTAGATCCATTTGAAGGGATTTTACGTGCTTAATGAAGTCATGTCATGTGTTCTTAGTTTGAAATGATTGTAAATAAGTATTCTAAGTTCATGTAATGCATATTGGTTATAAGTCACTCTGTATGGCCATATGAGCCAACCATTCAGTTAGCTAGATGTCTTTTTGGTCAAAGATAGTTATGTTTTGGGATGTAAACCCCATACTCCGGTTGTGTGAACCGTTGAGTTGTATCTTTTACTTTAGGCCCTTACCTGAGCAACAACACCATTCAGCCACATATAACCACATTTATTTATAATCAAGAACACTTTATTCAGTACATCAAACATTCTAATCATATACAATGCATTCCGAAGTAACTTTTCTAAGCATAAATGTACTAGAAGGGGTTCGAATGAACGCTAACATATTTCAATAGCTTCGAATTTAATTCGATTACATGCATTAGCTAGTTTTAATTTAGGTAAGAATTTAGCTAACATGTGAAAAAGAATTAAATTTGAAGTTGTTTAAACGTGTTTAGCTTCGATTCGAATTAAAACTAGCTAATGCATGTAATCGAATTAAATTCGAAGCTATTGAAATATGTTAGCTTTCATTCGAACCCCTTCCTAGGACGTTCATGCTTAGGAAATTTACTTCGAAATGCATTGTATATGATTAGAATGTTTGATGTACTGAATAAAGTGTTGTCGATTATATATAAATGTGGTTATATGTGGCTGAATGGTGTTGTTGCTCAGGTAAGGGCCTAAACTTCACTCTCTTTTATATAAGCCAACAGGATAATATATTGCGATTAATAAATTGATGAATCGAGCTAGTAGTTGGATGGTTTGAGGACAACATTATGAGTGTTCGAGGTCTTGTGGTACGGTGCAAGTGAGGAGGGAGACTGGGTTGTGAATTAACTGCAATCGTGTGGATTGCGACGCCATGTGTGGCTCATTGTGTTGAATTTATTATGAAGTGCTTAAATGTCATACATGTTGACCCCCTTACCAATGTGATATATGTGATATATGTGCTTAAATGCTCAAATTGCATTATGTGCACAAGAGTGAGTTTTTCAAAGAAAGATTTCGTGTTTTGAAATGATAGTAGCCATAACTATTAATGCATGATGGTCTATTTTAATTAAATAAACACAGTTTTGGGAGTGAACTCGCTTGAACGGGGGAATCCCTAAAGAGTTTTACAAAAGCGTGAGTTGCACGATAAAGGATTTCGCTGTGAGAGGCAGTAAACTTATTAGTCGTTAAGACCAGTTTAAATGACTAAGACAAGTGCATAGGGACAATAGATAGGGACTAAACCTGCTTGAACAGGGGAATCTCTATAGCCTACGGAGTAGTCCCTAGAGACCTTGACGAGGGTTAAGGTCCAAAAGTTAGTTGCCATCCCGAGAGTAAGAGCTTAGGGGATTGAATGTAGATCTCTCCCAACCAGCACTTTATGATCTTATGCCCAGAGTAGTTTCTTATCAAATGAGAAAAGCGGTAGGCATTTGCCCTTTTTAAGTATTTCAGAAAGAAAGCTTTTAAGGGTCATTATGAGGCCAAGATGAAAGAGATTCTTTCAAAAGATATATGAGCCTCAAAAGGCTAAGAGAAGAGTTTTTATAAGCCTCAAGAGTATAAATGAAGTGTTTTCAAAGAAAAAAAAGGAAAGTTTACTATGTATGACTTGTGCATACCATGTGAATGAGATCTAAGTATCAAAAGTGTTATGTGCATGTTCTAAGTATAACTTGTGAATGAGATGCTAAGTAAGATACGTTTATGAAAAAGAAAGTCTTATGAGCATATTTCATGCTTACCCTGTGAATGAGATTTGATTGAGACTTAAAATGTGCATGTCTTATGCACCGTATATGAATGAAATGTCCAGAAAAGTATGATTATAAAAAGAGATAACCTTATATGCACATCATGCAATTAGGGTTTCTTGCATAGTTGGAATAGAACGCTAAGAAACTATGCTAATAAGAAAGAAAGTTATGTTATCCTCGTTGCTTGCTTAAGTGTTTAACTGCCTGTTAGTAAAGAAGTTTGGTCATTTAGAGACCTAGAAAAATGTTAAGTGGTTAAAGTGAAGCTTATGGATAGTGATATTTCTATAAGAACTTCGTGAATGCCTAATATGATATTAAAGTATGGATACGTGATATGCGATTAGTAAAGATACTATTGCCTGCAACGGTTTTGGTTTTAAGGGGGTTGGGGGACACTCACTGAGCGTGTGGTTGCTCATCCCACTACTCTTTCCTCTTTTCCCCAGGTTTTCTTTATAAGAGAAAGAAGTGAAACAAGCCTTGAAGAGGAAACCATGATCCAAGTGAAACAAGCCGTGAGGGTGGCTAGCACACTTCTCATGGATTTCCTTGAAATCCTCATCTTGAACATACAACCCCTTGATGATCTCAAAACCAAGGACTTTGGATTCCAAGGTAGAGAGTAAGAGGTACCTTCTTGACAATGCATCCGCCCCTTTGTTAAGTTGACCCGACTTGTGGTGGATCACAAAATGGAAGTCTTGGAGGTACTCAACCCACTTTGCATGCCTTGGGTTGAGCTTGTGTTGCCCTTGTATGAACTTGAGAGCCTTATCATCCGAATGGAGAATGAATTCTCCTCCCACCAAGTAGTGCATCTAATGTTCCAAAGCTCTCACAATTGCATAGAACTCCTTGTCATAAGTGGAGTACTTTCTTTTGGCATCATTGAGCTTCTCACTAAAGAAGGCTAGGGGCCTCTTTTCTTGAGATAGGATAGCCCCTATCCCCACACCGGAAGCATCACACTCTACCTCAAAGACTTTGGAGAAGCTTGGTAGAGCTTGAACGAGTGCACTTGTGAGCTTGAACTTGATTTCTTCAAAGGACCTTTGAGCTTGGTTGGTCCACTCAAATCTCTTGGAATTAAGCACCTCGGTCATGGGAGCAACAATGGTGCTAAAGTCTCTCACAAACCTCCTATAGAAAGAGGCTAGACCATGGAAGCTTCTTACTTGTTGAATGGAGGTGGGAATGGGCCAATCTCGGATTGCTTGGATTTTGCTCTCATCCACATGAATACCTTGGGCCGATACAGCATAACCCAAGAAGATGACTTGAGAAGTGAAAAAGTGGCACTTCTCCAAGTTCCCATAGAGCTCTTCTTGAGATAGGATACTCAAGACTTGGTGCAAATGATGGGCATGCTCTTCTTCACTCTTGCTATACACCAATATGTCATCAAAGTAGACAATAACGAACTTGCCAATGAGGGGCTTGAGAACTTGGTTCATAAGCCTCATGAAAGTACTTGGTGCATTTGTCAACCCGAATGGCATAACAAGCCACTCATAGAGACCTCCTTTGGTTTTGAAGGCCGTCTTCCACTCATCTCCTTCATAGATCCGGATTTGATAATAGCCACTTCTAAGATCAATCTTAGAAAATATGGTGGCTCCATGAAGCTCATCTAGGAGATCCTCCAACTGTGGAATAGGAAAGCGATATTTGATGGTGATTTTGTTTATCGCTCTACTATCCACACACATCCTCATTGACCCATCTTTCTTTGGAACAAGCAAGGAGAGCACGGCACATGGACTAAGGCTCTTACGGATCAAGCCTTTTGCAAGAAGATCATCCACTCGCTGTAACACCCCCAGCCCCTAGGGCCGAAAGCGTTACGTTTTCCTAACTCCTTACTTAAATTCTGGGACGAAACGGACAGAACTTCCCCTGAAAACTGAACGTTCCCAGGCTAAACGCCTTACAATAAGTCCCTGTAAATCAACGGAAGCGTAAACATTTAAAAACATTAATCAACGGCCGCACGCCGGAGTTCATAACTCGACGAGCCACCCGCTCGGAGTACACCAAACATAATAGTTCATTAATACAGAAACAGTAAAAGATACAACTCAACGGTTCACACAACCGGAGTATGGGGTTTACATCCCAAACATAACTAACTTCAATCAAAAGACATCTAACTACTGACTGGATGGTTGGCTCATATAGCCATACAGAGCGACTCATAACCAATATGCGTTACATGAACCTCGAATACTGTTTACAAGCGTTTACAAACTAAAAATACTTTACATGACTTCATTAAACACATAAGTTGGCACAAATGACATCTTGCAAGCAATAATCGATTCCAGCTGACTCAACTTCTTCCTGTCATAAAGAAAACCTGGGGGAAAAGGGGAAAGAGTAGTGGGATGAGCAACCACACGCTCAGTGAGTGTCCCCCAACCCCCTTAAAAGCAAAACCGTTGCAAGCAATAATATCTTTATTAATCACATATCACGTATTCATACTATAATATCATAATAGGCATTCACGAAGTTCTTATAGAACTATTACTAACCATAAGCTTCGCTTTACCAACTTAACATATTTCTAGGTCCTTAAATGATCAAACTTCTTGACTATAGGCAGTTAAACACTTAGGCAAGCAATGAAGCTAAGCACATAACGTTCTTTCTCATAAACATAACTCATAATATCCACCTAATGAACATTTAGGTCACACTATGACTATAATAATAAGCTACATGTCACAGATTGTAAACACTTAAACATGATAGGTTCTCAATTTCATGATAGGTTCTTAGTTTCAATAAAGGTAGCATGTTAGGGACTTGCTTACATATCATGTGACTCTAAACAAACTTGGGATGCGCTATCACCTATATGCTCAATATGTACTTTAAGAAGTCACCACATGATATGTCATGAAAACATGGCCACTTGTTTGCTTGAACACATGCTTCTAACTATAATGCTTGTACACTCACTTTGAAGTCACATATTATTTACTATCACATGCTTTGAAGTTTCAAGTACAGACACTTTCGTTTCTTTCTTTGCAAACATAACTCATTCATAAAGTATAATTAGAGCATGCATATAGCACACATAGGAAACTTTCTTTCTTTTTACTGAAAACACTTCATTTAGCCATTCAGGCTCTTAAAACTCTTCTGAGGCTCTTAAAACTCTTCTGTTAGCCTCTTGAGGCTCTTAAAACTCTTCTGTTAGCCTTTTAGGCTCTTAAAACTCTTTTCTTTCATCGTGGTCGTATAATGACCCTTCAAACTTTCTTGCTGAAACATTTCAAAGGCAAAGTGCCAACTGCTTTTCATATTGAATAATAAACTATTTCTGGGCTTAAGATCATGAAGTGCTGGTTGGGAGAGATCTACACTCAATCCCCTAAGCTCTTACACCCGGGATGACAACTAAACTTTTGGACCTGAACCCTCGTCAGGGTCTCTAGGGACTACGCCCTAGGCTATATAGAGATTCCCCCGTTCAAGCGAGTTCACTCCCTATCTGATGTCCCTATGCACTTATCTTAGCCATTTAAACTTGGTCTTAACGACTAATAAGTTTGCTGCTGCCTCTCACAGCGAAATCTTTTATCATACAACTTGCTTTTGTAAAACTCTTTAGGGATTCCCCCGTTGAAGCGAGTTCACTCCCAAAACTGCTTTCATTTACTTAAAATAGGCCATCATGCAATAATAGTTATGGCTACTATCATTTCAAAACATGAGATCTTTCTTTAAAAACTCACTCTTATGCACATAATGCAATCTAAGAATTTAAGCACATATATTACATATATCACATTTAAGCACTTCATATCAAACATATCAATTAAACACAATGAGCCACACATGGCCTCGCAATCCACACGATTGCGGTAATTCACAACCCAGTCTCCCTCCTCACTTTCACCATACACACAAGACCTCAAACGCTCATGGTGTTATCCTCGAACCATCCAACTACTAGCTCGTTTCATCAATTTATTTTTCATAATATGTTATCACAAGGACTTATTAAAAAGGGGAAGAATTAGGCTCTTACCTGTGCAAACAGCACCTTTCAGCCACATATACGCATACATCTATATTGCCTTAACTTGGAATAATGCTTAACGAACCAATTTAAACTAATCAAGCCATAATAGATCAACTAAACATGTCATCTTCAAAATATAACCAATCAACTAAACATATATCGATTTGAAACATTCTTAGGTTGTTCCAACCAGCTATGCCTTTATAATCTCAAAATTAATCCTTTTTCATGAATCGCTAATTACTCGAATCAAGGCTAAACATATCAAA
>JACYFF010031958.1:50539577-50549674 GCA_017589665.1 Selenicereus undatus
TATATATATATATACATATAAATACATATATATATGTATATATATATATAGTTACATAGATATATATATGTGTAGACATATATATATGTCTAATGGTTGCGTTCCGTAATTTACGTTAAGCTTGTTGTATCGCGTTTTTTCGTCGTAAGATCTTATTTCATTAACAATATAATTTAAATTATTATTGACGTACTTGTGTGAACGATAATTTTATTAAAAAGAATATTTCGTCGCTATTTATATTATTTGTATTACCATCAACTATTTCGAAAATTTTTGAATCAAAGCTTACCTAAGCCTTTGAAATCATTATTCGATTTGTTTGGCCGTTTTCCGAATTTGGTTAGGACGCTGATTTTATGACTTTTCAACCCAAGTTTAAACTGATCGATATTGCATTTGGTATCAGGAGCCTAGTTGTTGTACCAATTGAACAAAAATATATATATATATATGTACATATATAATATAATATAACATAAGGGGCCGAAGCCCCTTATTTCCTCAGCCAAGGCACGATAGAGGGGTTCTCGAACCCCACCCCGCTACCCCCACCATGATGGAGAGAGAGAGTTTGAGTGAGGGAGAGAGAGAGAAGGGGACAGGTGCCAGCGGCGGATCAGGCGGTGGCAGCCGTATGTCGCCAGCGCCCATGGAGTAATAGAGAGTGAGGGAGAGGACGCAGGCTTCGGTAAAGCGTGAGAAACAGGGGCTTGGGTCAAACCCTAGCCGCCGCGACCCCAAAACACCGCCTCCACCGCCACCAACGACGGTATGCAGGCTTGAAGGCCGAAAATGGGGGATGGGAAGCAGCAACCAGTAGTGACCTCAGCAACAATGAAAAAGAGGGAAATCGGGGATTGGCCTAACTTGCTTCGGGTCTGAGAGTAGCAGCGAGGAAGGACAAATTCTGAGTTTTGAAACTTCCAAATTGTGCCTCATTAGCCCAGGAGTTGGGTCCTTAGCTTTCATCGACCTGGGTGTTCCTTGCCTCCTAAATATTAGTAATTTCGAAAATGTTTTAGCCTTAAGTTGTGATGCATGTCAATTTAGGATTAGTTAGATTAAATGAGATTATGCATGTTCTATTTTAGCTGAATTCAGTTTAAATCGATGTATGTTAAGTTCAGTTAATTCATGCCTGAAAATGACTTCGAAATAACCTAATAATGCCTTGAATCGATATATGTTAGTTTAGTTAATTTACACATGAAAATGACTTCGAATCGATGTCTGTTTAATTAACTAATTCGTGGTTGAAAGTAGCTTCGAAACAACCCAAGAAAGCTTCAAATCGATGCATGTCAAGTTAGTTGATTCAAGTTTGAAAACGACCTAATAACCTTGGTTAATTAAAACATATACGTAAGCCCTAACGCGATTAAATTATGTTTTAAAAATGACAGGAATTGGGCATGCTTAGTGCTTTGAATCGATACTTGTTAAGTTAAATAATTCGTTCTTGAAAGTAACTTTGAAAAGAACTATGAATGTCTTGAATCAATGCCTGCTAAGTTAGTTAATTAATGTTTGAAAGTAGCCTTCGAATCGACCTAAACGCACTTTAAGCCGATGTATGTTAAGTTAGTTGATGCAAGCTTAAAGGTAGCTTTTGAAACAACCTAAACATGCCTTAAGTTATTGTATGTTGAGTTAGTTGATTATGCTTAAAAGTAGCCTTCGAAGCGACATAAGCATGCTTTAAATCGAGGTATGTTAAGCTAGTTGAATCATGCCTAAAAATGACCTTGAAATGACCCAAGAATGTTTTAAGTCGATGCATTCTAAGTTAGTTTCACGCCTTATTAGTTCATTTTGATATGTTGAGTACCCTCTCTATGGAATCAACCTCTCTATGGGTAGGAATACCAGTAGAGGTAAGGTTGCCTACAACTGGATCTCCCCAGACCCCGCGAAAGCGGGACCCACACTGGGAGTTTGTTGTTGTTGTTGATCTGTTGAGTACCCTGCTTAAGTTAATGAAATATAAATGTTTATAAATGTCGTAATGTGCCATTAGAGGGATGCTAGATCACTCGGTAAGTTATATGTCGCTATTACGCCGTTCTTTATGACTTTTATGATGATATGCTATGCTTACAAAATTGAAAAATGAGTTGGTAGTCGGATGGCTTGAGGATGAACTAATAAGAGTTTTGAGGTTCTTTGAGGTTGGTGTTGTGTGAGGAGGGAGCTTAGGTTGTGTTTAACCGCAATCATGTGGGTTGTGAGGACATGTGTGGCTTATTCTACTGAATTAATTATGAAGTGTTTGAATGTATTACGTGTAAACTCCCTTCCCTTTATGTCATTAAGTTTCATCTTGCTAGTGAATGTGAGTTTAAAAAAGAAAGTTTTCATGTTTGTAACTAATAGTACCCGTAACTATTAGCAATCGATGGCCTATTTTAACTATATGAATACAGTTTTGGGAGTGAACTCGCTAGAATGGGGGAACCCTAAGAATTTAAATAAAAAGAGAGTGCGTTGTATGAAAAATGATTTCGTTGTGAGAGGCAACAAACTCATTAGCCGTTATGGCCATACGCTTTAAACTGGCTAAGATAATGTGCTGTGGACAATATGATAAGAATGATGCCAGCCTAGGGAATAAGTCCTGGTACTAGGAAACCCTAGAAGACCCTGACGAGGGTAATGGTCCAATATGTTATATGTACCCATCCCGGGAGTAAGACCTTAAGCGTGAGCGTCAGGTCTCACTATGTGGTTTAGAATAGATCTCACCCAATCAGCTCCCTGTAATGATCTTATGCCAGATGTATTTTCCTAATAAGCAAAGAAAAACAATCAGTATTTTAGAAAGAAGGAAACTTTTTAAGGGCCATTAAGAGGCCAGATTGAATGAAATGTGAAAAGCTTATAAGGATCATTATAGGACCAATACAAAAGAGATTCTTTTAAAGAATATGAGCCTTAAAGATGCTAAGGAAAGAGTTTTTATGACCTTAAAGAGGCTAAGTAAAGTGTTTTCAGAAAAAGAAAGAAGGATTCTTGTGCATGTCTTGTGTTTAAGATTCTAAGTATATCATGGCCATATTCTTATAATGCATCGAGCATATGAGTTTGAATGTGCATGTTTTGTGAAAGAAAGCTCCTTGCATGATCTCTACTCCATGTGTTCAAGCATCTCGTGTGACTGAATTGGATAGACAAGGCATAAATCACGTGTTATATCACATAACCTATGAAAGAAAGTTCTCTGCTTAGCCCTCGTTGCTTGCTTATGTGTTTGAGTGTTTGATTTTTAAGAGATTTGGTTATTTAGGAACCTAAAAATGAGTTTAGTGGCTAAAATGAAGTTTATGGATAGTAATCCTTCCTTGAGGACTATGATTGCCTAATATGATAGTAATATATAAGCACGTGATATGTGGCTATTAATGGTATTATTCCCTGCAATGGTTTTGGTTTTAAGGAGTCAGGGAATACTCATTGAGTGTGTGGTTGCTCATCCCATTACTCTTTCCCATTTTTCCCCAGGTTTTCTTTTGACAGGCATAATTCAACTCATTTATGTCAAAATGGAAAATATTCTTGCTGAAAGGGGAGTCTTGTGTGCCCACAGTGGAGTAGTCTCACTATTTGATGATGTTATAGATTGTATTCTTAGTTGTAAATATATGTAAACAAGTATTATGGTTCATATAGTGCATTCGGTTTAGGAATCGCTCCGTATGGCCATGTGAGTCAACCATCTTATTTGTCAGTTGACCTTTTTAGCTGAAGTTAGTTACGTTTTGGGATGTAAACTCCAATACTCCGGTTGTGTGAACCGTTGAGTTGTATCTTTCATTGCTTCTTTATTAATGAACTATATTGTTTGATGTACTCCGAGCGGGTTGCTCGTTGAGTTATATACTCTGGCGTTTAACGGTTGAGCTTATTTTAGAATATTTTATGCTTTCGCTGATTGCAGGGGTTTATAGTAAGACTTTTAGCCTGAAAACGATCAGTTTTTAGGAAAAATTTTGTTCGTTTCGCCCCAGAAATTAGATACGAAGTAAGAAAACGTAACACTCCTGCCCGTAGGGGCTGGGGGTGTTATAAGATGGTACTAGAGCAAAGGTCCTGCGACCATCGGCCACGACCTGAGTCTTGCATTTTATATAGTCGCCTAGGAACACTTTGTGGTTGTGTGACATATGTGTGTTTTGTGTGCAAGTGTGCCTTATAGTATGGCCATTTACGACTTATGTGAGGCTCCAGTAGGTCGATTGAGTGAAAGTGGTGAGTTGCGGATTAGTCTAGGAGTCAAATAGCTCCCTACCTCGAGGTGAAGTCGTGGGGGCTCCATTGGTATAATATGTTCCTAATGTGTTAATTGACTTCAATGATTGACTTTTATGCGATCCGGTTAAGCTGATCGAATAAAATGTGAGTCATGTGTTAGGATGTTAGCCCAATTCACTTCTGTGTTCTTGTGTGAGCTAAGTGACATTTTGAATGGTAAATGTTTTCTTCGTGCACTTTGATATGACAGTCGATAATTAAAGCATGTCGATTTAAACTCAAGCGATTGAAAATCTTTTTCTAAGCTCATTCTTTGCCTCTATGTGTGAATTGCTCCTCAGGCCCTACAATAGAGAGAATAGACGTACTTAGAGATGGTAGAGAAGAGGCTAAAAATGGATGAGTTCTTTTCCACCTTTGAATTTTAAGATTTTGAAATGTTAATGTCCTTTTTTACTGTCGAGCTCCGCTTTCACTTTGCACCGAAGGACTTACATCCCCTTGTCAATGGTGAATAAGTTTACCTTCACTAGTACATGCCTTTAAGTTGTGTGTGTCAGAATGTTGCTTGTAAACGTGTATGTGCTAAGATGTGTACGTTGATAGAATCCTTCGTAAAAGGTTAGGAAAGGAATGATTGGAAATTAGTTGCTATGATTGATAATTCTACTAAATGGTACCATGCGGTTGTGAATTTTGAATTGCCTGAGTGAAATTAGGGGATATTTTCATATGCATGCTTGAAAAACTAAGTGCTAGTGGTAGGATCTTGGTGAACATTCCGTGAATGTACCTATTGTTTCTCCTTCTTTGCCATTGTTGCCTAAACCGTGCATTACTTGCTTTCTATTATATGAATTGTTATTTGCGAATGGGGTGACAATGTTTTGGTTGGAACGAACCCTGATATACCTAGAAAGTGTAAGTGAGAAAGAGCCTAGCAGACTTTGGAATTGTACATAGTAAACGACTCCTACTAAGGTGAGCGACATAAGCAGTAAGACTCCTATGATCACCTACGGGGCAGGTGTGCCTCGTAAGAGCTCAACTGGTACCCGTAAGACCAATAATGTCGTCGTTCTTACCCCCCCCGTTAGTTCATTGATGGCCAACTCTAAACAGTTGGGACAAACCTCGAGGCATAACCTCGACCTTAAGTTTTAAATGAGGATGCACTCGCGCATACTTGTGTAGATGCCCTCCCGTGAGACACTACCGTGAGACTATGTGCTTTGAAGCATAAGCATAACGTTATGCAAAGTGTAAGGGTCATGGAAGCCCGTACAATTGCTTGGGATCATTATGCATGGTTATTCAAGTGTCTTGTGAATGATTGGCTTAGTAAATGCATGTCTTGATATTTGTTTGACTTAAGTTGGGTTGGTATGTGACTTGGTTATCCAGATGATTTAAGTTTTGTAATTCATGGCATGATATGACCTCTGACTCATTATTTGTATTCTGCGAATTCCATGATTCCATGATTATCGCTGAATAACTGTGTATGCACATATTTGAAGCATGATGAGGTGACCCTAGAAACCTGCATTCACATATTCTTGCCCTTACAAATTTGTTCAAAGTGGCACAACGGAGGTGTGTAGGCCCATAACCCATAGGCCCTAGGATTCGTCTAGGAGCGTAACCATTCATTTGTATGAACTTATAACCCAGGAGGCGATCAGCCCCAAATAAGAACCTCAGGGAAAGACTCCACACCATCAAAATCACCGATTTACATTCTTACCTAGGCGTTTTCTTCCCAAGTTATTCCTATTGACATGTATTGTTGGTTCGTGTTACATGTGAATCTTAATCCTTGGTATGTTCTGTGTTGACTCTACGTGTTGCCAATGTGATTTCAAATGCTATTTCAAGTTCCATCATTGTCGACATGACGTGGTTTGATGTCTCTACTATCTTAGTGTGACTTGGAACTTTCTGGTAAATGATTTAACCTTAGATTGACCTAATATCTTTGTGTTTTAGAATGAACCTAATTAAGTTAACCCCTTCATATGACTTTAGCATGTCCTGTCTATGTTGCCATGAATGCAAGGCCTACAGGTTAGTTGTGATTGATTTATAAACATAGGAATATTAGTTGCGCATGCTTCTGTTGTGTACTTGCTTGCTATATGCGTATTAGACGGCTTCATGTTGCTTGTGATTCCTAGGCTTGAGAATACTAAATTGCTGATACTATGCGACACTAAGTGATACTGTTGTGCTTAAATGATGCTACGTGGTGCTATGTGACATTCTTATTATTCTAATGTGTTATAGGAGTCTCCATGTTAATTATTGTGATCCCAAAAGTGACTTGAATTCATGTTTTAAAATGAGACTACTAGTAGATGACCTTAAGATGTAATTGTCCTAGTTCCCTTACCTTTAGATGCTCACTCATAGGTGCATATGCATAGAATTGTTGTTTATTATGCAAATTGAGTCTAGATGATTAAAAGTCTTTTTCCCTTTTAAAAGGAAGCTTAATATGGTTTTCCACACCAACTCATTTGCCCCTCTTCGATGTCATTTGCCCTCGGTGCCTAAATACAGTCAGTAGATGCTTGAAGAGGACTGGCGATGAGGAGACTCGATACCATAAGTTTTTTGCCTATTTTCAACTAATTATAGAACTAGATTTTGGATTATGGTGCGAGTTGTGTAGATGAAGGAAAGCCTTAGAGTAACGGTAATGTTCTCTCTGTGCGACCAAAAGGTCACGGGTTCGAGCCGTAGAATCAGCCATTGACAAAGTCAAGTTAGGCTGCCTACAATTCACCCCTTGGGGTACGGCCTTTCCCCGGACCCTACGTGAATGTGGGATGCTTGTGCACCGGGCTGTGCTTTAGTGCGAGTTGTGTAGATTATGTCATGTGTGTGCACATTTTAGGTATGACTAAATATGGTTTGAGAGTTTCGAGGACGAAATTCTTTGAAGGGGGGAAGAATGTAATGCCCGCGTTCCGTAATTTACGTTAAGCTAGTCGTATCGCCTTTGGATCAAGAACCTAGCTGTTGTACCAATTGAACCAACAAAAACATATATATATATATATATGTGTGTGTGTGTGTGTGTGTGTGTGTGTGTGTATAAGGGGCCGAAGCCCCTTACTTTCTTAGCCAAGGCACGACAGGGGGGGTTCTCAAACCCCACCCCGTGATCCACACCGTAAGAGAGAGAGTTCGAGCAAGGGAGAGAAAGGGAAGGGGACCGGTGCTAGCGGTAGGTCAGGTGGCGACAACCGTACATCGCTGGCGGCCAGAGAGTGAGGGAGATGAGGCAGGCTCCGCTAAAGCGTGAGAAATAGGGGCTTGGGTCAAACCCGAGCCGCCGCAACTCCCAGACGCCGCCTCCACCGCCACCAACGAATGTCTGGTAGGCTTGAAGGCCGAAAAAGGGGGATGGGAAGCAACAACCAGTAGTAACCTCAACAGCAACGAAAAAGAGGGAAATCGGGGATTGGCCTAACTTGCTTCGGCTCTGAGAGTAACAGCGAGGAGGGACGAATTCCAGGTTTCGAAACTTCCAAATCAAGCCCAATTAGCCCAGGAGTTGGGTCATTCGCTTGGATCGAGCTGGGTGTTCCTCGACTCCTAAATATTAGTAATTTCGAAAATGCTTTAGCCTTAAGTTGTGATGTACGTCAGTTTAGGAGTAGTTAGATTAATTGAGGCTATGCGCGTTCTATTTCAATGGAATTCAGTTTAAATCGATGTGTGCTAAGTTTAGTTAACTCATGCCTGAAAATGACTTCGAAATAACCTAACAATGCCTTGAATCAATATATGTTAGTTTAGTTAATTAATACTTGAAAATGACTTTGAATTGATGCCCGTTTAATTAACTAATTCACGATTGAAAGTAGATTCAAAACAATCCAAGAACGCTTCGAATCGATGGATGTCAAGTTAGTTGATTCAAGTTTGAAAACAACCTAATAACCCTTGTTAATTAACGCAGATACGTAAGCCTTAATGCGACAAAATTATGCTTTAAAAATGACACGAATTGGGCATGCTTAGTGCTTTGAATCGATACTTGTTAAGTTGGAAAATTCGTGCTTGAAAGTAACTTTGAAAAGAACTAGGAATGTCTTGAATCGATGCCTGCTAAGTTAGTTAATTAATGTTTGAAAGTAGCCTTAGAATCAACCTAAATGCGCTTTAACCGATGTATGTTGAGTTAGTTGATGCATGCTTAAAGGTAGCTTTTGAAACAACCTAAACATGCCCTAAGTTCTTGTATGTTGAGTTAGTTGATTAAGCTCCAAAGTAGCCTTCGAAGCGACCTAAGCTTGCTTTAAATCGAGGTATTTTAAGCTAGTTGAATCATGCCTAAAAATGACCTTGAAACGACCCAAGAATGTTTTAAGTTGATGCATTCTAAGTTAGTTTCACCCCTTAATAGTTCATTTTGGTCTGTTGGGTACCCTGCTTAAGTTAATGAAATATATATGTTTATAAATGCCATAATGCGCCATTGGAGGGATGCTAGATTGCTTTGTAAGTTATATATCGTTATTATGCCATTCTTTATGACTTTTATGATGATATGCTATACTTACGAACTTGAAAAACGAGTTGGTAGATGGATGGCTTGAGGATGAACTAATGAGAGTTCTGAGGTTCTTTGTGGTCAGTGTTGTGTGAGGAGGGAGCCCAGGTTGTGTTTAACCGCAATCGTGTGGATTGTGAGGCCATGTGTGGCTTATTCTTCTGAATTGATTATGAAGTGTTTGAATCTGTTACGTGCAAACTCCCTTCCCTTTATGTCATTAGGTTTTATCTTGCGAGTGAGGGTGAGTTTAAAAAACAAAGTTTTCATGGTTGTAACTAATAGTAGCCATAACTATTAGCACTCGATGGCCTATTTTAACTATACGAATACAGTTTTGGGAGTGAACTCGCTAGAATGGGGAATCCCTAAGGAATTTAAATAAAAAGAGGGTGTGTTGCACGAAAAAGTATTTCGCTATGAGAGGCAGCAAACTTATTCGACGTTATGGTCGTACGCTTTAAATTGGCTAAGATAATGTGCTTTGGACAATATGATATGAATGATGCTACCGTAGGGAATAAGTCCTAGCACTAGGAAACCCTAGAAGACCTTGACGAGGGCAATGGTCCAATATGTTATAGTAGTCATCCCGGGAGTAAGAGCTTAAACGTGAGTGTGAGGTCTCACTATGGGGTTAAGAATAGATCTCACACAAGCAGCACCCTATAATGATCTTACGCCCGATGTATTTTCCTAATAAGCTAAGAAAAGCAGTCGACATTTTGCCACTTTAAGTATTTCAGAAAGAAGGAAAGCTTTTAAGCGCCATTAAGAGGCGAGATTGAATGAAATGTGAAAAGCTTATAAGGGCCATTATAGGACCAATACGAAAGAGATTCTTTTAAAGAATATGAGCCTTAAAGATGCTAAGGAAAGCGTTTTTATGAGCCTAATGAGGCTGAGTAAAGTGTTTTCAGAAAAAGAAAGAAGGATTCTTGTGCATGTCCTGTGATTAAGATTCTAAGTACAGCATGGCCATATTCTTATAATGCATCGAGCATATGAGTTTGAATGTGCATGTTCTGTGAAAGAAAGCTAATTGCATAATCTCTGCTCTATGCGTTCAAGCATCTCGTGTGAGTGAATTGGATAGACAAGGCATAAGTGACGTGTTATATCACATAACCTATGAAAAAAGTTCTCTACTTAGCCCTCGTTGCTTGCTTATGTGTTTGATTGTTTTGATTTTTAAGAGACTTGGTTATTTAGGAACCTAAAAATGAGTTTAGCAGCTAAAATGAAGTTTATGGATAGTAATCCTTCCTTGAGGACTATGATT
>JACYFF010031958.1:50558428-50569785 GCA_017589665.1 Selenicereus undatus
GTGTGTGTGTGTGTGTGTGTGTGTATTATATTATATATATGTTTGTATGTATACACACACACACACACAAACACACACACACACATACACATATTTATATATATATATATATATATATAGATATAGATATAGATATGCTGTAACGTCCCCAGGCGTTAGGGCCGAGGGCATTACGTTTTCTTAACTTTTTACTTAAATTCTAGGATGAAACGGACGGAGTTTCCCCTAAAAACTGACTGTTTTCATGCAAAAAACCTTACAATAATCCCTACAAATCAACGGAAGTGTAAAGCATTCAAAAGTAGCTCACCGGCTACACACTGGAGTTCATGACTCAACGAGCCACTCGCTCGGAGTACACCAACCAGAATTGTACATTAATATAGGAAAAGTAAAATATACAACTCAACGGTTCACACAACTGGAGTATTGGGGTTTACATCCTAAAAAATAGCTAACTTTGACCAAGAAGAGATCTAATTGATTAGATAGTTGACTCATATGGCCATGCAGAGCGACTCATAACCAATATGCATTACATGAACTAGAATACTTGTTTACAAATTTTTACAACTAAGAATACTTTACATGACTTCATTAAAGATGTAAGTATGCAGACATGACACCTTGTAAGCGAGAATGGACTCCATCTTGACATACCTGACTTAACTTCTTCCTGTGACAAAGAAACCCTGGGGAAAAGGGGGAAAGAGTAGTGGGATGAGTAGCCGCAAGCTTAGTGGGTGTTCCCCGACCCCCTTAAAACCAAAACCGTTCGTACAATAATATCTTTAGTAGACACATATCACGTATACATACTTTGCTATCATATTAGGCATTCATAAAATCCTTATGGAAGGTTCACTATCCATAAATTTCATTTTAACCACTCAAACATATTCCTAGGTCCTTGAATGACTAAGTTCCTTTTCTAACAAGCAGTTAAGCACGTAAGCCAGCATTGAGGATTAAGCATGGGGATCTTTCTTTTTCATAGTCATAACTTCTTAGCATTCCATTTAAACTATGCATGAAACCTTATTCATATATATGTTGTGCACATAAGGTTATCTGTTTCGTAATCATACTTTTCTTGGTATTTCATTCACATGATATGCATAAGGAACACACACATTTCAAGTCTCATTCATAGGGTATGCATGAAACGTGCTCATAAGGCTTTCTTTTTTGTAAATGTATCTTACTTAGCATCTCATTCATAAGTTATACTTGGAACATGCACATAACACTTTTATTTTCATCAACATACTTTACTTAGATCTCATTCATATGATATGCACAAGTCATGCACAGGAAGCTGTCTTTCCTTTTACTGAAAGCACTTCTTTTAGCCTCTTGAGGCTCATAAAAACTCTTCTCTTAGCATCTTGAGGCTCATATTCTTTAAAAAAAATCTCTTTCATATCGGTCACATACTGACCCTTATAAACTTTTCACATTTCATTCATCTGGCCTCTTATCGGCCCATAAAAACATTCTAACTGAAATACTTGAAATAGCGTAATGCCAACTGCCTTTCTTTGTTTATTAGGAAAATACATCTAGCATAAGATCATTACAGGGTGCTGATTGGGTTAGATCTATTCTCAAGCCCATAGTGAGATCGAACGGTCACGCTTAAGCTCTTACTCCCAAGATGACTACATATAACATATCGGACCATTACATTACCCTCGTTAGGGTCTTCTAGGGTTTCCTAGTACCAGGACTTATCCCTTAGGCTAACATCATTCATATCATATTGTTCGAAGCATATTATCTTAGCCAATTTAAAGTGCATCGGCCATAACAACTAATAATTTTGCTGCCTCTCACAGCGAAATCCTTTTTCATACAATTCATGCCTTTATAAAACTCTTTAGGGATTCCCCCGTTCGAGCAAGTTCACTCCCAAAACTATATTCATTTAGTTAAAGTAGGCCATCATGCACTAATAATTATGGCTACTATCATTTCAAAACATGAAATCCTTCATTGAAAAACTCACCCTTATGCACACAATGGAACTTGAGGACATGGAAGGGAAGGGGGTCCACATGTATCACATTCAAGCACTTCATAATGAATTCAGCACAATGAGCCACACATGGCCTCGCAATCCACACGATTGCGGTTAATTCACAACCCAGGCTCCCTCCTCACAAGCACCGCACCACAAGAACCTCGAACCACTCATAGTTCTACCTCAAACCATCCAACTGCCATCTAGGTTTTCAATTTAGTAATCATAACATATTATCATGAAAACTTATAAAGAGACGTTTAATAGGGTTCACGCACTTACCTGGACAAGTTGCACCATCCAACAGTGCGTTACAGCATATATATACATATGTATATCTATATCGCATCAACTTGAAATAAGTACTTATAAAAACTTATAAAGAGAGGTGTAATAGGGTTCATGCACTCACCTAGGCAAGCAGCACCATCCAGCAGTGCGTTATAGCACATATATACATATATATCTATGTCGCATCAACTTGAAATATGCATTTAATGAACCGTATTAAGCTAATAAGGCATGAAACTCAATTACATTCATGTATTGCAGTTAAGGGGGGATAAACTAGCCCATTTCGTCGTTCGAATGTTATTTCCAAGCTATTGCACGAGCATAATTCAACTAAATAGACAAGCATAGATTCGAGGCATTCATTCATTGTTTTGAGGTTACATTTCAAGCCTAATTTAGCCATTTAAGCATGATACGATTGAAGACGTTGGTTTAGTACATTGAAGTTGCTATTCAAGCCTAATTAAACCAACTAAGCCTCATGTGAATCAAGGCGTTCGTTTGTTATATCAAAATTACTATTCAAGCATACGTTAACCAATTAGGCAAATACGAATCAAGGGTTATGTTTATCATATCAAAGTTACTATTCAAGCCTAATTACAACATTTAAGCATAATGCGATTCAGGGCGTTCATTATTGCGAAGCTATTGAACGATCATGATTTAACTAAGCATATATATAACGATTCTAAGCATTTACAGTTTACTTCGAAGTTATTAAACGATCATGAGTCAGCTAATCATACATATAACGATTCTAAGCACTTATAGTTTACTTCGAAGTTATTAAACGATTATGAATTAACTAAATGTACATATGTCGATGCTAAACATTTATAATTTATTTCGAAGTTAATAAACGAACATGAATTGGCTAAACCTACCCTATTTCGATTCGAATGCTAATATGATAATTCGAAACTACTTTTCAGGTATGAATTAACTTAATATATTCGAATCGATTCTAAATATGCATAATTTACTTCAAACTAAACTTTCAGGCATGTATAAACTTAACATATTCAAATCGATTCTAAACATATATAATCCATTTCGAACTAACTTTTCAAGCATGTATAAACTTAACATATTTGAATCGATTCTAAACATGCATAGTTTCTCATCACATAATCCACGAAATTAACTAAACCTAAGCTGACATAAATCATCGTTTAGGTGAAAACGTTTCAAAATTAATACTAATTTAGGAGACGAGCAACACCCACCTCGATTCCATGCTAGAGAACCCGTTCTAAGGGCTTTGGTTCGACTTTGAGGGCCGAAAAACCTCAATCCTCGATCCAATTAGTCCCAAATGCATGTCCAACTGATGAACCCAAAACCCTAGTCCGTTGCCTTGCTTGAACCGAACCCTAGCTCCCAAATTTGGTGGCATTTGAGGGAAATTTGGTGGCGTTTGAAGGTGATTTGGGTCGAATTCGACCCCCAAATATATAGGGGAGGTAGATTGTGGTGTGGGTGGCCGAATTCTAGCACGTGGGTGGCGAATTTGGGGCGGTGGACGCATGGGTTTTCTAGGTTACTTTGGCTGTGAGAAGTGGGAGATGAGAAGGGTTGTGTTTGATGACTGGTGAAGCGTGGGTAGGGGACGGTGACGCCAGACGGTGACCAGTGGTTGCCGATGAGAGAGAGAGAGAGTAGCGAGTGTAGAGAGAGAGAGAGGAGGGTCAGGGTCTTGGGGTGTCTGAGACCGGAATCGCAGCCCCCCCATGTTTACTAATCCACTTTTTCCCTATTTTTTTGGTTTCTTGATCGCTTGCCCATTCAACTAACATCGCCTATCTAATTTCTAATCTCGTACCTCATAACGTATCCCGAATCGATAATATGACCCTTTGTTAATTATTCGATGTCAAATACGTCTAGGTTCAATTCAATAAACCACAAACTAAATCTAAGGTTGAAAACCTAATCGTACTCGGGAAACGACTAAATAAATTAAATAATGACTAAATTAAACTATCGATATAATTCAAAGGCACAAATAGCACAAATTAACTTTAAAATCAGTAATAGCAATAATAATCCTTTGATAAAATTATAGTTCCCATAAGCACATCGATAATAATTTAATTCATACAGTTACTAAAAATACGATTTTATAATGTAACAAGGTAATACAGTTAGCTTAATGGAAAACAAAAGCGCGGGTCTTACACTCTTCCCCCCTTAAAAGAATTTCACCCTCGAAATTCTAAATCTAAGTTCGGTCTTTCCTAGAATGCACGCACACAATTAGGATCTATGCGATAGGTTTTCAAAAATGTTTCATTTTGCAAACATTACTTCTTTTAAATCGAAAGAAAATGGCATATGGTATCCACTCTCTTCCTCGCCAATCCTCTTCAAGCGTGTACTCATTCTATTTAGGCACCGAAGGCAAATCACATCGAAGAGGGGCAACTGAGTTGACGTGGAAAACCATATCGAGCTTATTTTAAATGAACATCATCTTTAAAATTTTATCTAAGCAATATTAGAATCGCAACGACTACTATGCACTTACGCATAAACACGAGCGGCATTTAAAGGATTTTCATGTATGGCAACTTAAACATAATAATTCGAGGTCATATCAAGGCATTCAACTTAACCAAGTTCATTCCGAAACATGAAGAAATCGAATTATTTTAACATCAAGTCAGTCAACCCAAGTTTCCGTATCACAACAAACTAGCAAGGACACCAAGGTAGCAAGGACATAAGATAACTCACCATCTAAAAGACTAATAATTATGAGCAACATCAATCACTGGTACAAGGGTATAACCTGTACATTAATGAGAGTAATTCATGGTGCTATCAATTAGCAAGCAAGAAAGAACTTGGAAGAAAAATGGCATGCTAAGAATGCAGGTGGATGGGCAGTGGGGTTTCAGCATGTGACTTGTAAGCACATTGTTTCTAGTAGAGACCGACCCACTGAGATTAGTAGTTTTCATGGGGGAAGGAAGGCTTACAAGTACTTAATTTGCATGCATATATTTTCAAAACAGTTGCTCAAGTATGTGAGTTACAGGGCATAATACAGCAAGCAACATAGGAGTTAGTAGAGGAATTACTCAAGAGCTCCTAAGCTTATGTCTCATATTAGAACTACAATAAACTAAACAAAAGATTTCCAGCCATAGTGTGTAGCTGAAAGGATAATAAGTAGACGAGATAATCACAATAGCTTAGCTAATGGAAATTTCAACTATAGGGTCTTCATAGAGAACTGATTATCTCTACTTACTGAGACCATGCAAGTAAGATGACATGGCCATAGACATGAATCTACACCCTTTTGCACCCTTATAAGAATATCACAAATATGTAACACAACACAACCAACCCACACCAGATCATGCATATTTCATAATTCGACGATCAAGTGATGCATAGATTCCAATGCGACCACAAGCACCCCTAGCACATTATCGTGTCACAGGAACTGGATGGACAATAACATATTCATGCAAATGTAGGTCTCTAAGATCGTTAACTATTATTATACAGAATAGTAGCATGACAACACTAAAAACCCAAAATTAAAAAAAAAACCCCATGACACTAATGGCAATAAGTAATTCAGCTAATAAAATAAAATACACTCTAAGGTTTCCCCATGAAGTTGATCACGTAACATATGATACAAGAGAGCACGATCATGTCATGCCATGACACTTGGATCAATCATGCTAATGGTCATTTTGTGCAACTCACACACCAAATTTAGAATAAAGAATTTAAATATGACCTTGGATACATTATCATGCTTTCCTCCTAAAACATGAAATATATAAAGGTGAACACATGTGAATGCAGCCTCTTGCAGTCATTACATCATGCATTAAATACATGTGTATACAACCACTCAAGCCATACCATAATATAATAAAATTTATGGAGTGTAAACAATAGCTCAGAGATCATACTGTTTGACAAATCACACAAGTTATATTGTTCGGCTAATTCAGCCACATGCCTTACCAAACTCAAGCTAAGTAAACACCATGAAGTGCATTTACTAAACAATTCGTCGACAGAACACGTCAATGACCATTTAATCACAAGTCCAAAGTAACTATATAAGCTCCTATGAGCTTAGCACTACACGTATGCCACGTTGATACTCGAAGACACTTAAACTCATTCATTGTCACGCAAGAATGTACCTATATGACCGTATGTAACTGCAAACCCTAGGTTGCAACCTATAGTAAAAGGATAAGTCTTGGGTCTATGGCTTATGGGCCTATATGCTTCCGCTGCGCTACTCTGATCAATCAAATAAGGGTAAGAATATATGAATGCAGGTTTCTAAGGTCATTTCATCATGCTTCAAACACGGGCACATGCAGTTACTTAGCTATAACATGAAATTATAGAAGCCACGGAATGCAAATAATGAGTCAGGGGTCATGTCATGCTATGAATTACAAAACTTGTATTATCTAAACGACCAAGTCATATAATAAACCAACTTTAGCGAAGCAAACATCAAGAACTGCAACAAATTATTCATACAACACATAACTGGTCATGGACTCATCAAGCAGTGAATGCATCTTGACAAGTAAGTATTCAATACATCTAGTTACACATAGGAGCTTATGCTCACATAACAAGGCACAAACACTATTGTGAAGCAAATGCAGGTCTTCAGACGCAACAGTAAGGCCTAACTATAGAATTACAGAGGTCTTTTATGCGAAAGAAAAACATTAACTCACCATTTAGGAAGGATCTCAACTTTTAAGGTCTCTATGTTTCGAAAGGAGAATGGCTTAACTGCTTCTAGCTCATTCCCTACCAACCATTGAGTGCGTCTGCTCACTCTATTATGGGGCTCGAGGAGTAAATCGTACTTTAGGGGCAAAGATGAGCTTACAGTTAGGGCTTTCTAATCATTCGATTTCAAATCATATGTTCTTTAAACCTTCGATTAAAATCTCCAAGGCATATAAGCAAAACAACTTTCGATTGAGCTAACACTTAACTCACCCACGAAACTACGAGCCACTCAGCTTACACCTTAGCGAATGGTTCTTTCATCCAACCCTTCAGCTCACTCAAGCCACACCTAACCAGGTAAACGCGCTAACATTCCCACAAAACTCACATTTGCACACCTAGTAGGCATATATCACATCATTGTGAACGCGTTCCTATCAGACTATATGAATGCAAGACTCAGGTCACGGCCTATAGTCGTAGAACCATGCTCTGATACCATCAATGTAACATCCCCGGCCCTTAGGGCCGAAAGCGTTACGTTTTCTTAACTTTTTACTTAAATTATGGGACGAAACGGACAGAGTTTCCCCTAAAAACTAACCGTTTTCAGGCTAAAAGCCTTACA
Organism: Selenicereus undatus; assembly: GCA_017589665.1. Taxonomy (NCBI): domain Eukaryota; kingdom Viridiplantae; phylum Streptophyta; class Magnoliopsida; order Caryophyllales; family Cactaceae; genus Selenicereus; species Selenicereus undatus. The sequence goes on from JACYFF010031958.1 coordinate 50,566,114, forward strand.
ATAAATCCCTGCAAATCAACGGAAGCGTAAAACATTTAAAAGAAGCTCAATGGCTACACGCCGGAGTTCGTAACTTAACGAGCCACTCGCTTGGAGTACACCAGCCAGAATAGTACATTAATACAGAAAAAGTAAAAGATACAACTCAACGGTTCACACAACCGGAGTATTGGGGTTTACATCTCAAAACATAACTAACTTCGACCAAGAAGACATCTAACTAATTAGATGGTTGGCTCATATGGCCATGCAGAGCAACTCATAAGCAATATGCATTACATGAACTAGAATACTTGTTTACAAATCTTTACAACTAAGAATACTTTACATGACTTCATTAAAGACAACATGACACCTTGCAAGCGAGAATAGACTCCATCTTGACATAGCTAACTCAACTTCTTCCTGTTACAAGGAAAACCTGGGGAAAAGGGGGAAAGAGTAGTGGGATGGGCAACCACAAGCTTAGTAAGTGTCCCCCGACCTCCTTAAAACCAAAACTGCTGCATATAATAATATCTTTAGTAGACACATACCGCGTATACATACTTTGCTATCTTATTAGGCATTTATAAAATCCCTATGGAAGGTTCACTATTCATAAATTTCATTTTAACCACTAAAACGTATTCTTAGGTCCCTGAATGACTAAGTTCCTTTACTAACAAGCAGTTAAGCACGTAAGCGAGCATTGAGGGTTAAGCATAGGGATCTTTTTTTTTCATAATCATAACTTCTTAGCATTCCATTTAAACTATGCATGAAACCTTATTCATATGATGTGCACATAAGGTTGTCTCTTTTCATAATCATACTTTTCTTAGCATTTCATTCATATGATATGCATAAGGCACACACACATTTCAAGTCTCATTTATAGGGTATGCATGAAACATGCTCATAAGGATTTCTTTTTCATAAACGTATCTTACTTAGCATCTCATTCATAGTTATACTAGGAACATGCACATACCACTTTTATTTTCATCAACATACTTTACTTAAATCTCATTCATATGATATGCACAAGCCATGCACTGGAAACTTTCTTTCTTTTTACTGAAAACACTTCATTTAGCCTCTTGAGGCTCATAAAAAATCTTCTCTTAGCCTCTTGAGGCTCATATTCTTTAAAAGAAATCTCTTTCATGTCAGTCGCATACTGACCCTTATAAACTTTTCACATTTCATTCATTTGGCCTCTTATCGGCCCATAAAAACATTCTTCCTGAAATACTTGAAATGTCATAATGCCAACTGCTTTTCTTTGCTTATTAGGAAAATACATCTGGCATAAGATCATTACAGGGTGCTGATTGGGTGAGATCTATTCGCAACCCCATAGTGAGACCTAACACTCACGCTTAAGCTCTTACTCCCAGGCTGGCTACATATAATATATCGGACCATTACATTACCCTCGTCAAGGCCTTCTAGGGTTTCCTAGTACCAGGGCTCATCCCATAGGTGTAACAGCCCACGACCACCCGCCATTGAGGTATTGTCTGCTTTGGGCAGGCGGGACGCTGCCACCATCCCTGCCCTCATAGTTTTGTCCTCAAAAGGCGCCTCAATGGATTGAGGTATCCCCACGCTTATAAGGTGTGGTTCGCTCTCCTCAACTACTGATGTGGGATACCTTCATCCACCCCCCTCTCAAGAGCCCAACGTCCTCGCTGGCACATCGGTCTGGGTCCATGGTTCTGATACCATCTGTAACAGCCCACGATCACTCGCCATTGAGGTATTGTCCACTTTGGGCAGGCGGGACGCTACCACCATCCCTGCCCTCACGGTTTTGTCCTCAAAAGGCGCCTCACTGGGTTGAGGTATCCCCACTCCTATAAGGCGTGGTTCGTTCTCCTCAACTATTAATGTGGGATACCTTCATCCACCCCCCTGTCAGGGGCCCAGCGTCCTCGCTGGCACATCGGTCCGGGTCCATGGCTCTGATACCATTTGTAACAGCCCACGACCACCCACCATTAAGGTATTGTCCGCTTTGGGCAAGCGGGACACTACCACCATCAGTAGTTGATGAGAACGAACCACGCCTTATAAGCGTGGGGATACCTGAACCCATTGAGGCACCTTTTGAGGACAAAATCGTGAGGGCAGGGATGGTGGTAGCGTCCCGCCTGCCTAAAGCAGACAATACCTCAATGGCGGGTGGTCGTGGGCTGTTACAGATGGTATCAGAGCCATGGACCCAGATCGGTGTACTAGCAAGGACGCTGGGCCCCTGAGAGGGGGGTGGATTAAGGTATCCCATATCGGTAGTTGAGGAGAACGAACCACGCCTTATAAGCATGGGGATACCTCAACCCATTGAGGAGCCTTTTGAGGACAAAACCGTGAGGGCAGGGATGGTGGTAGCGTCCCGCCTGCGCAAAGCGGACAATACCTGAATGGCAGGTGGTCGTGGGCTGTTACACTAGGCTAACATCATTCATATCATATTATCCGAAGCATATTATCTTAGCCAATTTAAATTGTATCGGCCATAACGGCTAATAATTTTGCTGCCTCTCACAACGAAATCCTTTTTCATACAACTCACACCTTTATAAAACTCTTTAGGGACTCCCCCATTAGAGCAAGTTCACTCCCAAAACTATATTTATTTAATTAAAATAGGACATCATATACTAATAATTATGGCTACTATCATTTTAATACATGAAATCCTTCATTGAAAAACTCACCCTTATGCACATAATGCAACTTGAGGACATGGAAGGAAAGGGGGTCCACATGTATCACATTCAAGCACTTCATAATCAATTTAGCACAATGAGCCACACATGGCCTCGCAATCCACACGATTGCGGTTAATTCACAACCCAAACTCCCTCCTCACAAGCACCGTACCACAAGAACCTCGAACCACTCCTAATTCTACCTCAAACCATCCAACTACCATCTCGGTTTTCAATTCAGTAATCATAACATATTATCATGAAAACTTCTAAAGAGATGTGTAATAGGGTTCATGCACTTACCTGGACAAGCAGCACCATCCAGCGGTGCGTTATAGCATACATATACATATATATATATCTATAGCGCATCAACTTGAAATAAGCAATTATGAAAACTTATAAAGAGACGTGTAATAGGGTTAATGCACTTACCTGGGCAAGCAGCACCATCCAGCGGTGCATTATAGCATATATATACATATATATCTATGTCGCATCAACTTGAAATATGCACTTAATGAACCGTATTAAGCTAACAAGGCATGAAACTCAATTACATTCATGTATTGCAGTTAAGGGGGCATAAACTAGCCCATTTCGTCGTTCAAATGTTGTTTCCAAGCTATTTTACGAGCATAATTCAACTAAATAGACAAGCATAGATTCGAGGTTACATTTCAAGCCTAATTTAGCCATTTAAGCATGATACAATTGAAGACGTTGGTTTAGTACATTGAAGTTACTATTCAGGCCTAATTAAACCAACTAAGCCTCATGTGAATCAAGGTGTTCGTTTATTATATTGAAATTACTATTCAAGCATACATTAACCAATTAGGCAAACATCGAATCAAGGGTTATGTTTATCATATCAAAGTTACTATTCAAGCCTAATTACAACATTTAAGCATAATGCGATCCAAGGCGTTCATTATTGCGAAGCTATTGAACGATCATGATTTAACTAAGC
>JACYFF010031958.1:50591424-50637644 GCA_017589665.1 Selenicereus undatus
TGTGTGTGTGTGTGTGTATATCTGTGTGTGTGTGTGTGTGTGTCTATATATATGTGTGTATTTATGTATATATATATCTATATGTGTGTATATATATATATTTATATATATATATATATATATATATTTATATATATATATGTATATATATATATATGTATATATATTTATATATATATGAGGCATCGATTTTAACTATCAGTTTTTCTCCTGTTTTAGGGATAGCTAGCCTAGGTAATTGAACACACAGCTTTTTGAGTTGTTGTACTAGGCTGGTATGGTAGTCTTTCTATTGCTGGTTCATCCTCTTTTTCAAGAGATCTTGTAAGGGTCCTCGTAACCATGCTAGGTTAGGGATGAAATCATTGATGTAAATTATACATCCTAAGAATCGTTTGACTTGTTTTCGGTTGGTTAATCTGTCTGGGAGGTTTGTAATTTTTTCACAGATGTGAGGTTTCATTTCTATCCCAGTATGGTCTATCTTGAGGCCTATGAACTCTATCTGTTCTTTAGCTATTTCGGCTTTCTTTGCATAGAGGATGAGGCCATGGTCACGGCTTTTCTGTATGAACTTCATCAGATACATCGCATGATCTTGAGGTGTACTGAATGCAGTCAAGAGTTTGGCTGACTCCTTGAGTTTAATCTAATAAAATCCATATCTGCAATCGAACTTTGAAAACCACTTTTTGCTAAGGGTTTTGTTGATGAGTAATTCCTTGTTGGGAAGGAAATATCCATCAAAAATGGTAAGCTCATTAAGGCGCTTATAATTAATAACCATACGAGGTTTGCCTCGCTTCTGTTCAGAATGGTTATTCACCATAAAGGCTGGGCTGCTATGAGGACTCTTGTTTTCCTCAGTGCTTTTGAAGGCTAAATGCTTTTCTTCGAGTTCACGAAGTTGGATTTTGAATTCTTGTTCATCGGCTTGATTGTAACTCATCGGTTTCACACGTACAATAGAATGGGCATCCTTGAGCTGAATGTCCGCGTAGGATTTGTCTTTATCCCAATATTTTAACGGGTTTTCATCCAAATTTTCTTGGAGAAGGGCTTTGACTTCTTCTTCCAAATGGAATTCCAAAGCTTTTTGTGTTGTGCTTAGAGCTTGGATTAAAGATAATGGGCAATTTTTTAGCGTTTTTGGCCATTTTTGGGTGTCATCTATAGGATAATCACCACGGTGGCTGCGCAGGATGAAAGTAATCCGGGAACGCAAGGTGGGATTGTGGAGAATAGTGGAGGTAATCCAATGTCCACAAGGAGTTAAAAATCTAATCTGGGTGTGATTAGAGGAATATTCCTTAAATCGTTTAAGGAAATCAACACCTAAAAGGACGTTATAGGTAGCATTGGGAGGGGCTTGAATAACCACAGGTGGTAATGGTATGATTTTATGATCACCTATTTGGGTGTCATAAATGGCAATGAATTGGCCAAAGACAGCTTTGGTTAGCTTAGTCACTTGACCGGATGCAACAACTACTTGAAGAGGTTTGCGTAGGTCTTTCCAGTAACGAGCTGGATAGGCATTGGCTGAAACCATGGTGACATCGGAGCCGGTGTCGATCATGGCGTGAAACCATTCAGGCTTGTGATATCCATAAACAAGCTTAATTTGAATATAAGGAACCCTAATCATGGATTCGGATGGCTTGAAGGATTGCGCCATTGATTTTAATGGTTAACACTTTCTCAGTGATACTGTATGTAGTTTCGGTGAGAAACCGCATACCAAGCAGTAAATCGGCTTTTGTATCAAAGGGTTCAAATTCAATGTGAATAATCCTTTTGATGGAATGGAAAAGGATAGGAACATAGGTAACTTTATGTTCTTGAATCTGTGGAAAGAGGTCCTTTCCAGTATAATTTTGCTGTATGTAAGGGTTGATCCAGATCAATCCGTCTTGCCAATTGGTGATGTATATTTTTGTTACCAATTGGTAGATGGCAGTTTTGGGCCTTAAGGATCTGTCTATGCGTTCTTGGGGGTAAGAACGTAGTGTGGATCCATTAACAGAATATCTAGCTGATGTGTGCTCTTGCTTGTTAAAGAGTGGCTTTGGTTGAATGTTCATTTCCCAGTTGGCTTCGAGGCTGGGGATGCATGATCGTGAGATCGGCTGTTCTTCACAAACATTAGAAAAGATTTCGTCAATTTCAACATAATCTTTGTCAAGAAATTTATCAATAACATGTGTGTTACTCAACATATAACTTACCATGACATAAATGGTAAAGGGTGAATGATGCAGACTAAATAATAGGTCTGTTCGTGAGAACTTGTAACAGAGATTAAGGGCTCTATCAGTATCAAGATCTCGAATGGGAATACCGTATCCAGGATATAGGGTAAATCCTAGATTCTGGTACATGATGTTTCCTCTCAGGATTCCAATTAAAGCTTCGGCCCTATTTGCTATGCGATTATGCATTAGGGTTAGCATGATAGGCCCCACTCCTAGTTATTCACATATTGTTCAATCACTAGAAAGAACCTTTTCAGTAGCAGCTCAATTAAAATGTATCACTGATGAAGTTTTAGAATTGAAAGTCGAATTAGCAAAAAGTAAGATTGAAGTTAACGAGATTAAGAAATAATCGTCTGTAATCCATCTTTCATTAGTTAATAAAATTAGACATAGTAGAAAATTTACTTTAAGTATTAGTACTTCATTTTAGCATAAATATCCTTTCCAAATCCAAAAAACAAAAAACCATTTCTTTTACACAATATAAAAATTCAAAAAAACAAGTTGGAGAAAAATCAACTAAAAAGATAGAGAAAGAAGAAGAGGATGGAGTATAAGCAGTATACTCTTGAGAAATTACAAAATATGTTTGATAAAGAGCAAAATCTAATAGAATTAAACAAAATCATGAGTGCAATAGTTGTTAAACAAGATATATTATTTGATGATAATGAACAAACAAATATTGTCCTGTTAGAAAAAGCAATATATTAGCATATGAACCTAATTAAACTAGAAGATCTTAGTGTTGCGATGAAGTCAGAAGGAAGTTGGATAAAAAAAATATGGTACAATATTATTGGTGATGAAATGAATAAGATTGGAGAAGAACTTAACATAAATTAAATCAAGTCCAATCTAGTTAACAATATTTTTCCTCAACTTGAAGAATTTAGTGAACCTTCTACAAGAAATACCCATTTTATGAGACCTAGGTACATTCCTGCAGGGTGTATAACTAACTTTTCTTTTCGGTTTATCCCAAAGAAAATCATGGCCTTTGAAGAAATTGGCCTTACCTCAATTAGTCAAATAGGATACATATTAAACATTGATAGAGCTCATAATAGAGAAGAAATATTTGAGCATTGAAAAAAAGGAATGAATAGTGTCTTGAATTTAAATATCACATGGACTGTAGAAACTTTCCTAAATTACATCGAATGTAGTTTTTCTGGTACTGTAGCAGACATGTATGATTCATTAAATGAGGATTTTTTAGAAAATTTGCTTATTATCCTGCTAGAGAAAGCAATTGTAAGTATAGGGCATGAGGAGAATTAGGTCATTATGCAAACGAGTGCTAAAATACGAAGAATAACAAGCTTATTAAAACCTTAGGAAGTCTATATTATTTTGAACTTAGCAAGGAAGAAGCACTAGATCTAACCCTAAAAAACAAGGAAATTGTTGAGATTGTACTAGAAGATAAAGAAAGTGATTATGAACGAACCAGTCATATGATGGAAAGTAACTCAATTAGTCTTGGTGATACTCAAGAAGAAGCATTTATTATAGATAATGAGAATGAAGATGTCAAAGGAGATTGGGTCATTCCTATAATACAGAAAGACATGATCTATAAAAAATCCATCTTTCAATTAAAGAGTAAGTATATATGTGAAATGATGGAATGAGATTTAGAGATAAAAGACTATATGATGTGGGAGAAGTTAATCTCATTAATTGGGAAAACATCCTTAAGTATAATTAAGATAGAAAGTATAGGTATATCCATGTTGGAAGTGTTCAAGTGCAAATTACTCCTCTATAGTGTTATGCAAAGATATTGAGCTTTATACTTTGCTCTATGATATTAGGGATACTAAATTTAATAATCAAATCATCATAGAGATTAAGACCAATTTATGTAATGGATCTGTAGGATTCAATTGCCGACCTGAATATTGTGTAAGCATAAAAGATGAATTTGCAAAAAACTTCCTATCCCTTAAGATAAAAATAGTTGTGATGGATATGAAAAGAAGAAGATACCCACTAAGGATATTTTGAAAAATAATCTACAAATTAGATAATGCTATAGGTCCAAAGATTAAGATAACAGCGATAGGGGTAGAAAAATTTGAAAGTCCTACTCCTATACAAAAAATCCAAAGGATAAAATCCAATCCTCAAGATATAAAAATCAATAGGCCTTGGATATATAACTTTACCAATCCCAAAAATCAATAAAAGAAATGTAATACAATTGATGAAAATGGTAAAATTACCATTAGACCCCAATTATTAAGAAGCATGCACAAGATCAGAATGGGAAGAGGGATCTTCATCAGCTAGAGAAGAGTTTAAAGAAGATGATACAATTAGTATGAGCAACTAATTGAGTAGAATTTTTAAATCTGCAAGACACAGTGTAGATTAAAATATGAGTCTAGATAGAAAAGTTATTGTGTATAAAACAAGAACTATTAGTGAACCAATCTATGAAGATGAGTTAGTCAAAATTATCACTATGAAGATATGCTATGAAGTCACCAACACAAAGCCTAATAGCATCTATATCCCAATAAATGTATGTTTGGAGGGATATAATAAATTTGAATTGTATGCCTACATAGATAGTGGTTGTTCTATTTGTTTTGAAAAAAAGATCTTTATTTCTAGAATTTATGTGAAAAAAGGCCAAGAATCCTTTACAAGTAAGGATAGCTGACAATAGCATAAAAGTTATAATGAAGTCATAGAAGGGTTATCCATGGATATAGGAGGAGTCCTATACATTATACCCATTTTGCGACCTACTGACACTATAAGAAAAACAGGATTGGGCCACAAAATTTATATTAGAAGGCGACAAAATTAATGTTGATGCCCTTAACTTAATACAGGGCAACGAAAATAATTTTGTGGTCTCTGTCCATAATTAAGGAGACAAATTGATATTTTCGCAGCCCTTTAGTTTAAATAAGAAGGCAAATTTTATATTTCATGGCCTTATACCAAAAAGAAAAAGAAAAAAAATTAGGCTCTCAGTTCAGCCCCTACTCATTTTCGTGAAAGTCTGAATTAAAATTTAGGTGGCTAAACCCTCATCTAACCTAACCCTCGCTCAAATCCTCTTCATTTCACTCCATCTGTTCACCCTCTTCATTTTGGTCAACACCCTCACTCAGTCCCCCTGACTTAACCCTCACCTGAAGTCTTGTCGTGGCAGTGCCTAAAGTCTTGCCTGAAGGTGTTCAAGCCTGCTGTCTATCGGAGGTCGACATTCAAGCTCGGTGCAGCTATTTGAAGGGGTCGCTCATTCACTTCAATTCTCAGGTATTTCCTAAATAACGCTTATCCTTATTCGATTTTGTTCAATTGTGTTTGATTTTGTTCATTTTTGTTCGTTTTTGTTCGATTTTGAAGGATGAGTAGCAGTTCTCTTCAGATTTTGGCCTAAAGGGGTTCATGAGGGTAATACTTATCCTATCTCATTTTTATGTTATTTTAGTTTATGTTTATTGTTTTCAGTTGGTTTTTGTTATGTGGTTGAATGAAACCCTTTTATTTTTTTTCAAGATGAACTCTCTTATTGATTTATTTACTTCCTGATTGATGAAGATCTTGAATTTGGGTGTTCTGGCATTTGTTTTGAGCTCTTATTCGAATTGAGTGTCTTTCAGTGTGATAAATTTAAATCTAATTGAACAATATGCTAGTGGTGGTCTCGTGATGTGGGTGCTCTATGAATTCATTTGGGTTTTTCAATTTCGGATGCATAATGAGCATTTTGATTGCGAACAAGAGAATTAAGCTCTGATCAGTTCAAGTTTCTTGATAAATCATCTGAAAGTGTATGGTTGGTGATGGAGAGAGTCTTGATTATGTGAACTCCTCATTTGTCGATCCATATGTGCAAGGGTAGCCTTTTTTGTTTCACAGTACCCCAAGAATTATTATAATTTTAACTTGTTTTTTATGTGATATGGTTGCTCTAAGAGGTAGCCCTCCATCTATATCTTATGGATCCTATGTATATGGGCAGATATCTACCTGAGTTGCTGGCTGAGTGTCAAAAACTTAGTCAGTTTATGCTTGTGCTTCCGTAGTGCTATCGGTTGTTAACTGAAGGTGAGTATCACTTTCACCTGTTGGTATCTCCTAGATTAGACAACAAGATTAGACAACAAGCTAGTCTAGCTTCTATAGAATGTTCCTTTATATTGTTTTATATGTTGAGCTAACTTTTGGCGAGCTTGCTAACCTGTGTTTGTCTCAATTTCTCTTTGTTTCTTTAAATAAATCAAAATGGATTGTCACCGTATGTGTTAGGTGTTCATGCATTGATCAATTGGCCTAACTCAGCTTGCATACTAGGGATTATATTGTTTCTATTAAAACTTTTGTAACGTCAATTATACAGTCAAGTGATTATATCCTTGAGAATATTAGGTTGTCTTTAGTGCACACTTCAAGTCACAATACCGAAGCTTTTAATTGTTAGAGGTCTGACTTTGTAGATTGGTGAGTGTCTGGCTTGCTGGTGTAGACCAGACTTTGAAACATGCTTAGTAGCTAATTGGCAGCCATAGCCTCCACCCTAAAATAATGGTCAGTGAATTCCTCATTGTTTAAGCGAATAATTTTGACCTTTTTATGACATCCTTAGACGGGTTTTTGTGATAATAGATGTTTGATTTTTGTATGCATGTGCTAGAACATCGATATGACTCTTGAGTTGCTCTCAATTGTGAGTTAGCCTCTCACCTGAGTACACTATAAGGCATTAAAGTATAATAGACCTAGCTCTTAAGGGATGACTGATGACTATTTTTTATCAAGGAGAGAAGTGGAGATGATTTTGTGTGTTAGGTGATTGTTTGGATCCCATGACTATTGTTCATCACACATTTTCTTTCTCTCACCTCTCTCTTTTATCTTAAGATGATTTACTTTGTAAGCCTTGTAAATATTTATGAGACCTTTCAATAAAATTTGAATTTTAAAATTTAAAGGTTTCAATCCATTCTTGAGATTTGAATGTGATCCTCTAAGATGTTCTTGCATGAAATTAGGGAATTCTACCACCCTATCTATTGTAATTACTTTATACAAGTCCCTAAGCTTTATCCCATCTGGTCCCTTGACTTTATTTTTCTTACCTTCTTCACTAAATGATAGAAATGTAAAGTCATTCTCTAAGACATTTCCTTCTTGCCTGCTTAACCTTATGTTTTCTTTCTATAGTTTAGGAGTAGAAATGTAAAGTCATTCTCAGGTTGAGATTAGGGATTCCTTTACTAGCGACTTTTGGGATTCTGTTTTCCCATAAGTAATTAGGTTTGGTCAAGTTTGTTCACATCTTCGAGATTCAAACATCTATATTATATTCAGGGGTTCAGTCTGCCCCTCATCCATGTTATTGTTAGGGAGAAGTTGAGCAAGAAGCAATAGGGAGATTTCGAGATAGTTATCCAAAGGGCTTTAGCTAGCTCCTCACCTTCTCCTTACCCTCTTGGAGGAGGAGCTTTGTTAGGAAATCAAGGGGTGCATTCTCACTTGAGAGATAAGTATAATGTTCCTAACTTTGTTCATGTGTCCAACACTTTCCGGGTTGGTGGTGAGCCTCTTCCCCCCAAAGGTGAGGTTTCTATCCTCAATGCGAATGAAGTTCCTTACTAGAAATTAGAGGCCTTAGAGACTATGCCCCTTAAGGAGCTTCTGGATACCAAAGTTGGAATTTTTTCCCGACTTAGCTTCAAAGTGTGTTGTAGTTTATGCCCCTTTAAAAAGTTGTAAGAATTTACTTGTGTCTTGCATCATTGCTAGCAAAATTTTCAATATTTAGCCATGATAAGATATGAGAGATAGTTATTTCTATACTTTAGGGTCAGATCATGACATAATAGAAATCTCTTGGTATTGTATTTTCTTATAGCCACACTCTCATAGTATTATAAGTGTTCACTTTGAGTGCACGATTTATTTGGGGCAGCATAAAATTGTCCTAAGAAATTTTCATACTTAAAATTTTAACAAGTATTTGAACTAGTCTAAAGTTATGCATATGCCAAGTCACCTCTTCTTAAGTTGCTAGTATTAAAGTTTTTCTTCTAGGACCTTCACTTAGCTGAGGCTTCCAGTTGGTGGTAGGCTCGCGTCTGGTAATATGCTTGATGTCTTACCGTGATCTTGCTACATCTTTGCTTTAAATCCTCTTCCAATCCTCACTCCATATAGAAAGCTTCTTCAAGTTCTTCAGTTAAGAGGACTTCTTCTAGCCAGACCCCTCGTGGAGGGTTAAGGTTCATTGCCTTGTGAATACCTCATACTCATCTAGGTTGTGTATAGATTGCATGCCTCTTGTTCCTACAAGAGCTTACTGAAAGAAAATGTCTCCTTACTGCTTGAAGGTTCTAGATGTGCACTCATAACATCGCCTGACATTATGAGGTTCCTCTAAGATTTTGGTTGTGAAACCTTCATTAGACTTAAACTACATTTGTAGGGTATAAGTTGACATAGTAGCCTTCATAGACTTACGTACTAGTCTTCCAATGATAATATTGTATGCAGATGTTGTATCCACCAACATAAAGTCCATACCCACATGATGGATTAGGCCACTGTCCCCTACCTCATACTACAAGAAAATTGATATTGGGCGGCGAGTTTTTAGAAAATGGGCATCGACATTTATTTTGTTGTTCTATTATGTTCTGTGGGCCCCGATACCAAATTTGCGCATTTTTCCTTTGAAGGATGTATTGATAGCTTCTTTCTATTTTGATTATTTCTCATTGTCAACAAATTAATTATGACTGATTTCTTATTAGGTTTGTTTCTCTGAAGGATGTACTGATTTCTGTGAAGGATGTACTGATTTCTTATCTTGAATAAATCCACTCTTGTCTGCTAATAGCTTCTTCATATTTTGATCATTTTTGCAAATTTGGTTGTGACCGGAGGAAGAGAAATTGAAGACACTGTTTGTTTCAGAGTAGGTACACAACGTGGAACTTTATATTATTTAGTTGATTGATTCATGTCTAATGGTGTTTATATTAGCACAATCCTATCAGATCATGAAGGGGTTTTAAATTTTTTTGTTTTAACATTTCATTCAGGGATGGATAGGGATCGAAGTTGGATGAATCACAGGGGAATTAGTGATAAAAGAAAACTTGATTATATAGCAGACATTAATGAATTTTTTAAGCTTGCCTTTTGTGGCAAGGAAGACGGAACAGAGGTGAGGTGTCCATGTGTGAATTGTTGTTTGTGTTTGTTTTATAATCGAAGCACGATTCATAATTACTTAATAGTTCGGGGTATATTGAGGAATTATAATCCATGAATACATCATAGAGAATATGAAGATCATATTGATAGTAATGATGATAGGATAGAAGAAGAAGCATCATATAGAGCTGAAAGTTTTGTGGCATATGATGATATAAGGCCATAAGTGCGTGAAGCGATGAATGTTATGAACTTTGGTAATTTTAAGTCTATTGAGGACCATACGGAGAATTAGGGTTGTCAAAATGAGGTGCCAAAAGAGTTTCATAAGCTTATAGAATATGTCGAGGCAGAGTTGTATCTTGGTTGTAAGACATTTACCAAGTTGGAGTTCATCATCACATTACTTCATATTAAAGTGAGTTGCAAATGGAGTGATAAATCATTTTCTATGTTGCTTAGGTCACTTCAAAGAGCATTTAACAATGATGAGAACTTTCCTGAAAATTCTTATGAGGTAAAAAAATATACAAAAGCCTTGAGTTTGGATTATGTCAAAATTGATGCATGTATCAACCACTGCATTATATATTGGAAAGAGAATAGAGACCTAGATGAATGTCCAAAATGCTCTGTCTCTAGATGGAAGGAGAAAGTTGATATGGAAGGTGATAATGACATCGACACGGATGATGAAGGGACTTCAAATGCAGGAAGAGTGCCACGCCTAGTCCTTAGCCATTTCCCATTAATACCAAGGCTGCAAAGGATGCTTATGTCCTCAAAGGTAGCTGAACACGTGAGATGGCATAAAGAGGGGTGCATTGATAATGGTAAATTGAGACATCCAGCTAATTCCAAGGCATGGAAGCATATGAATGAATTATATCATATATTTTCTTCAGACCCACAAAATGTCAGGTTAGCCTCAACTACTAATGGGTTTAATCTAGCAGCACAAATGAGTAGCCGATATAGCATACGGCCTATAATATTGGTGCCTTACAATTTGCCTCCTTGGATGTGCATGAGTAGCACCAATTTTATACTTTCTTTGATAATTCCTGGCTGTAAAGCCCCTGGTAATGATATTGATGTGGTTTTACAGGCACTTATAGATGAGCTTAAAGGGCTGTGGGAGGTTGGGGTAAGAACATATGATGCTCATAGCAACGAGTTTTTTGATATGTTTGTTATGTTGATGTGGACAATGTATGACTTTCCAGGCTACGCTAATGTGTCTGGTTCGAGTACGAAAGGATTTCTCGCTTGTCTTAATAGTCATACAGACAAATGTTCTAAAAGGCTGTGTCATGGAAAAAAGTGGTGTTATATGGGACATCGTAGGTTCTTAGAACTGGATCATAAATGGAGGACCAACAGGACATCTTTTAATAAGAGACTTGAAAGAAGACCTCCTCCTATTTCCCTAAGTGGGCATGATGTTTGTGAACAACTTAGCAATTGTGAAAATGATTTTGGGAAAGATATGAAGGGTAAGCGAAAGATAGGTGACGGATATTTGGTGCACCAATGGAAGAAGAGAAGCATCTTTTATGAACTTCCATATTGGAGGCATCTATTAATTCGACACAACCTGGATGTCATACATATAGAGAAGAATATATGAGATAATGTTTTGGGGACATTACGTGACATACCTGGTAAGAATAAGGATTCATTGAATGCTAGATTGGATCTAAAAAAGATGAATATACATGATAAATTACGAGTTAAGTTGATTGGAGACAAGTGTCAAGTTCTAAAAGCACCATTTAACTTGACCTTAAGTGAAAGAAGACAAGTGGTTGCCTTATTGTCGAGTTTATGTGTCCCAGATTGATATTCTTCTAACATTTCACTATGTGTGACATTAGATGATAGAAGGCTTTCGGCAATGAAAAGTCATGGCTGTCACGTTTTCATGCAAGACTTGCTTTTGCCAACATTTCGAGGTGTGTTGGATGAATAGGTTCTTAAACCTCTCATGGAACTTAGCAATTATTTCAAGAAGTTATGTTCTAGAACCTTAGATATCGACAATCTAGAGAAAATGGAGAAAGATATTGCAATTACTATTTGCAAGCTAGAGCGTATATTTATTCCAGCATTCTTTGATGTAATGGTGCATCTTGCTGTACATTTGGCAACCGAAGCTAAGTTGGCTGGTCCTGTTCCTTTTCGATGGATGTATCATGTTGAAAGATAATAAAATTCTTAAATTTCTAAAGTGTAATATCTTGATATTTTGAAAGCATGGATAACTAAAGTTCCTTGTTTTTTCTTAGGGGAATGTGCACATATAAAACATATGTTTTTCAACAAAAATTATCCTGAAGGATGTGTTGTAGAGGGTTATATTCAAAATGAATGCCTAACCTTCTGGTCTAGATATTTGTCTATGACAAAGACAAAATTCAACCGTGTAGACCACAATGATACCATGGAAGTAGACCAACCCCACCATTTGTCCATATTTGCCAAGGCAGGAAAGCCAATAGGGAAGGTCAATTTTAAGCAATTGAGCTATGAAGATTGGAAATTGGCTCGACTTTATGTCATAAAAAATTACAAAGAGGAAGAACCTTTCTATGAGTAAGTGTCCTTACATAGTGAGCTATATATATTTACAAATTAATAGATATGTTATTAATTGTGTGAGTTTTCATATCATCAGTGAATATGATAGCGCCACTGATGTACAAAAGCCTGACTTCTCCAATTGGTTTGAGAGTAGAGTAAGATAACTTTATATTGCCAAATCCTTTCACTATGAATTTTTCTTTTGTCTTTGTCGTGATTGATTGTATGTATACATAGGTTGTACAACTTTGGCATGAAGGGGATCAAAGAGTGACAGAAGAATTGATGTGTCTAGCCCGAGGTCCAATGAAAGGTGTTACTAGTTATGAAGGATATGTAATTAATGGATTTAGGTTTCACACAAGAAGGCGTCAAAGAAATCGAAAAACACAAAACAATGGTGTGGTAGTTGAGGGGGGACAGAAAACGGAAAGAAAGATTTTTTATGGTGTACTAAAGGAGGTCATTATGTTAGAATATGATGCCCTTAAAAATCGCACAAGTCCTAAACTTGTTTTGTTCAATTGTAGATGGTTTGATGTATATAATGAAGGGAGAGGCATTAAAAGGGACAAGCTTGGGGCAACACTGATTAATGTGACTTGTAACTTACAGACAAATGAATCCTTTGCTTTAGCTTGTCAAATCCGTCAGGTTTTTTATATTCCAGCCCACAATGATCCGCAATGGAAATGGGTTATAACTATGAGCCCGCGTTACTATTTTGATTTCCCTAATGCTGATAATGTTGATGGTTGTAATGAGTCAATATGGGAAAATATGGAGGTTGAGATAACTAATCTTATAGAGATTCAAGAGGGGGATGATGAAGAAATTCCTCTTGTTAGGGACGATGTGGAGCCTGACATTGTTGATGTGGAGATAGTTGATGCAAACCTAGTGGATGCTAATTTCATCCAGGACAATAATGATGAAAATGATGAGGACGTGGTGAGTGAGGGTGATGAGGATGAATTCTCATATAGGAAATCAGATATAGATTTATTTGATAGGGACCTTGAAGAGGATGAATCAGATGACGGTAGTGGTAGTGAATAGTAGTAAGAAGTATAGTTTTGCATTTGTTAATATATTCTAATTGTTTTACAGTTATCATATTTTTGTTACTGATATTGTCACTCTTATATGTAGGAATATGCAGTAAACGCATCTTCTCAAGTTGTGGTGTCACAGAACCAGCCCCTACCCCTAACAGGTGACATTAGTCAAAATGATGTGCAACCTCCTTTGACTTATAGGCAGAAAAGGAGAGCCCAGCAAGCACTTCGGAATGGTAATTTTTATTTTTTCTGGTTTGGGTTTGAATACATATGTAATAAGTAAAATTTGCTGATGATGTTGATGATTACTTGTTTATATGGAAATTTGAAGCTCGCAAGCATGGGACCACTAGAGGCTTGAAGTCACTACATGAAAGGAAGCAAAACCCTAATGTTAAGCCTTTTGCAAAGATCACACCAGACATGGAACGTGTTGTTGGTAAACATACTAACCGCTTTATTGGTGAGTGTAGCAAGTGGGTGAAGGAATTCTGCCCGCTAGATTCAGGGTAATTATTTTAATTTTTTGCGAAGCTGTTTGGCCAAGCTAACATAGATGCTTTTAGACTTTGAAACACAAATTAGGCATTACCCAGTTTACTCAAACTCTTGCACTACCCAACTTAGTAATCATAATTATGTTTCTTGTAAGTTGTTTAACATAATCCTTCCCTTGCAGGAACTGGATTAGGATGGATAAAGATGCTAAGATAAGATTGTTGGACAAAATCAAGGTAAATTTACAACTATATAACTTATCGTGTTGAATATACGAAATCCAACAATAAGGTGCTTCCCACGCGATTCATTTTTGTTCCACTCGATTTATCAAGTCAGATGTTCACTTTCACTTTAATGTTTGTGTATTTATTTGCCCTAATCTAGGGAGCATGGAATTTGCCTACAGAAGCCGATGAAATTAATGCCGGCCATGCATTGGAACTACAATGTACGCTACTGTTTAGAGGTTGGAGATACAAGCTAAAGGAAGAACATTTTGCCAGAAAGACTATTACTCAGGCTATTAGCAATAAGCCTCCAGAAGTGCACAAAGACAAATGGGATTGGCTAGTTAACCATTGGGCATATCTGGAGTAGCAGGTATCTTATGATCACTCTTCATCTAAAGGCTCACATTAGGTTGGTTGTTTGATTATGGTTTGTTGCATTCATATTTACCTGATTATCATCTTGTAGCATATAAGTGAAAAAAATTGGGCAAATAGGTTGAGGAAAAAGATAAAACTAGCGAACGGTGCTAAGTCAACTGCCAGAATTTATCATGATAAGGTGAGTTAGCGAAAGTAGTTTCATGTAGTCATATATTAGTATTTAACTGTTTGCTTTAACTATGTTCTTTATTTTACAGATAATTCCATCACTAATGCACCCCCAAGACTCTTGTCAAGATCCCAACCATGACGGTGCGCAAGATCCTACCCAACAAATTGAAGAAGTTCTTGCATATGTTCAATTATGGGAGAGGACAAAAAGGTGTATTTGTATTCGTCTTTTGTATACTTAATCTCTTTTAATATATGAACCAATGAATCTTATTATATATTGTAAATAGGCATAAAGATGGATCCTGGGATCTTGAAGCAGAGGCAAAGTATGAAGAATTTAAGGAACTCTATATGAGCCAAATCGAACAGGAAGGTGTAGACAACTTGTCTCTCAAAGAGGCTTATCTCTTGGTTATGAAAGAAAAGTCAAGTTACCATAGAGGGCTTGGGCCTGGTACACAACTGCTTAGAAAAGGGAGAGGGAAATGTACTGAGGTGGCAGTCGAAATCATTGTTGAAATCCAACAATTGCAGTAAAAAAGGCTGATCTGCAAGGTCAACTTGGGGAGTTCCAAACAGCCAATTCAGAGCTCAAAGCTGAAATTGAGCGAATGAAATCTAAAGCAATAGAGAGAGACAATAAACTCAAGCAGGAATCGATAGAGAGAGAGCTTAAACATAAGAAGGAAGCAATAGAGAGAGAAAAGAAAATTAGAGCAGAGGTCATGGAGATGCTGAGTAATCTGAACCGTGGCATATAAATCGCTCAGGTACATTATTTTTTCAGTTTTTCTCAATTTATTTCAATTTCTCCTCTCTCTCTCTCTCTCTCTCCCTCTCTCCCCCTCCATAGTGAAGCGATACCTGGATTCATTGTCTGGCTCCTCTCTCTCTCTCTCTCTCTCTCTCTCTCTCTCTCTCTCTCTCAATTTAAGCTGGGTTGTCCTCAACATTTTTGTTTTCTGGTTGTTATTGTCCAATTGGGTTGCTATATCCCAAGTCATGTTGCTGGGTTATTGGATATTTGTGGCTGCTGGGTCAGTCTTGGTGGTTGCTAGGTTGTCAGATATTTGTGGCTGCTCGGTTAGTGTTGGTGGTTGCTGGGTTGTTGGATATTTGTGGCTGCGGTCAGCGTTGGTGGTGTGCTATGATTTTAGGTCCCTGTTGATGGACTTGTGATTTTCACAGCTACAGCTACTTGTGTTAGAGCTAGGTTTTTGTTGTGTGGTAGATTCTCTGAGTCAGAGTTGGGTTTTTGTTAGAGGTAGTTAGTGTCTGGCATGGTTTTTGTAATTGTGATGGCTGCAGCAATGATTTGAGGTCACTGTTGATGGACTTGTAATTGTTTGAGGTATTTTGTTGTAGCCATCCTTTAAAGTAGCCATCCTTTAAAATAGCCATGAGTTTTCTTCCTTTTTTTGTGCTAGAACTATTGATCTTTTTGGGGTAGTTGACTTTTCTGGCGGGTTCGGAAAGGAGCATTTGGTGACTTACTTTGAAAAGGCGCAGGTGAGGTGTGCCCTCGTGGCGCCTCACGCCGAGGCGCAAAGCAGGCCACGCATGTGCCCAGAAGAAATTAAAGTTTCCTTCAAAAAAAAAAAGGAGAATTGTAAAAGAATACTTAAAACTTGGCTTTGGCTGGCTTCTTCAATCCTCTCAACTCGAGTACTCGACCCTTTGAAACCCTAGAGGCCTCAAAGCTCTCATCCTCTCTTTCGGCTTTGTCTGTCCCTGTTTGAGCCATTTTCATGTGCTTTCCTCCTCTGTTTTGCGTGTTGCTGACTTACTACTCTCCTCCTCTGTTCTGTCTTTCGACCTTCTGAGTATGGAAATGTTGGGATTTTTTTTTAATTTGCTGGGCAGCTGGGTTGTGTGTGTTAGAAATGTTAGGTTTTTTTTTTAATTTGCAACAATCTAATATGTTTTTGGTCAATGGCAGTGCCCACTGCCAGGCAGTTTGTGTGTGTGTGTGTGTGTGTACTATTGTCTTGTCTTCTTTTTTTTGGGTCAAATGCAATTAGTGATTAGTGCCTCACTAACTATTTGTTTGATTGCTATGGAATTTTAGTTTGAGAGTTGAAACGGTGAGTTAAATGGAGGATTCATAACCAACCGATAACACTTTGGGTTCGACTTCCTCTAAATTGCTTTAAGAACTATGTTAGATTAATTGCTTTAAGAACTATGTTATATGTTGTGATCGATTCAGGTTCGAGGTCTGAATTGGGTATATGGAGGATTTAGGTTATATGTTAAATGGAGGATTCATTTATATATGGAAAGAGCATTCCATGGAACAAGCTTGGTTTTGATTGATTTAGGTTTGAGGTCTAAATTAGGTCATAAGAATTCGGTATAGTTTGTTCTTTATGTATTGTAATCTGTTTTGTCAATCAAAGCTTGCAGGCATATTGTGATAGCAGAAATGCAGGCCACATAACATAACCTGCAATATGTGGTATTTCACTGTTGAGGAAGCAAAGAGCACGAGTTTGGTGGAAGCATGAAACGTAAAAGTTCTTGTATTTACTCAGGAAATCATAGATTTGGCTACAATCAAATCAAATAATGCAAAATAAAATTTCTTGTATTTACTCAGTAAAAGGGCTACTGCACCCCTCCCTGGCTTTAAGAGCTTTTTGTAGACTACCCTGAGCCTGTTCTCTGGTGCGGTCAAGTGGTAGCTGACTTACAGTTTAGCACACTCCCTGCACATAGTTTTTATGCATAAGTTGTCATCTTACATGACCAAAAGACATACAACAACTTTGAAACCAAAAATATTTTTACTTCAGCTGTTCTTTTGAATAGCCAGTGTAGTACTTGAGAGTTTTCGTCCAAGAAGGGCTCACAACTTCGTCATTACAATACAAGTCCATCAACAGGGTGCAATATTTTTTTTAATAACTGAGATGTTGCTCTTCTGTGTGTGCACATATTATTGAATTCAAGATAGGTATACTTGTTGTTTGGTCAATCTATTGAGGATTGTGAGCAGTAAAATGTATATGCTAGATATGTTTCTTCTATTAAGGATTTCTTTTGCTTCCTTGGTTAATGAATAAGAGAATTTGGTGGAGGAGAAATATGACAAATGCAGGACTTATACATCAGAATTTTGTGAGAATTTGGAATCTTCTATATCTTCCTAGCTTCTTCATTTTTGCTTTCTTTTTGCTCAAATAGTGAGAATTTGGAATCTTCTATACCTTTGGTTTATTCTGACATTGTTGATATCGCTTTTTGTTTTGACAAGCTACTCTTGATGCTGACACATTTTGTCATCCGAATATAACAATTTGAAGGTATTATTATGCTCTTTTCGAAGCTTCTTCATTGTTTACATACCTCTGATGCTAGGTTTATTTTGCTCATTTTTTATTGCTGAATCTCTTCGAAGCTTCTTCAATCTACTATTTTGCTTTGTTCAATGTGTCCTTTTGCTCATTCTTGATTGCTCAATGCTAGGTTTATTTAAATCAAGCGATGGACATCAATTTTTTAGGTATATACAACAAGGCATGGTAGCAAGGAGTAGAAACATGTTCTTCTTAAAGAATGCAAGAGGTTGGGAGCCTTAGAGACAAGTGAAAAATCATTTTGCACATATCACATTGTAATATGTACAGTTCCCATATATATTTCACTTGTCTAGTATGTATTTGCTTCTGATTTCCTTTTTTGGATAGAAAACTATCATTGCTTGTTCCATTTTCATATTTTGGGTATTGTAAAAACTAAAGTATATACATGTATGAATGTTTCCATGGTAATTAGTAGCAATCAAAGTACAAGAATTTTGTTAATATATATTGTTGATTTATTGGACATGTTGGTATAGTTCAAATTACGATGTATCGAACAACCCAGGAAATCATACATTGGGTAATACAAAAAAAATTCAATGCCCAAAACTACGAAGGCAATGTTCTACTAAGCACTAGGGCCACAAAACAGCAAATTGAGGCCCAATGGGCAAAGGGTGACAAAAAATTTCGTGGTCCTCTGCACAGATAGGGCCACGAAATGAAAACTGAGGCCCTACAAAAGGATGGGCCACAAAAACTTTCGAGGTCATACACATAGTAAGGGCCACGAAAACTACAGAGCGAGGCCCCATACAAAAAAGGGCCGCAAAAATATTCGTGGCCCTATAGCACTTGTTGGCCACAAATCCGAAACCGAGGCCATATGCGAAATAGGGCAACGAAAATTTTCGTGGCCCATACAGTCCATATACACATCGAACATGGCATTTCGTCGCCCTTTTTGTGGGCCTCGACATTCAGACGTCAAACTCGCGATGAAAACCATTCTGTCGCCCTAATTAAAGGGCGTCGAATTGTGCACATTGGGCGACGAAAGTGGTCCTTGCCCAATATCACTTTTCTTGTAGCGATTAACCCTTTCATGATATGATTATTGGAAATAATTTTTAGAGATCATATTCTCCATGCACATAGACCATAAATCAAATAATATTTATAATTAATGGTCACTCAATTTCTATTAAAAAATTAAGTAAGACTTGCACTCATCAGAAGATTGAGTTTACACACAGTCAGCATAGTGAAGCAGTAATGCCTGCAAAACATAAGATAGCACTAGCAATCTCACTACTTGAGTTATCTATTAAAGCGCAGATTGTTGAGCAACAAAAACAATTATGCAAAGAACTCAACTTTGATAATCTTCTCAAATTTTGGGAAAAAGATAAGACATTCAAAGATTAATTCGATAAATTCCAATACTATTATTTGAGTCAAACAAACGGTATATAGACGAGGATATCCAAGAATTTAATAAATAGATCAAAGAAGGTCTGGATAAAGTATTAATCAGAAATAACAAAAGTCCTCACACTAGTCCCACTTTCATGGTAAGAAATCATGCTGCAAAAAAAAGAGGAAAACAAGAATGGTAATCAATTATAAAAAGCTTAATGATAATATTGTCTTTAATAATTATTATATTCATCAGAAAACAGTCCTTTTCAATAGAATTCAAGGAGCATCTTGGTTCTAAAAAATGGACTGCAAAAGCAGATATTGACATATAAAAATGGATAAAGAAAGCATTCCTTTAGCTGTGTTTAATGTCCCACAAGGACATTATGAGTGGATAGTAATGCCATTTGGTAAAAAAAAAATGCACATCAAATATTCCAAAGAAGAATGGATAACATCTTCAAAGATCTTAATCACTACTACCTAGTTTACATTAATGATATCCTTGTCTTCTCTAAGACCATAGGATAACAAAAACATGATGTCTTAGCCATCACTCAAAGATGCATTGATCATGGTATTATTCTTGGTAAGAATAAGTACATTTATGTTGAACAATAAATTGAGTTTTTAGGCCTAAGATAAAACTTGAAAAAATCATCCCATAAAAGCATATTTTAGAATAAATAAAAAAAATTTCCAAAAAGATTGAAGATAGGAATCAATTAGAAAGGTTTCTTGGATGCCTTATCTATGCTTTTGATTTCATTAAAGATCTAGCTAAATTGAGAGGGTCATTGCAATAGAAACTCAAGAAAGAAGTAAGTTGATCAAGGGCTACTAGTGATTCATAGATTGTTCAAAACTTCAAAAAGATATATAAAAATCTTCGTATTCTTAATTTTTCTAATGAAAGAGATGAATTAATTCTTGAAACAGATGTCAGCAATGAGCACTGGAGTGCAGTACTCAAAATCAAAGAAGGACAAAAGCTATGCAAATATTCCAGTAGAAGTTTTAATAAAGTAGAATGCAGCTATCCCATGATGAAAGAAGAAGTCCTTACAGTCATAAGGGAAATTGAGAAATTTTTAATCTTTTTAGCACCAAAACCTTTTCTTATTCGAATTGATTGCAAAGGAACATTTGGTTTTGTAAAAAAGAATTTATCAAATATGCAAGCGCAAGGGCAACTTCTGCATTGGAATTATGACTTAACTAATTCTCCTTCTCCATTAAACATATACAGGGATCAAAGAACTCTTTGACAAATAGTTTAACTTGAGAACTTGCCAATGATGATCATCTGAGCAAAACACCTACCGAAAAAAGAGGAAATCCAAAATGAAATGCCATTACTACCAGAACGGATCTCTACTTCTTGTAGAATCCTTATGGATATTTTGGAATTCCATACGAAAAGTAGATTACGCTTAGGTTTGCTATCTTCTGCTTATCTAATAGTACAAAGATTCAATCTTTTATAATTACAAATGCATTACCTAAGGTGCCCCTATGATATTCAAGAACAAATAAGGTCCTATGTTCAAGAACAATGGTTCAATGAATGGTATGCAACCTACATCGGCGACTACTATAATTATTCTTATGATACTCGGGAGTCATAGAGCAGTAAGATCTTCTTTCGTGATAAATCCAGAGTTGGTGATGTTAGTCTCCCAACAATTCAATATCTCCAGATCCCATCATGAACGCCTGGGAATATGGAGATAGTTCACGTCATGGAAATCCCATATCCGAAGTACCTATTCTTCTCAAGACTAACTAAGTTTTAACAATGCATGTTTACAAGGATCTATTGGATCCTCACATGTCCCGATGGCCTAACAAAAATTCCATACAATAGAAGTCCATATGTCGCAGTACATTGCACAGTAATTGAGTATGAAAATGGAAAAGCCATACTAGGCCATTATCTTGTTCAAATAGTTGATTTAGATGATCCTAATGATCAGCAGCAAGAATGGTTTCGAAAATGACAAGAATTAGTTAGTGATCTTGGCTTAGCAAGAACCATCGGTTTTTACAACATTTATCATCAAATGTGGGCATTAATTAAACAAGGAAGGACACTAATACATTGCAGGAACACTAATTTCATCTATCATAATGAATTCAGCAAATATATGAAAGCAGAGGGAGCTACTTTAGAAGATGTCTTTGATTATCACTTTGATGTTAGAGTTGAAAAATTCTTATCAAAAAAAGGAAAGAAATATTTTCATATATTATTTGAAAAATGGGATCTAGAGCATCTTCAACTTGATGAAGATTTTGATGGTTATCCGGGTAATAATGGATAGAAAGACATTATTGGAGATGGAGGCACGCAGAATCTCAATGTGAATGACTAGTCATGTCGGCATTAAAGGCTTTGAAAAGTTTTTGCTTATTATTATACTATTTTATCAAGTGTCAAGCTAGTAAAATAATGATGTCTAATGTAGCTATGCGAGGATGGTTGTAGTTATGTGAAAATACCAGTATGTACTTTAGTCATTAGGGAGTCCTATGTAGTCCATCTCCTCTATAAAAGGAGAGACTGAGTACTAAGAATGGACACGGTCATTTGAGTATACTTGAGCAAAAGAAAAGTCAGGAATCTCCATTTCTCTATGAGCAAGCATCTGTAATGATCTTAGTAGTTTAGATCCCTCTTCAATCTTTCCATTGTAATATTTCTACTTTCAAGCTTTCAATAAAAGAAATTTTCCAGTCGAAAACGTTATTCAATCGAACCTTGTGTCTTGAATATTATGATTTCTTGAATAAAGTCTCACTATCCTTAAAAATATAAAAAACTTTAATTCGTAACGATGGTCTAAGGTAGGAAATGAAACGGATTTGTATTGTGCCCGAGCTAAGGAAGGTGTGGTTGAGATTAACAATCTCTATAAACCGGAAGTTAGAGGAACGACAGGGTCCAAAGCCGACTAAGTTCAAGTAAGTCTTAATCAGGCTTTAATTATTTTGCTAAGCATGGTGGACCTATAATGACAGAAAAAATAATACTTATAATATAAGTAGTAAATTGTGATAACTAGCATCAGTAAAATTATTATAAAAAGTAAAATCGATTAAAACAAGCATCTTTCCTAAAAACAAAAACCCAAAAAATAGCTAAATTACTTAAAGTACCCCATTTGGGCCAAAGTTGAAACTTTCTAAAAGTTTTGGGCCAAAATAATAATAAAAAGGCCAAAAAATCATTTTTCTCAAAGCTGACAAACCTAAAAATTCACTCTTGAACTTCGTGGTTTCAAAAAATCATACACCATACTTAGAGGTGGCGAAAAGTAAATAACTCCCTGTACTTTCTATCTTTGTTATATTTAAGGATGTCTCCCTAATTAATGACATTAACTTCTCCTACATCATACTCACAGTCTTTTATCTCTAAATCGCCTTCTATCATCTCATATACATACTTACTCTTTAATTCAAAGATGGATTTTTTATAGATCATGTCGTTTTGAATTATAGGAAGGACTTAATCTCCCTTGACATCTTCATTCTCATTATCTACAACAAATTCTTCTCTTTGAAGATCGCCAAGACCGATTGAACTACTTTTCATCATGTTACTGGCTTCTTCGCAATCACTTTCTTCATATCCATCCTCTAGTACCATCTCACCAATTCCCTTGTTCTTTTTCAGGGCTAGGTCTACTGCTTCATCCTTACTAGGTTCAACATAATCTAGACCACCCAAAGCTTAAATAAGATTGTTATTCTTCCTATGTTTGCAATCATTTGCACAATGCCCTACTTCTCCACATGTCAAGCACCTACAATTGTTTTTCCCTATAGGATAATAAGCAGTTTTCTAAAAAATCTTCATCATTTAGTGCTTGGTTTGTTATAATACTTTCTTTTATATTTTTCTCCTTTTTTCTTGTTATAGCTCTTTCTCTTAAAAATTTTCCTTTTCTTCTCTTCACAGGTTCATTTCCTTATTGGTGAGGATTATCCCAATAGGTTAGAAATTTTTTGTTCATTTTCTTTACGTTTGGAGATTGAGACATTTAACATTGACCCATTTTCTTAAATAAGAGATTCTTGTATCAAGTATCAATGACATCCGTTTTTTCAAGCGAAGCAATATCTTTCTCATTGATTGTAGAATTGATCGCATATGGTAATTTGTCACGAAACATACCATGGTTGATTTCATTATGCCTAATTTTGTAATAATATTGACTAAATTCAGCAAAATAATTGTTCAGATATCTCATATCCCGAAACTTTATGTTATTAATCTTTCTTTGTCATTCTCTAGCTTTTTCTTTGAATTCAAGCTTAGTTCTGATAACTTCAGTTTCAATTTCCTTACATAGCAACTGGTGTTTCCATAATTCTTAATACAATTTTGCCTTCCTCATCTAATGAGTCATACCAATCAGCTACAATACCATGAAAAACTATGTTGGATATCATTTAAGAAATTTTTAGCAATCCATGTGGTATTCACATGTAGGACGCTATTCTTAGCCCTTTCCCAATGTTCAAATATTTCTTCTCTATTTCGAGTTCCATCGATATTTAAGATGCAACCCGTTTGGCTAATTGGGATAAGGCTAATTTGTTCAAATAATGTGGCTTTCCATGGGATGAACCCAAAGGAGGAGTTAGTCGTCTGCCCTGCTAAAGCATATCTATGTCTTATAAAATGGTCCTTATAGAGGAATCACCACATTTTTCAGGTTTAGGAATAACGTTGTTAACTAGATTGTACGCAATTTTATCAATGGTGAGTTCTTCTCTAATCTCATTGATTTCTCTGCCAGCTATCATTTTTCCATATTATCTATCCGGCTTTCTCCTAATTTCTTCTAAAGGAACAACTTTTAGATCTTCTAGTTTAATTAAGTTCATCTGCTGATATATTTCTTCTACTACTAAATCAACATTATTTGTCTCTTCATTATCATCATATAGGACTTCTTGCTCGTATGCTATTGTGCTCATGATTTGGTTTGATTCTTTTGGACTTTGTTCTAAATCAGACATATTTTGTAACTCCTATAGATCGTACTGCTTACACTCTATCCTCCTCTTCCTTTTCTTCCGCTTTTGGTGATTTTTCATTTGAGTGCTCTCCTACTTCTTTTTCGATCTTTATATCTTGCATAGAAAATTGATTTTTATTTTTTAGGTTTTGAAAAAGATATTTATGCCGAAATAGAGTAATAATACTTAATTTAGATTTCGCACTATGCTTGGTTTCGTTGATTAAAGAAAGATGGATTACAAATAACTGCTTCTTTATCTCTTTAACTTCAGTCTTAATTTTTGCTAATTTTGCCTTCAATTTTAAAATTATATCATTATAGTTTAAGTATGATGATATTGAAGTGTTTCCTTTTGGTGAGTGCATAATATGTGAACAATTAAGGACATGACACTTAGATGATGATTTAAGCATTAAACATAGTTAAATATCTTAATTAACTATTAATTAACATAATTATCTTAATTATTTTTGGCCATGTGATATTAAAGAGGCCTTTGAGTAGTACTTATAAATATTAAATTACATGCACAAAATTAAAATTTTCCCAAGTAAGTTTTAAGGATTGGGGTAAAATATGCAAATATGATAAATTATGGCACTACTTGTGACTTAAAACAGTAGAATTGAACCTCAAAAATAGTTTACATAACCTTTGAGGGCCTTTTCTATTAGTTACCTTATAAGCCAAGATATCTTACTGTTATTTTTTAAAATATAAAGTCTTTAAAATAGTTTACACAAAACTTGAGGTACCTTTGTGTACTTTTCCTAGAAAGATCAAGGTAGGGAATTATACATTTTACATGTGAGCTCTCTCAACCTCTTTGAATCAGAACACTAAAGTGGGCTCCCTAGGCCACACACATGTGCGTATGCTGCCAGCCGGCAGTGCCAAGCCGGACCCAAGAGAGGCATGTGGGTTGGGTTTTTAGTCTTTCTACTGCAAATCGTAATTAATTTTCTTGGGAATTGCTTTCAACAACTAGTGTGACAAAACTAGTTAACGATGTGGCTTTCGAAAAACTTCACATTTGCTAGGATTTTCCACCTCCCAACATTGATTTCTTCTCTTGAGTCTGTAGCTCCAAGGCTTGATTTCCTACAACTCACTAGTTATCACAAATTCATTTATAAAAAAGACTTCTATACCTTTGGATTCCACACAAAACATTACCCATTCTCTACTTCTCCTTCTCTTTTGTTTTTTTTGTTTTTGTTTTCCTAGTTTGGCAAAGATTATTTTAACTTCAATTGGCTAATTAAGAATGCATGAGATTGGTCAAAACCGTGTAATCTTGGGAAGCGACCATCATTAGAGAAGTTGGACCTTCGTCTAAGAAAAATTGTTTCCAAGACAGTGGTTTTGCCATGCCACTGTGTTCTGTTATTCATTTCAGATCTACGTTGTCCATTCCAGTGTTGTAGTTGTTCACTTCTCTGCCTCAATGTTCATTTATTCAAGTATGAACTTCCCATTTTACTATGATTATGGTTATTACTACAAAAATACATCTAATCTGCGATGGAAATACTGACAAAAAAAGATGGTTTTTCCGACGAAAAAAAGGTTCTTCGACGGAAAATACAACGGAAAACAGTCCGTCGGGATTCAGCTCGTCGCAAAAAATGGTCAGACGGAATTCAACGGAATTTCTGACGAAGAACGCCCGTCGGAAGGCACGTCGGACAACCTCTGGAGCGTAGGCAAAAATTACAAGGAGGGGGGAAACTTCGACGGAATCCCCCACCCCCAAAAAAAAATTTTTGAACACTTTTAGTTGTATAAAAAAAACTTAAATCATCACAAAAACTTAAACCATCACATAAAATAAAAGTAATAATTACCAAATATAAAGTTTTATATCTAAAATTAAACATGTGCTAAATTAAACATTCACCACAATATCCATCAAACACAATTGTTTTGGATCTACACTCAGGTCATATACATTAATTAGAATCAGATAAATTTGTGGGATCATCGTCATTGTCATCTTCGGAGTCCTCTTCATCATTAGGGTTCAAGTTGATTTGGCTGGAAGAACTTGCACTTTGTCCTTTAAGAAATCTTAAAACTCTTTTCATAATCCGCTCTGTCTTCCCCTATTTCTTGGCAATTTGACTTATAGCCTCTACTTGCCTGGTAATGCTCTGATTAAGGAGTTGCGCTTGCTCTCTTGGATCAAAATGCTCAGCTGACGAGTGACGTGCAGCTGTGTTGAGGGATTTTGAGGGGCGTGGAAAAATAACTAAAGGAAATAAACCTCAAATACTCGATTGTCAGTTGTAGTACTTAAGGGTCGGTCCACAGGGAAAAACGTTGAGATTATGGTCATTTAAACAAAGTGATTAAACCTAATATTAACTATGCTAAGTGATATTAATCAAAGAGTACTAATACCTCAAAATAACTAAGCTCATCTACTAAACCACTTATTTCTACTAAATCAACTAAAGCATTAAAACTCAACTAGCAACCTTATTCAAACAGTATCACCTCAAAAGCATGAATGATAGTTCATACTAATGAAATTTACCGGATTTGCAAAGCTAACTCAACTATAACAACGAAATTGAGCTTGAGCAATCATTCAACCAAATCAAAGTTAACTTATTAAACCAGTAAACTAAATTAACAGTGCTAAACAGAGGCAATCAGAACAACCAGAGCAAACTTAATGAGTAACAACAGGGCACAAAACCACGCTTAAGACAGGGGAAGGGTAAAACGCAGCATTGAAACAATAGGATTGACACAAAACGAAGGTAACAGGGCAGATGAATACTCACAAGAGCTGTGAATCCCAAAATGCAACCATCGAATGACCCAAAAGCAACCATTCGATTTGAACCAAAACGCAAGCATCGAATCCAAACGCAGCTATGCGAATAAACCAACAACAGGGGAGAGGGGAACCGAATTCGAACAGGAAAAGGGGAAGAACATGAATGAAATTGCTCAACATTGCAACCAAATAAACCCAAGAATTCTTACAATTACAACCAAAATTCGAAACCCTAAACTTGAAAACTGAGAAATGAAGCTGAGAATCGAAACCCTAATCTGGAAAAATCGAAAATGGAAACGGAAATTCGAATATGAAAATGAAAAGGAAAGTGAATTTAAACCAAACCTAAACAAAATTAAACCTAACCTACTCCTAATTCTACCTAAAATTACCTAAAAAAAACTCGAACCCCACTTTAATGGCGTCGCTTCCTTGCTTTATACCCGACCTCCTTCAAATCTCGACCCTTCGTTTGGTGGTGTGCTGGCGGTAGATGAGGATGGTGACGATGCTGGTGTCGTGGCGTGTGTAGCGTGAAGGAATGGTGGTGGGATGGGTTTCGGGTTTGGGAAGTAAAACCATGGGATTGGGGTTTCTAGTTTCGGGGTTTGGGTTTACTGTGGGCGAGGGTGATGTGCTGGAAGAGAGAGAGAGATGATGAGGAAGAGAGAGAGAGGAGCGAGTGAGATGGCAGATGGAATGGGCATGGAGGATGCAGGGTCGGTCGAGAGGATTGGAGGGTCTAGGAATGGTGAGGGAAGAAGGAAGGGATTTCTCTGGGTTTGGGGCTCTGGGACGCCGAAGAAATGAGGAGAAAGAGAGTGAGTTAAGGCGAGGGGGTTAGGCGAAGTCACGCGCAACGCACATAAGCTGGGGAGAGGCTGGACCGGTTCAACTTACCTTGGACCGGTTCGGTTTTTTTTCCCTTTAATTTCTGGACCGGTTCAACTTTGTTTTTGGGCCGGTTCAGCTTAATTTAGCCCGGTTCTTCAATTCTCGACATTTTCCCCATTTTTTCACCATTTTTGGCCCCTTTTTCACATTTATTAAAAATCTGCAAAAATAAAATAAAATCAGTTAAAAACCTTAAAAATATTATTAAAACACGCATAAAGCCGATGAAAAAGTACCTTAAAAATAGCACATTTTTAGCTCAAACAAGCTGCAATTGTAGCTGATTTCTTTAACTTAACCCCCTCTGTGCCAAAACCATATACATGATCTTTTTTGTCCAGATTTTCTTTAACCCAAAACTCTTTTGGGGTCATAGGGGGTAGTTGGGAGCTACCTTGAGTTGAAGATTGAGTGTACTCCTCCCATTTGTTGTGATAATCCTCCTGAAAGTTGTCAAAAATAAAACTATTAATTTCACACTAAACAAACAATTAATATTATAACTTATGAATAATCTTTGAAAAAATGAGTCAAACTTACATATTTTTTTTGTAGATTTTTTATCAATGAAAGTTTTGTCTTTGACCTTTTAGTGAGTGTCCTTAAACAGTTTCTCACATGTTAGTTTCCTATCTAATGCTTTGGCCTAAAAAAAATATATAACGAGTAATTAAATGTAAACAAGGACCAAAACCTAAATCCATACCGTATATTATATATGAAAAATACGCTTATTAATAATCACATAACTTACCAGGCACCTTTTCCTTTCACTAATCAGAATTGAGCCACATGTGTGCAATGAATGACCAAAACCTTCTGCATCACTCAATCTATTCTTTTTATTTTGTTGACTCAATTTCTTGAACTTGTCATCCTCACTCCAATGTTTGACCATCTCATCCCAAACACTAGGTGGTAACCACTTTGGCTTTTTCTTGTACTTCCTAGCATATCCAAGAGTGTCCCTAAGTCGAGTTGCACCTCTGTACTCAAAGTTACGCCTTATATGAGTTTCATTGTCTGCATGCCAGTAGTAGTGTTTTTGTGACAGAGTTGAAGTATATTAGTAACCATCTCAAACAATCCAATGACGACTTTTACATTCGTTGTACAGAAAATTAACCTTGAACTCATTAAACCATATGTCTCTCTAAGATTGTGGAACTTTTCCCTACGTGGTCCAAGAACGTGGGTACTTACCTGCAAAGCTTTCAACAATTTTTTGAACTACGCCCTGATATGGAACAAAACTAGGAACAAAAAAAGAATTTGTTAAAAGTAATTACTGTAGGCATGAAAAGTATATGATTACTGAAGAAGTTAGAAAATTTGTAATGAACTTACGTATCACGATCAGGTTGTAAATATATCTCATTATTTGTGCCTGCAGTTTCACTATCAGGTGTAGGACTTTGTCTATCTCTTCCTACCCCTTCATTTTGGACCCCTTCCTTGTGGACCGAGTGGCTTGGCATTCTAGGTTGACCCATAATCTAATTACTGTTGTAATGTGGACTAACAGTACCAAACTGTTGATAGAATAATGGAGTAGCTGAAGTACCACCGACGTCAGGAACATTGGGTTGGATTGGTGATTGCATACCCACACCAAAAAAAGGTGGTTACATATGGGGTTGCTCATTCATACTACCAAAATAATTTCCGAATGGTTGAGTTGGATCAAGAAAACTTCCAAACATTCCACTAAAGGTATTTGTTTCATAGTTTTGATCAGCAAGATCATACTGTGGGGTCGGTTGTGGTGCTCCTCTACCCGCATCATTCCTAACCGTTCGACCTCAACCACGCCCACCATTGACTCCAGACATCTAATAAATAAGAACAAAATAAAAAAAAAACAGCGCAAATATTCATAGTATTGTCAATGAAAAAATTACAGTACATATATACAATTGTTTTTCTGGGCTTGCAATTAAGAAAAACTACACGCACAAGCATAAATATCCATACAACGAAAAGATTAAATCAATCATTGTGGGACACCTCGTCATCATCCTCGTCACCACTTTGCAATGCCATATTTTCATCATCATCATCATCAGTATCTTCAGCTTCATCCTCCCATTCACCTTCTTTATCTTCTTCATCACCATCATCATGTTCACCATTCCCATAATGATCATCACCCAAATCATGTCCATCAACACCATCAGCTTGTGCAGTTTCATCGACTAATGTTGTGGCTATTACGTTATCCACATTCGTAGTTGTCATTCCTAACTGTTGATAGGCAAGTTCTAGATTATCCTCATCTTTAGGAGCACCGCGAGGTTTGTTTGGTATAGTTACCCACCAATTAGCTTTTCCTGGTATCCCCTCAGGGTACTTAAGATATACCACTTGGGTTGCAGTATCAGCAAATATGAATGGGTCAAACTTTCTATAACGTCTTGTATGCTTAACCTCGGAATATGGGGTAAATTTAGGATAACGTAGCCCCTAAGGAACATCTGGGTCAAACCACTCACAATTAAAAAGTACACATTTTCTAATTGGCTCACCCGTAAATTCAACATGAATAATTTCGTGAAGTATGCCACAATAATCCCCTAATACTTTGTCACCTTCGCCAACTCATTTGACACACATGTCACAATTATATGTTGCTTTCCCTTCATTTCTAGCCTTGGTATGAAACCGATAACTATTAACTTTATACCTAGAAAAACATTCCACTACCATAATCAGTCCATGAGATAAGTTCACCAAAAAATCTTGCCTCTCATCATTAAACACCCGATAAGAATTGGCCCATGAAGAAAAAAAGAAGGTAATCCTCTTTAGAGTTGCAAAATTTTTTTTTTAGGAATTTAAGGTTACTTAAGAGAAATTACTTACATTACACTCAAACCACTGTGCAAAATTTGCCTCGATAAACAAGTCAACTTCCACATCACTTGCGTTTGGATTATAACCGCGAAATTGATGTCTGAACCAACTGTAATATTTAACGAATGAAATTAATTAATTATTAAACAATTATTAAGTGTTCAAATGAAACTTTCAGTAATTGATATATAGACTTACTCCAAATATGGTTGCGATTCATCACAATTCAGTAAAATGTGAAGGCGAGCGATACAATACTCCGGCTCAATAAGATATCTTTTTCCTCGATTTTCAAATGGAGTACCCTTACGGTTGAACACCGAAAGAGTTCGCATTTGTGGTTCAGGTTGTTTCATACCCTCATTATGCCCAATACTTAGGCAATGCAAGCTTGATTGAAAATAATACTCGGCGAAATGTTTTATCTCAAATGCTAAGTATGCATGAACCATAGATGCCTCTACACGAGCTTTATTCTTTTTCGTAGGCTTTAACCAGCCAAAGTACCTCTCAAAAGGATACATCCATCGATATTGAACATGACCACCCAACAAAGCTTCTTTGGCTAAATGAATTGGCAGATGTTCCATGACATTCCAAAAACCAGGAGGAAAAACTGTCTCCAATTTACAAAGAATTATAGAAATGTTCTTGTTCATCTCTTTCAGCATGCTAACATGTGACTCATTGGAGCATAGGTTTCTGAAAAATTCACTCAATTCGACCAAGGGTCCCAACACATCTTCCGAAAGAGCAGCAAAAGCTACTGAAGAAGATTCTCCAAAAACACATGATGATCATGACTTTTCATATTTTGCAACTTTGTGTTAGATGGATCCACCCAATTTCTCGCATTAGAACAACAACCATCAGGCACATGAACCTCTCGCAACCATTGACAGACAGCCCTTTTTTGAGGTAATGACAATGCAAACTTGGCTTTTGGCTTACACAATCTATCAGTTGACCCTCTTGTAACCAAGTTCAACTCTTGCCTACTACACAGAATAGACATATCCATCCTTGCTTTGATATCATCCTTTGTTTTTTCGGGAACATTCATCATTGTGTTTATAATATTTTCACTGAAGTTTTTCTCAATATGCATAACATCAAGGTTATGCCTTAGAAGTTGATGCTTCCAATACAGTAACTCCCAAAAGATACTTTGCTTTGTCTAATTATGTTCATTTTCCTCGAATCCCGGAATTTGAAAATGGATATTTGTAGTCACTTTAGGCAATGTCGATACTCTTTATTAGCTCTAAAACAATGATTCCGAGGCAAGAGCCGATGATGGCAATCGAACCAAGATGGATTTCGGCCATGCTATAACTGAAATGCACAATTTTGATGCATACAAACCGGACATGCTAACAACCCATGAGTACTCCAACCGGATAACATATCATAAGCGGGAAAATCATTAATTGTCCATATCAACGCGGCATGCAATCTAAAAATTTTCCCGCATGAAACATCAAATGTATCCACCCCAACAGCCCACAACATTTTCAACTCATCAATTAAGGGTTGCAAGTACGCATCAATCTTGTTCTTCGGATTTGTTGGACCCTGAATAATACAACTTAAAAACTTGTATGGAGTAGTCATACACATATCTGGAGGCAAGTTATAAGCTGTAAAAACAATTGGCTACATAGAATATAATATTCCAGATATGGAAAATGGTGTGAAACCATCAGCACAAAGACCTAACCTTACATTTCGAGGCTCTACTGCAAAATTTGGATACTTTTGGTCGAAATGCATCCAAGCTAATCCATCCGACGGATGCCGGAGAACACCCAATTCTTGGTGATGCTCATGATGATATTTCATATGGACGGAAGTCCTTTTTGAGGCATACAGTCGTTGCAATCTTGGGATTAAAAGCAGGTAGTGCATTTTAGCATATGAAACTTCCTTATAACCTCGTTAGTTGGATTTTTTTGGTAATTGTCTTGCATGTCCACAAAATTTGCATGCGGACAAACCATCATCATGTTTATAATAAAGCATGCAACCATTTGGACAACAATGAATTTCTTGAACATCCATACCTAAATCTCTCACTTTTCTAAACTGCTGATGATAATTTTTTGGAATGCCACTTTTAGAATGGCATATATCTTTCATTAGGCCAACAATTTCATTGAAACAACGTTGAGACATGTTGTGCCCTGATTTAATACTAAGTAGCTTCACAGATGTTTCAAGTTCAGTTATGTTACACCCGTCATACAACGGTCTTTGGGTAGATTCAAGTATAATGTAAAATATCTCATGATTTACGTCATGATGGCTACTCATGTTCATTTCATTAGCTTGGAAGGCAGCATGAAGCATGTTCTCCATATGATTATGATCGTTGTGATCGTAATCAAAATCCATAGAATGTGAACTACTTGCACCCCCTGCTTCCGAATTATCTTCTTCCCCATGACTTGTCCAATACCAATAATTCTTCACAAACCCCTTTCTATACAAATGATACTTTACAACATCAGGTACAAAATATTGCATATTTTTGCACTTCACACATGGACATCTATAAACTCCATTAATTCTATACTCCTCCTGATTTCGTGCAAATTCATCAAACATATTAACTCTTATCAACCACTCATCTCTAAGTCCATGTCCATTAGGATTTCTTCTCCTATACATCCATTGACGATGCAACGGCTCATCCATATGTTGCTAACATGATTTCCTTAATTGTTATGTAAACTACAAGTAATTGTAATAAAAATCTTTTAGAAATCTATTTAACCAGTTCAATATATATATATGTATTACATAAAAATATATTTAATAGAACTATTAAATATAACATAACACACCTAATTAAGCATCAAACATAAATTACATAATTTATTTCACACTTAACATTCTTAAACAAAAAATAAACATACTTAACATACTTAAACAATTCAAACAAAATTTCACATCACTACATTATTTGTAAAAATAAATGTAATCAAGCATCAAACACAAATAAAATTATTACTTCGTACTTCATCCAAATAAATAAATCCAAACAAAATTAATAAGATATAATACAATTAACATAATGAGCAACCTTCAATTAATATATACTTAACACACATCAATATATACTTAACATACCTAAAAAACACATACACTTCACATACTTACAAAACATTAATATATATCACAAATCAAACAAAATACAAACATACTCATAAAATTATTATAAACGTACATACTTATCATATTTTACTCTCTAAAACAAAACACATTACACATGTTTAATATACTTCAACATTTTATAATAATTATATAATTATTATAAATGTACATACTTATCATATTTTACTCCACTTATTCAAATAAATGCACTTCACAAATAAAATTAAAATTTAACATAATTCACATCCATATTTTATGAAAAAAATTAAATTTGATATTAAACCAACCAAATCATACCAAAAATTAACCATATCTCAAAGAAAGAATATTATTCACATACTTACCAAAAATTAATATACACAACAAATCGAACAAAAAATAAACATACTTAACATTCTTAAACCATTTACCAAAACAAAACATATATTACACATGCTTATGTACTCACAACTATTTCAATTATTCAAATCAACATACATTACATATTAAATTAGAGTTACATTATACTTTTTGCCTATCAAAAACAATTCTCAGAAAACCTAAAATACAACAATTAATGTAATTAAACATATATGCTAAAAATAATAAATTTAACATAACAATATTATTTTTCCACGTAAGTCTCATTAAGCATCAACCACAAATTAAACTACTTATTTCACACTTCATCTAATTAAACAAACCCAAACAAAAATAACAAAATACTATTAACATACTTAGCAAACTTAAATTAATATATACTTAAAATACCAAAATATTGTAAAAATATAAGAAAATTTCTTAACATATCAAACAAATCATAAAAAAAATTAAACATACCTCAAAAAACATACATGCTTAACATATTTAACATTTTATTATAAACAAACTTGTTTTAATTAAATTATTCACATCAATAAAACATATTATACATGCTTAACATATTTAATATTTTAAAATAATTAAATAATTATTTCAGATGTGCGTACCTAACATGTTTTACTCCACTTATTCTAATAAACATATTTTTCAAATTAAATAAAAAACTAACGCAATTCACATTCACATTCTACAGAAAAAATAAATACATCAAACTAAACAAACATGCTTCAAGATTAAAATTCACAAAAATGAACATCACATATCAAATTAACACAATTTTAAAGCGCAACAATTCTACTAACCTTTAAAACCCGAAAAAACAAGCGTATTACAGGCAGCGGCGGCATTGGTGGCGGCCAAACTTGAAAAATCAAGACTGTGAAAAATATCAATTAACTTAACTATTTCAACTTTAAACAACAAATTAACAAAAAAAATCACTTACCGTTCAATTTTCCGACCACTAAAACCTTCAAACCTCACTTTCTCTCTCTTCCTTCTCCTCCCTCTCTTTCTCTTTGAACCTCACTTTCTCTCTCTACAATTTCAAATGCCCGGCGAAACAACCCCCCCCCCCACAAATTTAAAACCCACACGTTGAGCCTCGAGATTTGCACCGCAAAAAGACCGACGGAAAAACCGTCGGGGAGCGACGGTTTCCGACAGGTTTCCGTCGGAATTTTCGTCGAAAATTCTGACATCCGTCGGGGCCCATCTGTTTTTCCGTCGGATCTTCTGACATTTTCTGACAACCGTGCCGCGCGTTGCTTTTTCCATCGGAGTTTGGCATCGTTTTTGTGGTGAAAACAATGTCTAGTTTCATGATGCTTTTAATTTCACATATCTCATGCGTTTATCACCCACTTTATTTGCCATGTGGATCAAATAAGGTGAGTAACTACATGGGTGTATTGATCAGTGGAGCACATAGATTCAAGTAGAGGTATATACAAAAGGAATTAGATCCATTACCTACCTATAATAATATGAATTTATTTTTTTGAGATTGGTTCTTCAAGTCAAGTTCTGGTGTTCTATTCCAAAATTTCCTATTTTTTTCTTGAGATCCAAGACGATACAATATATCCCATGTGGACTTAGAACACGTTCATAAGAAAACCTGTTGGCCCAAAAGCCAACTCGAGAAACACCCCACCTGACTGGTTAAACATAAAATTAATTCAAAATTTTGAATCCAAACCTAAACCTACCCGACCTGAGTTGACATGGCTTATTCTAACCCTGACCCAATAGTCACACAATTTCGAAAAATGACCTGATGTGAGGCCTCATTATTTTGAAATTACCTTTATTGAAGTTGATTAGTTCTCAAACAAAAGGAGGAAAAACAAGAAATATCAGACAAAGAGCAACTTAGTAATACTTCTAGTTTGCATATTGCACTACGATCGTAAAACTCATTTAGGCAGGTTTGAAAGGGATGGATGGTGGTTCATTAAGTCGAAGAGGGCCTACTGGGCAAAGGCTTATAGGTTCTAGGTTTTAAAACCAAAGTAATATAATGAATTGAAAACTAAGCTGCATTTCACCTTGACCTGAAGTGACTAGGCTCGAACTCATCAAGACCTGATAATACCCAAGACCTAGGACTAATATGACCCTAATGAGTTAATCAGAGACTAAACTAACTTGATACTTTTAAATCCCATAATGACTTGAACCCATGTGGGTAAACCGAAACCCGACTCGATTAACCCATTTGCCACCTCGTGTTAAAAGCTAGCTGTACACGTAACATATTAGGGACGAGAGAGCAATAATCAATCATTTGCATCGCTGGAACATAATTAAGTTCAAATCAGGTAGCTAGCATTTTTTTTTCTTTCCTTTATTTTCTTGAGCACAATATAATACCATATTTGTTAAATTTTGCTTAGACTAGAATGTAATCTCTGTAGTCTATTTCCAATATTGGTTGATAACTTCCTTCTATTGAATTCTCTTGCAAAGCCAGGTGCTGCTAACCTAATGATGTGAACCTTACAAATTGTTCCTTCTTGTTGAACTTGCAGTAGATAAAAAGACAGTGCAGTCACTAAAATAAAACATGATTTTAGGGGGAAAATTTAGAGAAAGGTGAAAAACAGTTTCATGAAACACTTACTCTGGTGCAAGTTTTATGCTTCCATGGCTAAAATCCTTACGCTCTTGGTATGTTATGCTTTGATGGTCACTCAGTATACTGTGGGAAAGACTCATCACCATAAGTTTGTGGTATGTCGTTGTGATGCTTCTCCTATCTGATCTTGTATATTTACTTCATTGATTTAATTTTATCATCCTATACACAAATTTTAAGCGCTTTAAAATTTTCCATATAGTAGACATAAATATAAGATTATAAAGTTTAAGAGCTTCTTTAAAAGTGTTATCAAAGTATTTCAAGATTCTTTTTAAGAATTTTAAGATTCCACTAAAATTCCCAACCTTCACTAAAGGTTTCAAAGATAAATATCACATCCACTTAAAATTTTCACAATTTCAGTACAGGGTTGTATGATTTTGAACAGATTCATAAAAATATTTAGAGAGAATAATAAAACATAAAGCTAACGAATATAGCTATTACAAACATCACATTATGTTTTAACCTATTCTACAAAGTTGAATTTAATTCTTTGTAAAATTAATAAATATGACAGACACTTTAAACCTTCCAGAAATTTTGGACCTCACATTTTTAATTATTAGCATGTAACTAACAAAGCCATGAATGTATTTAGGTTCAATCATGTCCGTTTAGCAGGCTTTGTGATACAAAAGAGATCTTAACTGTGAATGGGAAATTCCCAGGACCAACCTTGGCAGTCCGCAAAGGTGACAAGATGGTTATTAAGGTCTACAATGCGGCTCGATACAATATCACGCTTCATTGGTATGTGGGTCATTGTTTTTTATTCGTAAAGACTATATATGAATGGGCAAATTAGTATGGTTGATAAAATTTGTGAGAGTTTGCGAGAGTTGTCAAAAAATCTGTGTTAAATTCTGTTTATATTAATTTTTGTTTTGCTTTTACACATTAAAAAAATTACAAATTGTTTTTTTTTTTTGGTGGAAAGTAAGCTTTTTATTACTTCCAAATTGGTCTTAGAGGACATAGATAGAACTTTAGGCACAACCATATGCAATATAGCTCACAGGGGATCTCCGTGCTCCCATAACTTCGCAACCCTAAATCAAAGAAACAAGAAAAATGGCTCAGGCTGCAAATGTTTTATAAAGTAGCTTTTGATTACTCTCCTCTTACTAACCTATTCTTTAAGATGCAAGATTGTCATGACTTCATCTACAATCTCTAGTGGGGTCTAACTCTTGTTTTTGAATAAGTCTTAATATCGTTTCTTTCCAAACCATATAAGTTTGTTTGAGCATAAAAAACAATTCTTGGACCTTTAACTATCCGGGTAGAACCTCAGCAACCCCCCCCCCCCCAAAATATTTAATATTCTTGTGCATCGGGCTGCCCTTTTTTTATTTTTTATAATAAGGGAGTCTTTGTAACATCCACACTTTAAGGCCAAATGACCTTCTTGAGGAACATTTTAGAGTATAAAATGAATTTTTGGACCTTAATTGGGTCTTAAACAAAAGAGTCATGCATATAAGCTCAATTAAGATTCTATCCCAAAATCAATTGGCGACAGGTGGAGTAACTCACAAGCTTATATACATACTCAAACCCTTTAATTTTATCAATGTGGAACAATACCCACTGTCATAGTCCAATAAACAATAAAATATTTTGTCTTGTTATAATATACCTTTTAAGTATCTTGTCTTAACTTCAAAATTATATTGTTATATATTAAATTAAAAAAAGATGGTATAATTAAATCATAGAAGGGCATTACTATTTAAAATTTTGTAAATGTTTACATTTATAGTTGATCTGATTCAGATGTCATTTATACTTGTCGACCACGTGGACGAGTGCTAAAGGTTCATAATTACTAACTAATCATCACTAATTTAAAATTTGGATACTTTAAGCTCTATAGCAAACTAATTTAGGCTAAGATAAGACAATTGAAAACTTTCTTGCGGTAGGACATATATCGTTGCCCAATCGCCCAATATAACACTAAAAAACACAGCCTGTATATTTCTCAAGAAAAAGAATCGAGGTTTGTGTATGATTATAAATATCCTTCAACTTGCAGGTTTTCAAGAAGTCCAATTGAAATTTGAATTGTTTATTTTTATATATATGAGCCAAATTTCTTCTTGAACAATGTACTGACCGCAGTGTCAGCTGCAATAGTGATTTTCATAGAAGAAACTAAACAAAACCTTCTTTGCTAGGCATGGGGTCCGACAAGTGAGAAATCCATGGGCAGATGGACCTGAGTACATCACCCAATGTCCGATTCAACCAGGAAACATGTATACGTATACGATCAAGCTTACCACAGAAGAAGGAACTCTATGGTGGCATGCACATAGTGGATGGGCCAGAGCTACTGTCCATGGCATGATTATAGTTTATCCCAAGCTTGGAGCTCATTACTCTTTTCCAAGACCCCATGCTGAGGTTCCTATCATACTAGGTAATTTGAGTTAATTTTTAAAAAAATAAAATAAAAAATAGAAAATTCTCAAAGCAATTATCTAATGCATGTGACTGTAAAGTCAGTCTTACTATCAATATTGTCCTTGTTTCCATGATCTTTTCCTCCAATCAATTCGGCATTTTCAGTTAAGGCAGTT
The DNA here is from genome assembly GCA_017589665.1 of Selenicereus undatus. NCBI lineage: Eukaryota > Viridiplantae > Streptophyta > Magnoliopsida > Caryophyllales > Cactaceae > Selenicereus > Selenicereus undatus. The sequence continues at coordinate 50,630,847 of JACYFF010031958.1, forward strand.
TCTTTAAACAATTGTTAATTATGATTTTGAATTAAAACTACTAAACTAATCTTCTCAAAGAAACAAAAAATCTCGGTCGTTTGACAAGTAGTCACAAGTTTATTTCCAACTTAACTTCAGGTTTGCGTTTCTCTTAAGAATCATAGGTTGTTGGTCATGCAAGGTTGTTAAGACTCTAGGTTTATGACAAGTCTAACCCCAAGTTCAGTATCTTGAAGGCCAATGCGCTCAAGAGTTTATAAACCAGGTCACTATAATCGTACAAATTATACCGTAAATAAGGCCTAGCACTAGGGTTGGCAATGGGGCTACTACGAGGCGGGTTTAGTTATACCCTTAACCATAACCACTTTCAAAGCTAATACCCATATCCATATCCATTGGGTATTGTAAAACTACACCTATAACTATATCAAAATTTATTGGGTATAGCGAGTATGTGGGTTTCATTCGGGTGCATATAAAACAAAATGAATTAAACTCATTTTATACTCATGTTCATCAAATAGCCAATATATCACATGAACATCAAGCTTTCAACAAAATATCACATATACTAAATACAACTAAAAGCTTCTAAATTCAAGCACAAAATTAACACTCAATGGTTATCGTTTCTAACAAAATGTCCAATCGGAGTCTTGAATATAATACAACTCAAAGAAACTAGCAAACTATCTAACTGCAAGCAATAAACTAGAACTTTGAATAAATGGGTATGGATTTTATATGGTGCGTGTTACGATGTTGATCTTGAGAAATGAGGGGAAGAGATGAGAAAGATGAGAGAGAGAGGGGAAGCTGAAAATGTATTCTTGCTATTTCTGTAATGAATATCTCCCTTTTTATAGAAATCCCAAGTGGAAAGAATAAAAGGTGAGAAAAGTTTGTTAAGCATTCTAAAATACCTGCTAACAACTTTCTAACAACCTAATAACCTAACAAATGATATCTCCTAACTCTCAACACCCCTCCCTCAAGCTGGGGATAGGGACGAAGTACAATCAACCATGCCCAGCTTGAACAAGAGCTCGTTGTGGTCAGGAGAAGGAAGTACTTTTGTTAGGATGTCAGCTAGTTGGTGGGTTGAAGGAATGTAAGCAAGTTGTAAGAGGCCTTCAAGCACATTATTGCGGGTAAAATGGCAATCAATCTCAATGTGCTTTGTTCTTTCATGGAAAACGGGATTTCGTACAACCTGAAGAGCTGACTGGTTGTCACAATGGAGAGTGACGGGCTGTAAATAAGAGACAACAAGCTCAGAAAGAAGCCTGACCAACCAAGTAATTTCAGCAGTTGCTTAGGGCATAGCCCTGTATTCAGCTTTAACAGAACTCTTCGAGACCGTGGGCTGTTTCGTAGATTTCCAACTGATGGGAGAGTTACCGAGCAAGATCATGTAACTAGTGACTGATCTTGTAGAAAAAAAAAAAACAGGAGGCCCAATCACTGTCAGAGAAGGCTTTCAACAACAAGAGACCAGTAGCGTTGAGAAGGATGCCTTGCCCTGAAGTACCTTTGAGATAGCTGAGAGTGTGTTCAAGAGCCAATAAATGAGAAGTTCATGGAGCCTGCATGAATTAGCTAACGGTTTAAACAGCAAAAGAAAGATTTGGCCTGGAGTTAGTCAAAAAATTCAGCTTGCCAAGGATAGTCTTGTAGTAAGAAGGATCCAGGAGAAGCTCTCCTTCATCAGGGGTCAGTTTGCAATGTAGGGATAGAGGTGTAGCAGCACCCTTGGAAATGGAAAAACCAGTGGCGAGTAATAAATGTTGAGTGAATTTCCTTTGAGACAATGAAATCCCCTGAGGCAGATAAGTCACTTCAAAACCCAGAAAATAATGCAAATTACCCAGATCCTTGATGCCAAAAGTAGAATGGAGATGCTGTTTGAGGACAAGAGCTTCATCAACATTGGAACCAGTGACCAAAATGTCGTCAACATAGACAGCGACAATAGTCAAGTGGTTGCCAGTGGTTTTTGTGAAAAGAGAGTAATCATTTTTGGATTGGAGGTAACCTTTTTGCTTGAGGAAATCTGTAAACTTAGCAAACCACTGCCTGGACGCTTGTTTAAGGCCATATAAGGACTTGGTGAGCTTGCAAACTTTGTTGGCAGGATTAGGGATACCTTCAGGCATTTTCATGTAAACTTCCTCATGTAAGTCACCATGTAAGAATGCATTATTCATATCCATTTGAAAAACATTCCAATGTTTTTGAGCTGCCAAAGCTAAAACAAGTCCGATGGTGGCCATTTTCACAACTGGAGAGAAGGTTTCTGTAAAATCTATGCGTTCGCGTTGGGTATTACCTCTAATCACCAATCTAGCCTTGTATCTCTCAAGAGAACCATCAGCTTTAAGCTTTACTTTGTAGACCCATTTACTGCTAATAGCCTTTTTACCAGGAGGAAGATCAACTTCAATCTATGTATTATTGGCATGTAAGGCCTGTAATTCATACTCCATGGCCCTAACCCAAAGTGGATCAAGTGATGCTTGTTTATAAGAGGTTAGTTCTTGACAAGAAAGAAGAGATATGGAATGAATAGGAGAAGTAGAAGGCAACTGAGAAAATTGCATAAGACTGCAAAAATGGGATAGATTAGAGGTAGCAAATGGATCCAAAGAGTCACTGGAGATTGCATTTGAGCATATGTAGTCCTGTAAATGGGCAGGGGTCCTGTGTGGTCTGAAAGTTCTTCTCAAAAGGGGAAAGTGTTCTGGTAAGGATATTGGAGGGGGTAAGGGACAAGGAACTGATGAAGATGGTGACATATGAAGAGGGAATGCAGAGGATGAAGGTGATACAGAGGAAGAGAGGTGGGGACTATGGGAAGATATGTCAGAAGTAGGTGAAGAAGAAGAAGATGTGTTAGAAAGATTGGTTGTAAAAGAGGAGTTAGTGGGGTCAGAATGTAAGAAAATTGGTGATGGTAGAGGAGAAGATGAAGAGGATTCTGTGAAGTGATGGAAGGGAAAATATGTCTCATAAAAGTGAATGTCTCTACTAGAGACTATTTTCTTAGTGATGAGGTTATAAACCTTGTATGCCTTCTTACCATAGGGGTATCCTAGGAAAACACAAGGAGATCCTCTGGGGAAAATTTATCTCAATTGTGTTGAGAAGTAGAAATGAAACACAAGCAACCTAAGGTTTTAAGGTGATGGTAAGATGGTGTTTGTCCATGCAAAATCTCATAAGGAATTTTGAACTGCAAAATAGAAGAGGGCATTCTGTTGATGATGTAAGTGGCAGTCAAAAGGCATTCACCCCAAAATTTAAGAGGGATCTTAGACTGGAACAATAAAGCTCTGGTTGTTTCCAACAAGTGTTTGTGTTTGTGCTCAACAACTCCATTTTGTTGTGGGGTGCCAACGCAAGAAGTTTGATGTACAATCCCATAGGAGGCATAAAAAGCAAGTGCAGACTTGTCGGAAAATTCTTGGCCATGGTCAGATCTTATTACCTGAACAGTGGCTTTGAATTGTGTTTGGATGAAAGCAAGAAAAGATTTGAGGATGGGGAGCATTAGATTTGTGAAATAAAAGATGCGTCCAAGTTGCTCTTGAATAATCATCAACAATGGTTGTAAAATACTTATAACCATTGTAGGTAGAAGTAGCATAAGGACCCCAAAGACCAACATGTATCATTTCAAAAATGTGTGAAGTACAAGAAGTGCTAACGGGAAAAGAAGATCTGTATTGTTTAGCTTGGTGACATACTTGACATATAGGTCTAGATTTGGAATTACAAGAGGACACAATAGCAATGTGTTTCATATTTTCAAATGACGTATGACCTAGCCTACAATGCCACAATTCCAATGGAGACAACTAACAAGAAAAAGAAAATACAGAATTGTCATTTGACTGGAGTGAGGGTTGGGCTGAAGAAACAGAGTTGGTCGTCTGGGAAGAAGATGTGGAACAACTAACCACACTGGAAATGCAGGACTTGTGATCGAAAAAATATAATCCACTAGATTCTCTACCAATTTCCAAATACTTGCTCATTGAAAGGTCCTAGAGATAACATGCAGTGGGTGCAAAAACTACATTTGCAATCAATTGCTTGGCTAATTTGCTAGCAGATAACAAATTATAATGAAAATCTGGAACGTGTAAGGCATTGTGCAAAGTTAGAGAAGGGGTTAATTGGATAGAACCAATGTGATGAATTTTGGCATGTTTACCATTCGGCAAAGTAATGAAAGAATTTTGTGCCAAAGGTGTGAAGGAAGAGAAACAATGTAGGTTAGGTGTGACATGGTTAGTAGCACCACTATTAATGATCCACTTTAAGTCTGGTTTTGAAGCAGACAAATAGTATGTTTTACCTGCCAACATTGCTGCATTGGTTGATTCTTTTGGTGTAGAGGAAGTCTCAAGTTCATGCTTGTTGAGTAGAGTAATTAATCTGTCATACTGCCTGGAAGTAAAAGTTGGAGCAGTCTGGGCTTGTTCAAGAATATCATCATGTTGGGCAGCAGCAACTACCTTCCTTTCGCCATCAGTTGAAGTGTTGTTTCTTTGCCTTTTAAAGCAACTGTCAATGGAATGTCTACTCTTTCTACAGTAGTTACAAAAAAGGTTGTTCCTCTTGGTTGGATAAGAAATGTTCTGTGGTTGTTGGACATGTTGTTGGTGGTGTTGTGGCTGTGAAAATTGACGGCGAGGATATCGATGTTGTGAGTATTGTCTTGCAGGCATAGAACCAGTTCTATGCTGAGAAAATAAGGTAGAAGAGTCTTCTATCAAGGGAGCATTAATTTGCAGCTCTCGTTCCCTTTCTTCTTGGAGTAACATGCTTAAGGCTTGACCAATTTGAGGCATAGGATGTGTCATGAGAATGTTTCCCCTCACAATAACGTAATTGTCATTCGATCCCATTAAGAATTGTATCAACTATTGATTTTCAAGCAATTTCATCATAGCAAGCCTAACAGGACACTCAGCATTAGAACATGTAGGTATACGGATTAACACAGCATATTCGTCCCAGAGTATTTTGCATTTGGTGAAATAATCTGAAACTGACAAGCTACCTTGTGAACGATTGTTGAGCTCTTGCTGTACTTGAAAGATCTTTGTTCCTTGGCTTTGTTCATATCGCAGCTCAAGTTCATCCCAAATTTGCTTGGCAATGGAACAGAAAAGAACACTCGTGGCAATATCTTTCTTAATCGAATGGAGTAGCCAGGAAATTACGATAGCATTGCATCGTTCCCACTGAGAAATCAGGGGGCCTGTATTAGGTTTAGTGCAAGAATCGGTTACAAACCCTAATTTGTGCTTTGATATCAAAGAAACCTCACAAGATCGTTTCCATTGTCCGAAAATTTGAACCTACAAGAGGTTCAGAAGATAGGCTGCAATTCGGATGATCGGAAGGATGTAAAAACAACTCATGTAAAGAATCAAGAACAACTACATTAGCATCTGCCATTGTTGGATCAAAGAAGCCAAATCAGGAGGTCGTCGTTCCTGGGCCAGAAAATGAAAAAAATCAAATCGAAGGTTGTTGAAACTCGACAATTAATCTTAGAGGAGTGGAATCAGATGTATCATGGTCTGAAGATTTTCTTGATTCAGAACACATGATTCAGAAGCTCTGATACCATGTTACGATGTTGATCTTGAGAAATGAGGGAAAGAGATGAGAGAGAGAGAGAGAGAGAGAGAGAGGAAGCTGAAAATGTATGCTTGCTATTTCTGTAATGAATATCTCCCTTTTTATATACATCCCAAGTGGAAAAAAATAAAAGGCGAGAAAAGTTTGTTAAGCATTCTAAAATATCTGCCAACAACTTTCTAACAACCTAACAACCTAACAAATGATATCTCCTAACTCTCAACAATGCAAGTGGGAGCTATATGCATACCCATACCCATACCTGTTTTAGCAGTACCTACCCCATATCCATTTTTTTTCTCATTTTTAATACCCATACCCATATCTTTTGGGATGAGGCTTGCGGGCTTTAAATGGGTACGAATTTTTTTTTTTGGCAGGCCCTACCCAGCACGCATATGGTGTAGTCGAATTTAGAAAAATTCTATTTTTAAGATATATGCTTATCACGTAAAACACAGGTGTGAGGACTAAAAAGTAAAAGAGTATTGCTGTGTCACTCCCTATGATCTTATCTTTCTCATACGGTACATATATTTCTAGCTCATGCTACAAAAATGTGGGCAAACCCCATGCATATGCATAGCTATTGAAAAAAACTATATTTGTCCAAAAGACGTGACTTTTTGTTGCTAGCACACATGTCAAATTCATCCCGACGAGTATAATGGTTTGGCCCAGTAGACATGACCCTTAAATGCAAACAGACAAAAGCATTTCCTTTAAAAAATGTACCCAATATTTTTCTCTTTTTTTTTAGTTCATGAATTTTAACACACACAGGTTTATATATGTGCATGATGCAAATTAAAGAAATACTTAATTAATGTACTAGAATAAAAAGAAATAAATACCAAGAGGAGAATTTCATTTTCCACAACCAATGCGAAAATCCTTAATTCAGTTCCCCCTTTATGAAATCCTTATTTTTGTGAAAACAAAACTATTTCATTTCTAGGAAATGCTCTATATAACATAATAGCATCCACAAAATTAGGCAATAAAAGGAGGGGAAGTGCTATCCACAAAATTGCGTGTGTGTGTGTCTGTGTGTGTGTGTGTGTGTGTGTATATATATATATATATATATATATATATATATATATATATATACATATATATATATATATATTTACACATATATATATATATATATAT
>JACYFF010031958.1:50653440-50669888 GCA_017589665.1 Selenicereus undatus
TATTAATCATTTAATCCAACGGTTGAAAAGTTCAAGTTAATGAGAATCAAGGAAATGGTAGTTATTGAAACTTTGCTATTATGTATTATATAGATATAGATGTGAGTGACATTTATAAATGATTCGAATTTCCTTTTCTTGTTTGGAAAAAAAAGGAAATAGATGTTTCTTAGCATATCCCTCCCTTCAAAAACGAAAGAAAAAAAAATGAAAACACAAGAACGTTCATAATACCAAGTTCCAGCAGTTCTACTCCTAATAGACCAAAAAAGTGCAATCTTCTTTAAAAAGCTTTATGATCACACTAATTAGTACTATTAAGGTCTTAATGTAAGATACAAAAACGTCTCTTCATAAACATAAGTTAACATATAGCATATCATATATAGTACTCCTAGTCCCAAAAAAGAGTTTTCCTTCGTCAGCTGATGTCATGCACATGTTATCATGTCCATGACATTGTACACCAAACATATAATTGATGCACACCAAACATACTATAAATGCAAACTATATATATACACACACGCACACCAAACATATAATTAATGCATACTAAACATACTACAAGTGCAAATTACACATATAATACACACCATATATTTTACTTATAGACGATATATATTTTAGGTTTTTGGTTTGTTTCTTTTTATCATTTTCCTTTTGACAGTTGTTTATATTATTTTTTATATCACTGTCCATGTATATGACAAATGGTCACTACATATATTGCAAAAGTTTTTTTATAAGTTTTTCTTTACCTATACTTTTTTTTTCTTTACTATTCAATTATAATTAACACCCAAAATAATATATGTATGATGATAATCACCAAGTATGATACTAATGTTCACTAGGCATGACACTAATTCTCACTATATATAATTTAGCTGCTCACCATATATTATACGAACACTCACTAAATATAATATGAATGCTCATTATTTGTTTTAAGTCATCATTGCAAATAAAAATTAATTGAATAGATTGTATCAAAAAAAGAGACAAAAAAATAACTGAGTTACAAGGTCATTCTTATATTCTATATTATTCAAAAAAAGTCCAAATAACTTTGTGCGTGATATTGCACGCTAAATATATAACTAATGCAAACTAGATATATTATTGTGCTACACTAGATAGATACCTACGCACACCAAATATAAAACTGGTGCACACCATATATTAGTATCAATTATTTGTTTATGTTCTTATCATCATGAATAAATCAAATGTACATGTTCACCTATTGCAAGTTAGTTTTTATGGGTTTTAGTGTATCTATCTTGTTTCTTTGCTATTTTCTATTATAATTGATATCTTTGTATGATAATAATGATACTAGTATTCACAAAACATAGCACTAATGTTCACCAGACATTACACAAATGCTCACTAAATATAATTCGGATGCTCACCATATGTAATACTAATACTTACTAATATAATATGAATGCTCAGCAAATGCTTCAAGCATTCATTACAAATCAATTTTAATTGAATAGAATATGTTCAAAAAAGAGACAAAACTATAACTTAATAATAAGCTCATTCTTATTTTTTATACTCTTATTTACAAAATATTAAATCCATTCTGGGATGATATTGCACACCAAATATGTAGCTAATGCACACCAATTATATAATTGTGTACACCAAACATATTACTGATACACTCCAAACATAAAGTGCACCTATTGGCTGCTTATACACTATATATATTTTGGGTGTTTGATTTGTTTCTCTATGTTCTTCCTTTCTTTTTTCATGATTCTTTATAGTATTGTCGATATTATTATAAATACAGATAGAATAAATATTCACTATATATGTTGCAATTTATTTTTTTATGGTTTTTGTTTTATCTATCTTTTTAGAATATTATATTGTAATTAATGCCTTTCGTATGATAATATTCACCAAGTATGTTACTAATGTTCACCAAACATAATATTAATATTCATAAGCCATTATATTAATGCTCAGTAAATAATTTAGTTGCTTACCATATATAATGCTACTACTCACAAAATTAACATGAATAATCACCAAAATTTTTTAAGTATTCATTATAAATAAATTTAGTTAAAAAGAATATATTCAAAAAAGAGAGATAAAAAAAGTGAATTATGATCTCATTCGTATTTCCTGATCTATAAAATAGAAATAATTACAAAGATTCATTACATAACATTTAAATAAAATTTACAAAAAAAAAAATCCCATCAAAGTTACGTATGCTCAACATATGATACTAATATCCACCAAGAACAAAATCGACTTTCTTGCTTGTGAGCTCCAACCTCAGCCATGGCAACAAGGAAATGAAGAAGGCCTCAATTGATTTGGCCAGCAGACACACCAATTTCAACTTAGGTGGATACCAATTTGGGGAAAAACCAACAGCAAGCTTCATATTGAGTGGCTGCACAAGCACTTTTGTCGAATTTCAACAGCACAGTACCAGACACGAACCAACCCAGAAATTGATCGAAGAGAGGAGCAATCGCCTCATAACTCTGCCAATGGGGAAGGTATGAAAATCAGTTCATATGCTTCCCTTGTTGAGCATGAGGAGGGAGCTACTCTAAAATATGTGCCTACCATGAATATTGATGGTATTGAATGTGCTAAGTTGGAGGAATGTGATGTTGCCAAATGCTAATGAAATCCAATACTGCAATACAATAGTATTTTGTTGTGTTTTAGGGTCAAACCCCCCACTCAATGTAATTGATGGGTTTGTCAATCATATACGGAAAATTTGAGTATTGACAAAGTGGCCTCAATGCTTAAGGGATTGTTTCTGGTACAATTCAACAATGTGGAGGACAAGGATGATGTGATCAAGAGAGGAGTGTATTTCTTTGATAAAAAAGTCATTCCTAGTGAAACCGTGGAAAGAGGCCATGACTGTTGATACTTCTTCCATATCTACTCTGCCCATTTGGATCCAATTCCCCAATTTGGACATTAAATACTAGAGCCTTGACAGCCTAAGCGAAATAGGTAGTTTGGTGGGAATCCCAATTAAAATTGACTAGCAACCAAGGGATAAATCTATGCTCATTTATGCAAGGCTACTTGTGGAGGTTGATTTGGCAGGTAGCTTTCCTGAGCAAGTTGATTTTATCAATGAGAAAGGATTGGTGATTAGGGAATGAGTTAAATATGAATGGAAATCTGTTAAATGCACAAACTGTTAATTGCTTGGCTATGGAGAGGAGCGAGCTCTACAGAAAGAAGAGTCTGGTCAGAAGGGAATGGAGACCTGTTGCCAGCCAAGTTGAGGTATAGGGAACCTCACAACAAAGGGCTCTTGGGAATGACGCTGAAGGTTTCTCGAGACCTAAAAGAACATTAACTAGAAGTACAGTACAACAACAGCCAGAGCTACCATCTCCAAGTAATTTCTTTCAAGCCCTAATGAAAAATGACATTGTGCGCTTAATTGAGCATGAGGCAATGGGGGATGTAGGAGAACCTCCAAATCATGGATAGTATCTTATGTTGGAACATTAGGGGCCTTACCTGGCCTGATAAGCAACAAGATGTAATGCTCTGATGCTCTTCTTATATAAACATAAGATTGGTTTGGTTTGTTTGATTGAGATTAAGGTAAAGAAAGAAAATAAGGACTCAGTATTGGGAAAATTTTTTTCAAGGGTGGCAGTATACATCTAATATCAGTCTAAACCCAGGGGAAGGATCTTCATTGCTTGGAGGACGAATAAATATGATGTAGCTCTCTGTAGTATGGCTGAACAAATCGTAAACTGCCATATAACTCAGCTGTCTTCTCAGAAGAAGTTCTGAATGTCTTTTATCTATGGATTTAACAAGACACAGTAGAGGAAAGTCTTTGTGGGATTGCATTCCTCAAATGGCTGGTCATAATCAGGGCCATGGTGCTTATTAGGAGATTTCAACTTTGTGTTGTCATCTGATGATAAGATAGGAGGGACCTAGATATCTTTAGAGAAACAGACGACTTTCAAAACTGTATGAACAATTCTAAGCTCATGGAAATGAGGAGTTTTTGAGCATACTTCACCTGGACTAACAAGAAGATATGGTCAAGACTAGACAAGGCTATTCATAATCCAGAGTGGCACAATTTATTTGATTTTTTGCAGTCGGAGCACATGCTAATGGGATTACCTGACAATACTCCTATGCTGCTGAAGTTGCCAGAATGCCCAAGGTTAGAGAAGGAGTTTAGATTCTGTGAGATGCAGATGAATTTTCAAAGCAAAAATATATGCCGCAAGTATACAGCTTTTGCTGTAGTATTTAAGGGTCATCTCCTCTAGGACAAGAAGTAGATCAATCATTATTGAAGTGTATAAAGTCTAAACTAATGTCATACTATACTTAATGACTACTAAATTGAGCTAACAGGAGTCACCAAATTAACAATAGTTTTTACATGTTCTAGAACGGAAGGGAGAAAAATGACAATGATAACAACTGAAAGAGAGCTCTGCCAACACTCGCCCACAATCACAAATTGATAATATTCTAGCATCATAAGTAACTAAATTGAAAATTTATAGAATGAATTAACTAAAGCAAGTTACATCATCATAACTATCACCAATAGAAACTATTGTATTAAAATAAGACTAGCAAAGATAAGAGAAGAACCTGACCAACTTGAGCTTAATTGCCATGAAGGACAAAAGAATAAAGAAGAAGGGACAGGGAAGCACGAAGAACAGAACTAGAATAATGGTTGCCTTGCTTCGTCAAACTCTACCCAGATTCACACAGTAAAGCATTCAACCCAGAAAGTCCAGCCATAACTCAAAATAAGCCACAATAACCAGAAATCCGCAATGACTGAGAGCAGAGGGAAAACTAGGAACGCAAATAACAGGGCTTCCTCACCAAAAGCTCATCCCATGCTCTGCCTCCCTGCTCACTCAACCCGTGAAGAGAACAAACACTTCTAAACAACCATTTGAAGGCTTCCAACTCACACTAAAATTAACCATCAAAGCCTAGAAAACTGACTGCAATACTACAACTTAGAAGGAAAATAAAGTTAGAAAACATACAGGAAAACAAAGTTAGAGAAAGAAGAACAAGGGGGGTCTTGAGTTCAGAGAATAGCACAACTAACGAGCTTCAAGCTCTCCTAATAATGGCAAACACGCCATTAACGTGCAACTTCAGCTTAGAGAAAATTGAGGAAGAAGAGAAAGCGAAATTAAACCACCATGAACGATTTCGAACCAACAATTGCAAATTTCAACTCAAAAACATTGAGTTCCAACTAGAAATTAGAAGAATTCGATATTGAATTACATAAAATTGCTCTCAGGTTTGAAAATTAAAACAGAACAAGGAACTTAAAACTAAATGCTAATTCACTAAAATTAAAACTACAACTAAAAGTACGAATCTAAAAATATAAACTAAAACCTAGCTCTCCTCAATTGTGCCACTGCTTCCCTTTTTAAGCTCCTTCCCTCCTCTCTATAGCCATCGATTTGAGGGGTGATGTGACTATGAATGGGAGTGGTACTATGCTGGCATTGAACTAGCAGGGATTCGGTGGTGAGAGGGTTAGTAAATGATAATGAGGATAAGTGCTAGTTATGGCGTTAAGGCCGGTGCTACGGGGATAGTGGAGTTGAGCTGATCAGGAAGAAGACAAGAAAGAAGGGAGGAGTTAGTGTTTCGGGTTCCTAATGCTAGGGGAAGAAGGAGAATAAAAGAGCGTTGGGGGGGGGGGGGGGGGGGGGCGGCCCCCCGGCAATTCACATGCAGCGCACGCGAATGGGGTGTTCGTAGCTTTTACGGTTTTATTTATTTTTATTTTTTCTTTTGTTTGGGTCAAATTAGAAAATTGGCTAAGGAAGAGTGTGGGGATGAGGGTTGTACTTGGGATCTTGACCCAATTTCTTCAATTTTTCACCATTTTTCTTCATATTTTAATCTTTTTCATCACCTACAAAATCAAATAAAATCAAATAAAAATCTAAATATGATAATTAGTATGAGCTAAATTAGGTATAAAAATATTGCAAAAATTATCATCATTTGGATGCAGAAATTATCATAATTTGGGTGCAAATAAATACCCCTACACCTAGATTTTGCTTGTCCTCAAGTAAAACTAACTAATCTAACTAAAAAAGAAATTAAAAAAAAAAAGAAAAAGACAATTCTAACTCATTTTCGTATGAATCACAGTTGTATTTAAGCATATACAATAAGCCCTTTGAATCCCTTGGAACTCCTAAATAGAAATAAAGGAGGTACAAAGTGCTCAAGTGGGCAAGTATGGGCTTGTGAGGGTTTTCAATAAAATACCCACAAAATCATTTCAAAAACAAAATAAAGTCTTTTTAGTTTTTCAAAACATGAACATGTATATAACTGATGGGGAAATTATGTACACGATGTAGGGAATTGCATCAACCTAGTTTCCAAGTCACCAAATTATATACAAATAGAATGTACAATCAAAAGATATCTAAGACTCAAGAAGCACACATGACTTACACTTTTCACCCACAAAAACAATATATATACAAGATATATACATCTTGCTGTATGTGCAAATGTGTATCAATCCTTATGAATCAAGTTGCTAATATTGACATAATCTCCATTTTTTTGGCTAATTGACTTCTTTGCTCCATTTTTTCTATTATTTTCTTTTTTTTTTCAAGAGTAACACCCACTAGGCTGACAAATATTCGGTCATTTCCTACAAATGGCTTTTATTAGATTGTGCAAAATACTTATTTTATCGCCCAAATAGATGTGCAATCAAGTAAAATAACAATATTCAACCCAATTGAAGCTATGAAATAAAGATAGTGACTTTGAACATTGGTGCCTAGATTTTTATTCATATTTTCAGGCCTTGTTTCTTTGTTTTTGCATTTTTCAAGAGCATTGAAGTCAACTTCAATTGTCCGAAATCCATATAGCTGAAAAAGGCAAGTTTGGACTATTTTTTAGCTTAGGTTATATGGACTAAAGCAAAATGCTTCTCTAAACTTCCTCTTCTCCGTTTCTGCAGAGTAGTAGGTAGTCTATAGTTTTTAAATCTTGAGTCAATCGGAACCAGTCTCTTTGTAATTTTACAATTAAGGGATAAGGGTGCTACATTTGACTGCCCCACATGCTTGGTGGTGGGACTTTAGGGATATTGGATTTGGAATTTGATATAGCAACTTTGGCAAACAAAAAGTTTACATGCCAACTTAACTACAAGACCTCGAAAAATTGATAGTAAAGTGAGCAACGTAGGCACAAAATCACACAAATGAAATGATATTATTATGAAAAATTGAATCTACACCCTTAACTAGACTTCTCATCATGCAAACTCTATTTACATATAATTCAATAATCATGCATTATGGGATCATGGTCACATAAGAAAGCACACAAATTCCTAAAGAAAAATAATTTTTTTTTGAATTTTTTAAAATTTTCGAAAAAAATATATACAAATGGGCACCTCACCCCTACAACAAAACTCCACAATGTCCTAACTGTGAGAACTAAGGCACCAAAAAATAATCACATAAGCTGCAAAATTGTAAAACCAACACCAACTTACAAGTATATACAGTCGACACCACCAAAACACAAAACAAAGCAAAAACAAAACCAAAACAAAACCAAAACCAAAAACAAAACAAAACTACAAAAGTAAAACAGAAGGAAACACTAATAAATATTTACAAAACAAAACAAAAATAAAAAAAACACCCTAAATAAGGGTATACTGATAAAAGCTAAACAATAACAAAACCAAAAACCAAAAGATTAATACATATTCAAAAACCAAATACGAAGCCAATAACACTCACATAAAACAAAGAAGGGTGTTCATAGCTAGCTCGACTCAACAAATCTTACATTTCACTGCAAAAATCGATCACCCATCAATCACAATCCTAAATATCCACAACTATTTACAAAAAGAAAGAAAGAAAAGAAAAGGAAAAGGAGAATATGGAAGGGGTAGAACAATCACACCAAGTTGGAAACTGAATGTACCTAAACTAATGCCTCACTTAGATGGTGTCAGGGGGTCCATGGAGCATTAGGTATCCATCTCAGCTCACACGTTGCAACTCACTATCAAAACCCACCAAAGCTCGTCGTTACTTGTCAAAAATACGGTAACAATCCTTAGAGAAATGGAAGTAGTAAGAAAAAAGAGGTCTACCCCAAATATAGCACACAAGTGGAATGCGACTCAAGGCTCTCTTGAGCTTATTAAAGTTCTCACCCCAATCAATATGCAAAATCAGACACACAAGTCAATGCTCTAACAATGACGTGATTATATGAATGTGTGGGCCATCTAGAGTGGTCTGAATGTCTGAAATAAATCCTATCATCTCTACAAGGGGAAGGGATAGAATCTAGGCAAAGCCAATCAAATGCAATATGAAAGCAATACCCATAGGTTGACCTAAAGTCAAGTTCTTCATCTCAATGTAATCCTCAAGTCTCTCTATGTCAATATCATCAAGAGTCTGATCTAAACAATGATTGTCAGGCATGAAAGTCTCAGACTCTACAAAAGTAGACTTGGGAGGATTTAAAGAATGGTGAGGAAAGAAGAAAGGGGTAAAAGGGGAGGGGCGGGAGCTAAGTCAAGGGTAGACTCAACATAAACGGGAATGTGAAGTATAACCTCCCTGAACTCCACAATAGAAGGCTTATTGAAGAATGCTCCTTAGCACATGTATTCTTTGACTCAACAAATACGCCACACTGATCATTAGAACTAGCGTCAGTCTCAAGTATATCTCCCTTTCTGGGCTCTCGTAAGGGAGCTAAAGGAAGAGACAAATCATGAATGGTTAGGCTACCTTTATGGATGTCGCTCACTATGCTAAAATCTAGGTAGGGTGCAACTGCTAAAGGAGATGAGTGGTGATTCACTTTCTTAAGGTGGTCACAATGTGTATCATCATGAAAATCATGTCTCAAAGGAATAGGTGCCTCATTCCCAACATCAAATTCCTCACAAGACCTAACCTCAGGTGTAAGGGAGCCTAAACCAAGATCGGTCTTAAGTAAATTATGCAAGTAAAGCTCCCTATTAAAGGTAGGCAATGCCTCTAATCTATGTGATCTACCAAATAGTGGACAAAAATCGACATCATAATAAAAGGGATCACAATAATCACATAAAACTAGAGTGTAAGGAGTGTGAGGGTGCTCATAAGATATTCCCCTAAACTGACTCTCATCCAAAGGTGTAACATGCATCACTAAGGTCGGGAATGGGTGTCTAAAGGTCTCTCTAGTATTGTCATACTTCGCAATATCATGAACCAAATATTTAAAGAAATTCCAAATTTAATCTGAAGCCACCAAATTATGCTGACAAGAGTCACTGATATACCTCACCTTGCACTTGGGAAGAGAATGAAGGAGAAGAGATCTTGAATGTAAGCTAAAACCGAAACTAAGGATAGAACAAGCACCCTTTCAAGAGATAAACCGAAGTGCCACTCTTGAATGAGGACTTGGGCAATCTCCTTAGATCAATTGGGATACAGAAACACCACCCAATTGAGATAAAGAGACCTAGACACCACCCAAGTTGCCAAACTTGAGATATAGAACTAGGAATTTGAGAGGAAGAGACAATGCTCTAAGGTTTGTATTCAATTCAGCAAAAGACCCTTACAAAAGGATGAGAGGGGGGTATTTATAGCCTCATTCCCACCCTCACACTCAGCCAAGGCAGCTTGCAAGCTGATTTAGTGACTAAATGACTAAGCCTAATCTAGCTTACAAGTACCTAGTGACAAAACAAGAGATTACACCAACTCTTGACACCTCACTAGCTTAATTAATCTCAAGGTTGAGGTGTCAAGCATCTAAGCTACCCTAATACATCAGCTTGGGGCTTTGAACAACCATAAATGCAAGAGTACACACCAAAATCAATGTGGCAGCCGGTCCAAACCTTTACCCGGTTACAAGGATTTTCTTCCTTCTTTGGCCGGTTAATAGCAGCACAAGGTGGTCCTTCCACTCAACTTTAGGGCATGATTTGATAAATATTTAGATGTATTTTCATGCCTTAAATTTTGACAAAAGTTGGAGTTCAATAGGTCAACCAATCAAGCCTTGCATTCGGACAGTGCTGGATTGCGTCTTGCAGTGTGACACGTTCAGGTTTTGCCTTCGTTGACCGACCAAATGGGCTCCAAAATTTCTGCACAAGTACTTGTTGGAAAGCTTAGATCCTAAGCTTTAACTTAGTATGGCGTGCAGGAAATTTGGCCTTCAGAATTTTGCTCCAGAAGGCAAACAAAACCGGGCCAGAAACTGTTCGAACTGACCAATTCTTCTTCTTCTTTGTACACTTGATTTCTGACCATGGCATGAAAGTTTTGGACTTCCTTGGGGCTTGAATGGGTGTGTGGACTTGCAGGTTGCTCTCCCAAACCTTGATCATTGATGCCCCCCATCATCTTTGGAGAAGGCACTTTGAAGTTAGAATAAAACTCCATAAAGTGTCTTTTGTTATGGAATTCGAAAAGAGGGA
This sequence comes from Selenicereus undatus, assembly GCA_017589665.1. Lineage (NCBI taxonomy): Eukaryota > Viridiplantae > Streptophyta > Magnoliopsida > Caryophyllales > Cactaceae > Selenicereus > Selenicereus undatus. The sequence continues at coordinate 50,663,987 of JACYFF010031958.1, forward strand.
CCCAAGAAGGGCCTAGCCATGCATGAATTGGGTCGGAGCTTGCCTCCCATGGAGTTGAGTATGAGGAATTAAATTGACACTCTTGGAAATATACATCAGTCACCAAATTAACAATAATATTCACATTTTTTAGAAGGTTAAGGAGAAAAATAACAATGATAACAAATGAAAGAGAGCTATTGTCAACACTAACCCCACTCACAAATTGACAATATTCTAGCATCATAAGCGACTGAATTGAAAATTTATAGAATGAATTAACTATAGCAGGTTACATCTCCAAAACTATCACCAAAAGAAACTATTGTATTAAAATAAGACTAGCAAAAATAAGAGAAGAACCTGACCAACTTGAACCTAATTTGCATGAAGTAAAAACAGAAGACAGAAGAGGGAATAGGGAAAGGTAAAGAACATAACTAGAAAAATGGTTGCTCTGCTTCTTCAAACTCTGCCTAGATTCACACAGTCAAGCATTGAAGCCAGAAAGCCAAGCTATAACTCAAAATAAGCCACAATAACTAGAAATCACCAATGACAGAGAGCAGGGGGGAAACTGGGAACACAAACAGCAGGGTTTCCTCACCAGAAGCTTATCCCAGGCTCAGCCTTCCGTGTTCACACAACTCGTGAAGATATCAAACACTTCTAAGCATCCATTTGAAGGCTTCCAACTCACACCAAAATCAACCATCAAAACTCAGAAAACTCACCACTATACTACAACCCAGAAGAAAAATAGAGTCAGAAAACTAAGAAGAAAACAGAGTCCGAGGAAAAAGAACAAGGGGGTCTTGAGTTCAGCCATGAATAGCATAACTAACGAGCTTCAAACTCGCCCAACAATAGCAAACACACCATTAATGTACAACTCAAGATTAGAGAAAAGAGAGGAGGTAGAGAAAGCAAAATCAGACCACTGTGAACGATTTCAAGCCAACAATTGCAAAATTTCAACTTAAAAGCATTGTATTCCAGCTAGAAATGAGAAGAATTCGATATTGAATTACACAAAATTGCTCTAAGATTTTAAAATCGAAATAGAATAGGGAAATTAAAACTAACCCTAAATTAAACCCTACATCAATAAATTGAAACTAAAACTAAAATTATAAATCTAAAACTATAAATTAAAACTAGCTCTCCTCAATTGCGTCGCAGCTTCACTTTTTAAGCTCCTTCCCTCCTCTCCATAGCGATCGATTTGAGGGTTGATGTGGTCGATGGAGATGAATAAGAGTGGTGCTATGCTGGCATTGAATTGCCAGGGATTTGGTGGTAAGAGGTTTAGGAAATGATGATGCGGATGAGTGCTGGTTATGGTGTTGAGGTCGGTGCTCCGAGGATGGTGGAGATGGTGGAGTTGAACTGAGGAAGAAGACAAGAAAGAATGGGGGAGTTAGTGTTTCGAATTTCTGATGCGGGGGAAGAAGGGCAATAAAAGAGGTGGGGGCTGGCTGTTCACATGTAGCGCACATGAATGGGGTGGCGGGAAGCTTTTAGGGTTTTTTTTTTGTTTGTTTTTTTCTGGTTTGGTCAAATTAGAAAATGGGCTAAGGAAGAGTGTCGTTGATGGTTGTATTTCAGATCTTAACCCCAATTTCTTCATTTCATCATTTTCTTCAGTTTTTCACCATTTTTCTTAATATTCTACTCGTCTTCATGACCTACAAAATCAAATAAATTAAATCTAAATATAATAGTTATTATGTGCTAAATCAGCTGCAAAAATGTTGCAAAAATTATCATCATTTAGGTGCAAACAAGCAATGCTAAGGCAAGACTATCTGGTGTTTTAAGAATACTAATGAAGCCTCTCTGAAAATTGAATAAGGATAGGTTTCATGATACACACGCACAACAAAGGGTGTATAAAAGAAAGTTGGAGGAGATACAGACGAAAATGATGATGCAACCTGGCAACGTGGAGGTACAAAAATAGGAGTAAGAGGTGAGGCAAGAGTATATAGAAATCCTTCAGTCATCACTATCCCTAATGAAGCAGCAATCAAAGATGGATTGGACCCATTTTGGGGATCAATCTACAAAAATTTTCTTTGCCAAAATCAAGCAAAGGAGAATGGATAATTACATCTATTATCTGAATTATCATAATGGGGATAAAGTGGAGGAGTTTGATAAAGTGGCAGTACTTATGTCAGAGTTTACCCATAAGTTACTGGGCAAACAAAATTATGATAGAGCTTCCACTGAGGAGGAAGTTTGCTAGTATGGCCCTGTCCTGAGTGTTGAAAGCCCAGTAGAGTTTTAATTATGCAGGGAAGTCACCACTAGTGATATCAAGACGGCATTGCATTCAATCCCTAATATAAAGTCACCTGGACCTGATAGATACAATAGCGGTCTTTTTAAGCTGTATGGGAGGATATTCGAGAACTGGTCTGTATTGCAGTGTAAGAATATTTTCGTGAGGGTAAGCTAAGGAGGAGCTGGAATCCCACCAATCTGATCATACTACCCAAAGTGAAACACCCATAATCTGCATCTTATTTTAGACCCATTGCTTGTTGCAATGTGATCAATAAGTGTGTATCCAAGATACTTTGTCAGTGAATGAAACCCCACCTAGCTGCACTAATTGATGACAGTCAATGGACTTTTGTGCCAAGAAGGCAACTACTTCGTAATGTGTTGCTATGCCAAGAGATATTCAGACAGTATAACAGGACGAGTATCTCTCCAGGATGTGAGATGAAGGTAGACTTGAAAAAGGCATATGATTCAATTTATTGAGAATTTGTGGATGAGGTGCTTGTAGGTTTTAAAATGTCTCCTCTATTCATTAGATGGATCATGCAATGTACCATGACTATTTCATTCTCTGTTGTCCTCAATGGAAGTTGTTGTGGATCATTTGAAGGGGGGAGAGGGCCGACGTAAGGTGACCCATTGTCCCATCTCTTCTTTGTGATATGTATGGAATACTTGTCTAGAAACTTAATCAGGGCTTCAATCAAAAAAGGATTCAGGTTTCATCCACATTGTAGTATGTTGCGACTTATGCATTTGGCTTTTGCTGATGATATCATATTATTTTATGTTGCAAACACCAAGACAGTGCTGGCAGTCATGGAAGCTTTCAATGGGTTTCAGGATTACAGGCGAATTTACATAAATCCCATCTAATCACTGCAAGGATTAAGGAGCAGGTCAAGCAAGAAATACTAAGATGCACTGGATTTTGGGAGGTTAAGATCCCATTTAAGTATTTAGGGGTCACAGTCACACTTGGAAGACTCCCTAAATTGGACTACAAGGTATTGGTGGAAAAGATCACAACAAAAATGAAGATGTGGTTCTCAAAGCATATCTCACTTGTTGGAAGAGTGACACTTATTAATGCAGTACTACTTGAAATATATGATTTTTGGTCTACAATTTTTATCCTACCTCAGGAGGTAATTAAACAAGTTACCTCTATGTGTAGGAACTTTTTGTGGGGGGCAAATTATGAGCATAAAAATGTGCCATATGTGGGATGGGACACTATGACTAACCCCAAAGCTTATGCTGAAATAAATCATGTGCAGTTAAGTTATTATGGACAGTAGCTCATAAAAAGACACACTCTCGATGAAGTAGGTGCATGGGAAATACTTACAAAAAGAAGGCTCTGAAGGGGCTAAACTCTACAGCATGATGTATGCTAGTACTGAAGGAAATTAAGCATGGTAAAGGAGCAATTTAAATGGGGAAGTAAACTGCAAGAAAAATGGAGATGGGCTAAATCAAAAACAGGGATATACAACATCTCAAGTGGCTATAAATCGTGGAAGACAGTAGGGAGCAAACCACAATGGGATAGGCTGTTTTGGTCTAGGGTGAGTGTACGAAGGCATTCCTTCATATCATGGGTCCTGATGCAAAGGAAATTACCTGTCTGTCAAAGCAAGGCTGAAAAGGTTTGGAGCTACAAAAGAAATTTTGTGTAATCTGTATAGGCAGGAGGAAGAAACCTTGGACCATCTATTTTTCACACATGTATTTGCACAAGAAGTAAGAAGGGCATTGAACCAGTGGCTAGGGATTATACATGATGCACAGACACTGCAACAGTTTGTGGCTAAAAGCCTAAACTGCAAGTGCAAAGCAACCCAGAAGGAGGTCATTTTGGGAACAGTGAATGCCATGTTTTATGAGTTATGGCAGGCAAGGAATAGAAGTGTCTTCAAACAGCAGCAATCTGATGCGAGACAACTAGTACATGGTACTAAAGAGAGTATTAGGCGGAGAGTTCTACTTCTAGCTAGACACTCTGAAAAATACAGGAAATGTATAGAAATGGTATTGCATTGATAGGAGACTTAGGTGTTGAGCTCTTGGCTCAGCCTTGGTGCTCACAGGATGTACTCCCTTGAGGAGATTGTATAGTGATATAGAAGAAACACACCTTCTTACCAAAAAAAAAACTAAATTTTCCCCTTCCTTGAATTTTATGATTACAATATTAATATTCACTAAATATAATATAAATGCTTTCCGAATCCTACATACACTAAATATCTCCCATCCTAGAATTATATGCTTAAGTGGAATATGTTAAACAAAGAAAATAATCTAACTATATCATAGCAAAAACTGGCGAAAAAGGTCTTTTTTTCAGTAGAAACTTGAAAAAATTTAAGCAAAAAAGAAAAGAGGGCAAAAAGCTAAAAAAGTGTAAAAAAAAAAAATGTTCTCCACACTATGATTATGCGAACCACTGAGCGCCCGTATTTAATGATAGCTGTCTGCTGCTATTACACGTAAATCTTCATGCTCGGAGTCATTGTTTGCTGTAAATATAATTTGGTCACTTTCAAATATGGATTGGAAGCACAAGTCAACTTTTTACCTCCCGTGAGAGTATCATATAATTTGCCAACATATAGTTATTTAAAGTCAGTTGGATCAAACTGAATGTTGATGGAGCTTTCAAGGGGAATCCGGATAACTCCTGCGGCGAAGGAGTCATTCGTGGTCACTTTGGTGATTGGATCATAGGAGTTGCAGCTAAATTAGGGCTCGTACATCTGTCAAAGCTGAATTATTGGGACTGCTCAATAGATTAAGACTTGCAAAGCTTAATGGCCATAGCAATATTCTGGTGAATATGGAGTCACAAGTGGGGGTTAAAATGGTGCTGGCACCAGGGGCGAAGCCAGGAAATTAGCAAAGGGGGGTCGGAATTAATCCGAGTTCTTTGAGACGACGGAATGGAATTGATATTTACATCACAAGGTGATGGTGGTGGTGGTTGTGGTTGAGTAACATCGTTTCCACCTTATTCATTTAATGACGAGTTTTCGGATGTCGAACTTGAAGGTAACGACGAGTATTCCTTACATCTCTTTTTGAAATATCCATGCATTGTTGCCTACAATTAAAATTAAACATATAAATCAAACATTTATGAGACCCCTAAACTATAACCAATGATTAATTAGCATACAAGTCACAAGATAAATAACCAAAACCACTACAATTGCATCCAACAATTGAAACTCTCTTCTATACCGGTGTGTTGCATGCATAGCTTGCATAACGTTCTCTGATGAGGATCTCCGGTTGGGATCTACAAATCACAACAGGCCCTTGTACGTCATTGGTATAATCGGGGATAAAAGAATAAATCGGATCCTACTTGACTATGGTTCTACAGTCAACCTTCTTCCATGAAGGGTATTGAGGGCAATAGGGATAACACCAAATCAGTTGTCCCCAACTTTGCTCACAATACAAGGATTTAATCAGGCGGGGCAGAAAGCCTTAAGCATTATTGCTTTGAAATTTGAACTAGATGACCTCTACACAGATGCTTTCATTCATGTAATAGATGCCGATACTTCATATAACGCCTATATGTATATATATATATATATGTATGTATCTATATATATAT
>JACYFF010031958.1:50670288-50711533 GCA_017589665.1 Selenicereus undatus
TATATATATATATATATATATATATATATATATATATATATGTAGATATATGTATATATATATATGTATGTATTTGCGTATGTATATGTATATATATATATATATATATATATATGTGTGTGTGTGTGTGTGTGTGTGTGTGTGTGTGTGTGTGTGTGTGTGTGTGTGTGTGTGCGCGCGCGCGCGCGTGTTAGATTCGTTCTTGCTTCACGTCTTTGTTGTTCAATCCTTTGCCTTTTCCTAAAGCAGAAAGTCCTTTCAATCTCGGGATCGGGCTCGTACAAAATTGGACTTCGCCTAAACGGGAAAATTTCATGCAAGCTCTATCACTGACACTACCAGCGCAATCAAACAAGAAAATAAAAGTAAAATAAAAGTAAAAAGCAATAAAATACTTAGTCACTTTCGTAAGACTAACTCACTATTTAACAGATTGTGTCTCCCACAATAGCGCCAAAAACTTGACCACTGCCGCAGGCGGACGGGTAGTCGTATTATAGATAAAAAGATCGCTCCTTAGGGACCAATGTATTATATCGAGCTTTATCTATTAAAATATGCTAAGTAAAATTCTAACTCAAGGGGTTTCGTTTTAACAACTTCTAATTCACTAATTTTAAATCTATTAAGGAAAAATGTCTAGGAATTCATTTAGATACAAAAGTTGATTGCATGAAAATGATAAGCATGTGTTTTTCTCTAATCGGTTAGTCTCGAGGAATTGTAATCTCTCCAAAAATTTAGTCTATTCTTTTGAAATCAACTAAATTTGGCTAAACTAAGCAAAAGTTGCTCTTTTATATTAATATGTGTTAATCCAAGTTGAATATCTTCGATTACACTTTATGTCCTCCTAACATGCAAATCTCTCTTTCGACAAGATGTTATGTCAGGTCATATCAAACAGTCTTACAATCAAATGTCACCTTTCAGTTTTTCACTACTTGGCCAAAAAATTGCTCACAACATGATAATCACTTGATAGGATAAAATTAAACCAATCACGAAATAAGCACAATTATATAGATTAAAACATTATCCAACTACATTTTCATGAACTACTAAATCCCTTGACAAAATAAACTACTCACACATGATTAAAGATTAAATAACTAACCAATGTTTTGACGAAATCTGAGAGGAAGGGTTTGACTGAGATAGCCTTTCAACCAAGGGCTTTAAACAGCCTCAAAATCAAACACTCACGCTCAAGATTCTCACTAAAACAATAACCAAACTAAAAATATTAACTAAAAAGAACAAATTTTGAGAAAGAAAATGAACTATGCTATCTAATCTCTCTTTGTATTGCTGCTGAACGACGCCCTTTTATAGAAAAACTCGGATCATTTTAGCCACACAATCGAAGGAAAACGAAGAGGCAACAGTTTCACACTTCACCTTGGCTCGACCGTGGTCTTGACTGGAACCGATTTTCTACTCTTTTCTTGCTCCACGAGTGTAGCATCACATGGATGTCCATGGGGGAGGTCAAAAATACATCCAATAAAGGTCAAATGTTGGGTAAAAAGGCCTAAAATCCTACAAAACACATCACAAAACCATACCCAAGTATAAATTGATAATAGAAGTATAGATTATGACTTGAAGCACATAATTCTCCTAAAAATGTGGCAAAATAGCCTTAAAATGATCTATACATTAAGAACCTATTACATCCTAATTCAACTTGCCAATTTTTGAGCGATTACGCCTCAACCTAACTTTTAACGAACCCACTAATTTCACGTAATCGCTTAATAAATTAGGAAAATTTATTAAATTATTTCACATAAATCATCACACTCAATTAGCACGCAAACAAAATAGTCTAACACAGTTAATTAAACATAGCATAATTAATGAAAATATTAATCTAAATAGCTGGAGCGAAATTAAAAATTTTCGCTTACTACATTCTTCCCCCCTTTAAAAAAATTCATCCTAGAAATTCTAAAGTCCACAATTTAGTGAAACACGAAATGGGCATACACATGGTACAAAACCACACGTCTCATAATAGAATCCAAAATCTTACTTTACACTTAATTATATCCTTGAAACATGAAAAAGAAGGTTGTGATATCCAGTCTCCTTCTTGCCAATTCTCTTCAAGCTTCTACTCACTCTATTAAGACGCTAAGGATAAATCGCATTGAAGAGGGTCAAATGAGTTGGCGTGGATAACCATATTAAACTAAATTTTAAAAATGAACATGGACTTTCAATCTTGCATCTAAATATTACCCGTATAATGACCCACAACTCTTTCTATGCGCATAGGTATGACTTAGTATCTAAGGCTTTCATATACATCAATTGAACCATAACAAGTTAAGATCTTATCGGGGCAATCAACTAAGTCAAGTTCATTTAGAAATACGAAGGAATCAAAGTATTTCAGAGCCAAGGTAATTAACCAAGGAGTTTTAAATTCAAAAGCAGAGAAATAGAGAGATCATATAGCATCACATTAAACACAACGATGCCCCAAACAAGATCTGTACTTGTAATGACATCATAGAGAATCAGCGACTCAACATCACTTGTGCCTAAGAATCATAAACAACATGAAGAAGTCTAACATGTATATAACAAGCAACTTGGAGGAGGATAACATATGCAACTACCAATTGCCAAGCAAGGGAAAAACTTAGAGAAGCTACAGGACAAGAGTGTGGGTCGTTGCGTAATAAAAAATTAGGATAGGCCTAGATACGAGTGCTTAAGAGAGGCAAGAAAATTGATTTCTTTGTTGCAATAGGTTTGACACACAACCTGCCTACCTGGCAACGCCATAACATAGGTTAATTGCCATTTCGTGAGATATTACTACCAAGGAAACGTGGTTTCACATGGGCATTGTCACTAGGAGGCTTGTAATTTTCATAGGGACTAGGGAGGGAAGTCTAGTGAGTAGGTATTTAGAGCTCCTACGTAAACAACTTGACAATTGCATTTGTCAAAGCCACGGGCTTCCAGCCCAAATACATAGTTAAAAAAGACATGCAGAGAAGGTAATCGCGATAGTTTTGATAGTGGTAAGACCTACCCTAGGTTATCATATGGAAGATATTATCTTTAAATTGAGAACATGCAGGTACCGTAATATACTCATGGTAATGTAGACGTTGACACTAGGTTGAAGGAATAGTAATGGTAGCATGTAAAATGGTATCATGCCTAGCGTTAAGACGACCATATCAGAGGGAAGGTCAAGCATAATAACTAAGGTATAGCAAGACAGCAATGGAAAAAAACATAATAGCTACCAAAGCACCACTCTAAGGTTCCCCTTGAAAACTAACACGTATTAAATACAACTTTCTGCACAAAGAATAATACGAGGTAACTCAGTCACATTATGCCAAGGCACTCAATCGAACCATGTCAACAATTATCTTACACCACCCATTCATAGTCCTTAAAGTCACACATCATTATTACCCTAGAACATTGTATAGTCAAGCATGAAGGTGAAAAAAATGAGAAAATAAACTCCTAAGGCCACCACGTCATGCATCAAATGCATATGTATACAATTACTTAAACTGTAACATGAGAAAACATAACTCAGGGAGTGCAAATAACGATTCGGAGATCGTACTATGCAACGAGTTACATAAGTTAAATCATTTAGGTAATTCAACCACATGCTTAACCAAACTCAAGTCATTCAAACACCAAGAAGTGCATTTATTGAACAATTCATTCATAAAATAGACATAGATGATCGATCATAACGAATCAAAGTAACTATGTAAGCTATTATGGCCTTTGCTTTACAAGTAATGCCAGGATCATTCTTTAAAACACACAAATTTAAGGTCGTGTCACATATGAAGACATCTACATATGTATACATGAGTGAAATGTTCATCTGCAACCTAGCGTCAAAAGGTATGCTTTAAAGCTTGTTTAAAGTTATTAAAAGTTGGCCATCGATCAACAAAGGTTCAAAGGTAAGAATAGTGGTATTAATGAGCTTTCATAGAGATGTTGAGGCTTTATGACACTTTGTCTCATAGGTGATTGTAGGAGTCTTAGGATGTTGTTGCAAGAAGGAAGGATCAACCTCCTATAGAGAATTTAGGCTTTAGCACTTGGTGTTAATACTTAAGAAAGTATCGGAAGGGCATGGATCACTAACCAAGGAGGGGATGTGCGAGGTGCGATGATTCCAAAGTCTGTCAGACTCTTCCTTTTGTTTCTCTTCTAGATGTATTTGGGTTTGATATAGCTAGAACACTACAAATCACACAACAAGAATAACATTTTGTATAGAGGAGAGCATAACATATGGGCAACTCAATGTCGTTGGCAAATGTATATCGTAGGGTAGAAAGTGCATCGTATAAACAACATCAATCTCACACAGGGCAACATAAACATTGTGCAGGTGACAACAACCATAATAATAGATGATGAGGACAATTTTCATGCAATAACCAACAGGAATGCACTACTATTGCCTAAGTTTCCATCCATACGTATGGAAATCTCATTTGATTTCTTTAAACAACTCAAAATTTACATACGGGAGGTATCACCTAGTAAGATTCTCTGTCATAGAAAGCAATCCCTAATGACTTGCTAGCAGATCATCATTAACACATCCAACAACGCATACATCTTGGCATATGGACACTCAAAAATTACACTTGGAAAGTTATGATCATAGAGCTAGACTCAAGCATTATTGTAAAGTAAATGCAAGCCTTCAGATGCAACCGTAAGACCTAACCAAATCATCAGAAAGGTCTTTTAATGCGAAAGTAAAACCCTAACTCACTAATTAAGAAAGACTTTAACTTTCAAAGTCTATAGGTTTTCAAAGAAAAATAGTTAACTGCGTCTAGCTCTTTCTTTACCAACCTTTGAGTATGTCTGCTCAATCCATTGTGGGGCCCGAAGAGCAAATCATAATTTATGGGCAAAGAATATGCATGGAGTTAAGACATTTCCAATCATTGAGTTCAAACCAAACACACTTTAAACATTCAGCCAAATCATCAAGGGTGCATGCACAAAACAATTACTAATCAAGCTAACACTTAACTAACTCACGAGAATACAAGTCATTTAGCCCATACTCTAGCAGATGCCTAAACTTTTCAATCAATCAGCTTACTCAAGTCACACATAATTAATAAAACGCACAAATGTTTGTACCAAAAAAAAAACCATTTACGCACAAAAGCATGAGATATGTCACATCATCACAAACGTGTTCCTAGATGGCTATATAAAATGTAAGACTCACATCACTGCTTGCGGTCGTAGGAGCTTGCTCTGGAACCATATGTAACACCCCTACCTAGGGTTAGGAGTGTTGGAGATTTCTTAGAATTCTAGAGTGAAATGGACAGAGATCCTCCCAAAAATTGACCATATCTTCGACTTAAAGCCTTACATTAAGTCCTTGCAATGAATAAGAGCATGAACAACATGTCCACAAACTCAACGACTACACGCCGGAGGTTACAACTCTACAAGGCACACAGCCATAGTGCACCAAGTATAAAATTCAATAATAAAGAAGTAAACAAGAGATATAGCTCAATGGATCACACATCCGAAGTGTTGGGGTTTACATCCCAAAAACAACTAACTTTTACTAAAAGGACGATTGACTAATCATATGGTTGGCTCACATGGCCATTCAAAGCAACTGTTATTCAACATGCATAATATGAAGTTTAGCAATTAACTTACATATACTCAAGAACTTAATGATACACCACAATACATTGCTAACTCATATACTCATGTACAAAGCATATAATCTCTCTTTCCAGAGTAAGAAGGTAGACTCCACTTCGCCCTAACTCCTAAGTGAACTGACTTCTACCTCTTATCTCAAGAGCCTGGGGAAAAGGGAAACAGAGAGGAAATGAGCTACCACACGCTCAGTGAATAACTCTCAACCTGAAGAAAATAAAATTCTTGCACATAATACATTCGGTAGCATTCACACATAATTTGGTATATAATATCATATAATAATCATATAGGGTCTCCTATATTTGTTATTACCTCGGTAACCCTCTAGACTCAATGGTATCGCCACCCTCCTTCTATTTCACGCACAAGACTGCTCAGCTAGCCTAAACTATGTCTCTTGTAGCTTAGTAGTGACAATCACTTGCTTAACATCACATAGTAGGTATATCAGACTTGAAAGCGAACTGACTCATGCACAAATTCAAATATGGAGAATAATAGAGCGCTCAATTTAGACATCAGGATATATTGTCCCAGAGTTCTATTATAATCACCAAGTGGGATGTTTTATTAAGAAACTGGGATTAACGTATAAAAGACAAGGACCATTGCTTAAACTAAAGGAAGTATTTACAAAACAGTCACTTGCAAATAATTTGGAATTCAGTAAAAGCACTTTGCAAGAATATATGCACTTTTCCAAATCTTACCACTAGACCTTGACTGAGGAGTTTGCATAACATAAAAAGTACAAAATCATTTCATGGGGCATCAAATTCTTATATTTGTGCTGTTTAGGGGAGATCTACACTCGTCCCACGGGAGATTCACACTCGCCTGTCATATTATCCCCGATGATTCTTATAATCATTGGACATATCCTCGTTAGGGTCTTTTAGAATTCCCACTTCTGGGTCTACTCCCTAGGAGTTAGGTTCTCTCATGCCCGGTATGCTCCCTAAATATTTGTCCAAACATTTAGCACCATTTTCCTATACCAAAACATTTCAGACATTTCCAACTTTAAATATGCTTGTATAAAAATTCTCATTGTATCACAAAAAATGGCATTTTTATTCTCAAGAGGGCTAAAATGGCTTAATGAACTCAAGTTAACTTTTGAAAGCATGAAACTGCTCATTTGCCAAAGTATGCTTATAAACGAGTTAACAACCATATGAGCATTCACTTATCAAGGAATGTGGCATTAAAACTTGTATTGGAAGCTAGTAGATGCAATCACTTTCAAAAACCTTGATTTCTAAATGTTTCAGATGCAAAACTGTTTGTACATACCATAAGACACTGTGTAGTTGCGTGAAGCATCAAATACGTTATAAAAGAGCTTGTAACATCTAATTCCAATTCACTCTTATCGAACAAATGGTCCAATAGTCACTATTAACCACAAATCTCAGAACACTGGCCATATTAAAGCAAATCACTTACGCGCTTATCAACACAAGCCCATAAGCATATCATAAACATATTTATTTGCAATTGAAAATATTTTCCAACTCAACAACTCACATTAATAGCCTCTGGATGCAATCAAGGGATCTTTAAAACTTGCATTACTTATCAAAGATTGTTCATGTTACATGTATTTCAGTAATTAAGACAGGGACGTAATTGACTAGTAATCAGGGCTTGCTTAAAGCACCTCGGGCATTCAGTTCTATTCTAAATTCACACAATAAACATACAATAGCCTCATCTTAATAAAGGGCTGAAGGCTAATGGTTACTGCACACTGTTCTCAGCTCAACAGAATATGCATAGTTTCACAGCTATGCGCACAATTCGCAATGTTACTAATTGATCGATAATCCCCGCTCCTTCCTCGTGGAACCTCCTAAAAAATCCTAAGTCAAAGTAAATTTTTCAACCTCAAACCTCACCAAGGAACCAATTTCAGTCTCGATTCGAAACCATAATCTACCAAACCGAGTAGGCCAGCAACCCCACTCTTCATAAATTGGCATGTAAACCCATTTTAGGTCAGAAAACACTCAACAATTGCATACACGCATCTACCACACTCATTACCATGCACTCAGATTTCACCCAAACTAAATCATGCAATCTTGATAGTCGAATGCTACTCAATAACTTAGTACAATGGAGGTTTAAGGTTTAAAACGTATAAAATTACGACTAATTTTGGGAAATTGAGAACACCCACCTTGCTTAAGGCTTTAGGACCCGACTAACGGGTTGTGTGATTGATCTTTGGATGGCCAGAAATCCCGTTTTCATGCCCCCTACTGTTGGCCATAGATTCGAACCAAGCTGCTAGCTAGACTTGGTTTTGTTCCCCTTTTTACTGCTATTGTGACTGCTACTACCCATCCTACTTCTTCCTCCCTTTTTCTCGCAACCTCGCCCATCTACTAGAATCAGGCCCAGCCATCGACAGTGGCAACCGCAGTAGTGGTGGTGGTGCTTAGGGTTTCAAAACCTAGCTCTCGAATCCTCATCTCGCTCGCACTCAATCTCTCTCTCAATCTCTCTCTCTTTCTCTCTCTATCTCTCTCTTCAGGCTTGCGGGGATTGATGCGCAAAAATTGACCTCACTGGCCGCCATACTAGTCGCTGCCCTCTCTCTACCCCCCTCTTCCTTGCTCTTGCTCTATTGTGGTCAAGGGTCACAAGGAGGGCTATCAGAAACCCAACCTCTGCCTATTTTCATGTTCGAGACCAGGGGTCTCAAAACGTCCTTCTCATTTTCTTTTTTTTTGTGTTGTGTTGTTTATTATTGGATTGTAAATGCATTAGGTCCTAATTAACCTAACTTCGGCTAATCTTAACCCTAAATCCTAATTCAACTTGGTAATTTTTGAGTAATTACGCCTCTAACTGAGTTTTGACGAAGCTACTAATTTCATGTAATCTCATAATAAGTCAAGAAATTTATAAAATTACTTCAGATAAATCAATACGCTTAATTAGCACACAAGCAAAATAGTCTATCATAGTCAATTAAATAAAACATAGTTAATGTAAAAATTAATCTAAATAGCTAGGCCAAAATTAAAAATTTTCAGTTTTAAATTTTTCCCCCCTTAAAAATAATTTCGTCCTTGAAATCCTAAAGTCTACAGTTTAGTAAAACACGAAATGGGCATACACATAGTGCAAAACGACACATCTCACAATAGAATCCAAAACCTTACTTTACACTTAATTATACCTTTTAAACTGAAATAAGAAGGTTATGGTATCCAATCTCCTCCTCGCCAATCCTCTTCAAGCATCTACTCACACTATTAAGGTGTCGAGGGAAAATCACATTGAAGATGGGTAAATGGGTTGGCGTGGAAAACCATATTAAACTAAATTTTAAAAATGAACATGGACTTTCAATCTTGTATGTAAATATTACTTGTACAGTGACCCACAAGCCTATGTATACGTATTGGTATGACTTTGTACCAACGCTTTCATGTATGGCAATTCAACCATAACAAGTTAAGATCGTATCGAGCCAATAAACTAAGTCAGGTTCATTTGGAAGCACAAAGTAATAAAAGCATTTTTAGAACCATGCTAATTAACGATGGAGTATTAAATTCAATAGTAGAGAAATAGAGACGTCATATAGCATCACACTAAACACAACGATGCTCCAAACAAGATGTGTAGTTGTAACGACATCAAAGAGCATCAACGAATCAACATGCTCTTCCCTAAGAATCATAAACAACATGAGTCAATCTAACATGTATATAAGAAGAAACTTGTCAAAGGATAACATATGCAACTACCAATTGTCCTACAAAGGAAAAACTTGGAGAAGCAATATAACAAGAATATGGGTTGATGTGCAATAAAAGTGTAGGATAGGCCTGACTACAAGCTGCTCAAGAGAGGCAAGAAAATTGATTTCTTTGTTGGAATAGGTTTGGCACATAATATGCCTGCCTGGCAATGCCTTAATATAGCTTAGCTACCATTCCATGAGAGTTTAACTACCAACGTAAGGTGGTTTCACATGGGCATTGTTACCTGGGAGCTCGTAGTTTTCATAGGGAGGGAAGTCCATTAAGTAGTTATTCAGAGCTCCGACGTAAATAACTCGACAATTGCGTTTATCAAAGCAGGAGATTTTTGCACCGAATACATAGTTAAAAAAAGGCAAGCGGATAAGCTAATTGTAATAATTTTGATACTGGTAAGACCTACCATAGGTCATCATATGGGATCGATTATCTTTAAATCGAGAATATGCATGTAGCGTAACATATTCATAGCCATGTAAATGTTGACAGTAGGTTAAAAAAATAGTAGTGGTAGCATGCAAATGGTATCATGCTTAGCTACATGACAACCGGAAAGAAGGGAAGGCCATGCACAATAACTAAGGTATAGCAAGATAACAACGGTAACAAACGTAATGGCTAGCAAAGCACCACTCTAAGGTTACCCCTTAAAACTAACACATGTAACATAAAATTTTCTGCACAAAACATAATACAGGGTAGCTCAGCCATGGTATTCCAAGGCACTCAATCAAACCATGTCAACAATTATCTTAATAACCCCCATTCATAGTCTTTAACATCACACATGATGGTTACACTAGCATGCTATATGGTCAAGCATGGAATGCACAAAGGCAAATAAATGTGAAAGTAAACTCCTAAGGCACCACATCATGCATTAGATGCATATGTATACAATTATTCAAACTATAACATGAGATAACAGAACTTAGGGAGTGCAAATAATGACTCTGAGATTGTACCGTGCAACCAGTTACATAAGTTAAATCTTTTAGGTAATTTAGCTTCATGCTTAACCAAAATGATGTCAATCAACCACCAAGAAGTGCAAGTATTAAACAATTCATTCACAAAATACCTAGATGATCGATTATAACAAATCTAAGTAGATATGTAAGCTATTATGGCCTTCCCTTTAAATGTACTGCCAAGTGCATGCTTTAAAACAAACAGATTCAAGGTAGTGTCATATAGGAAGATATCTAGGCGTGTATACACGAGTGAAACGCTCATGTATAACCTGGGGTCAAAGGTATGCTTTAAGGTTTGTTTAAAGTTATTAGAAGCTAGCCATCGATCAGCTAACAGGGGTTTAAAAGTAAGAATAGTGGTATTAACGAAATTTCGCATATACGTCGATGCCTTAGAAAACTTTGTCTCATATGTGATTGTCGGAGTCTTAGGATCTCATAGTAAGAAGGGAAGGTTCAACCCCCTTTAGAGAATTTAGGCTTCACCACTTTCTATTACCGAAGGGTATGAATCACTACCCAAGGAGGGGATGCCTGAGGTGCGAGAATTCTAAAGTCTGTCAGACTCTTCCTTTTGTTTCCCTTCTAGATGTACTGGTTTTGATATAGCTAGGACACTACCAATCTCATAACAAGAATAACATTCTGTACAGTGGATAGCATAACATATGGGTAACTTAATATCAGTGGCAATTGTATAATGTAGGGCAGAAAGTGCATCGTATAAACAACATCAATTTCACATAAGGCAATAGGAATAGTGTACAGGTGACAACAACAATAGTGCTAGACAATGAGGACAAATTTCGTACAATGGTCAAGGGGAATGCTGTACTATGGCCTAAGTTTCTATCCATACGTATAGAAATCTCATTTAATTTCTTTAAACAACTCAAAATTCACATAAGGGAGGTATCACCTAGTAAGATTCTCAGTCATAGAAAGCAATCTCTAATCACTTTCTAGCAGATCATCATTACTGCGTCCAAAAATGCATATCTCTCGGCATGTGGACGCCAAAAACATTTTATTACTCATAGAGAGTTATGCTCATAGAGCTAGACTCAAGCATTATTGTAAAGCGAATGCAAGCCTTTAGATGTAATCAACAGACTTGATCAAATAATTAGAAAGGTCTTTTAGTGCAAAGTAAAACCTTAACTAACTAATTAGGAAAGACTTTAACTTTCAAAGTCAGTAGGTTTTCAAAGGAAAATAGTTTAACTGCTTCTAGCTCTCTCCACCAGTATTTAAGTACGTTAGCTCATTCCATTTTGGGCCTAAAGAGTAAATCATACTTGAGGGGCAAAGAATGAGTTCCGAGTTAAGACATTTTCAATAGTTGAGGTCAAACCAAGTGCATATTAAACTTTAAGTCAAATCATCAAGGGTGCATGCAAAAAACTAATACTGATGAAGCTAAAGCTTAACTAACTCATGAGAATACATGTCATTTAGACCATACTGTAGTAGATAGCTCACCTTTTCAGTCAATCGGCTTACTCAAGTCACACATTATTAAGCAAACACAAATGTTTATAACAAAAAAAAGAACACATTTACGCATAAAAGCACGACATATGTCACACAATCACAAACATGTTCCTAGATGGCTATATGAAATGTAAGACTCAGGTCGTAGCCTGGGGTAACAGGATTGCTCTGATAGCATCTGTAACACCTCTGCCTCGAGGCCTAGAAGTGTTAGTGATTTCTTAGAATTCTTGAGTGAAACAAACAGAGTTCCTCCCAAAAATTAACTATATCCCGCGCTTAAAACTTTACATTAAGCCCCTACAATGAATAAGAGCATGAAAGGCATGTCCATAAGGTCAACGACTACACACCAGAGATCACAGCTCTACAGGTAACACACTTGGAGTACACCAAATATAAAGCTCAATAATAAAGAACGAGATACAACTCAACGGATCACACATTCGGAGCGTTGGGGTTTATATCCCAAAAACCACAAACTTTTACTAAAATGACGACTGACTAATAAGGTGGTTGGCTCACACGGCCATTTAGAGCGACTGTTATTCAATATACATTACATGAACTTTAGCAATTAACTTACTATATTCAAGAACTTAATGATACATCACAATACATTACTAACCCATATACCCAAGTACAAAGCATATAATCTCTTTTTCGAGAGTAAGAAGGAAGACTCCAGTACTTCGGCTTAAGTAAACCAACTCCTACTTGCCATCTCAAGAATATGCGGAAAAGGGGAATAGAGAGGGGATAAACGCCACATGCTAAGTTAATGAGTCTAATAAGGGCTTAAAGCATATATCATTTTAGGGTCATTTTGCTGCATTTTTAGGGAGAATTATGTGCTTAATGTCATAATTTATACTATTATTCTCGTTTTATGCTTGGGTATGGTTCTTTGATGATATTTGTAGGATTTTTGACCATTTGACCCAGCATTTGACCCTTATTTGAGTGTATATGGACCCCCCATGGATACCTCTAAGATGCCATGCCTGTGGAGCAGGAGAAGAGTACAAAAATTCAGTTCCAGCAAAGACCATAGTCCGACCATTATGGCTGCCACTGCCACGGACCGTGGTAAGCCTGTAATTGCTAGCCTCTCCATCTTCCTTCATTGTGCTACCGAGGTTAATCTGTTTGCTGCTTGAAAGGCATGTTCCAAAGCTAAAAAAAGGAGAGTTTTTTAGTAGCAAGCATAACCTACTCTCACATCTCTCTTTATTTAGTTTAGCTTTAGTTTAGTTTTTTGTGAGATCAGAAGGGAGAAGCTTGCTTTTGGAAGCTTGAAGATTGTTACACAATTTAAAGGCCGCCATTGTCGTAAAGTTTTCCTTCCTTCCTTTGAATTTGCTTTTGAAGTCTTGTTTTAGTTGAATTTAGAAACATGAGTGAGTAGTTTTATCTAATCTAGGGATTTATTAGCCATAGTATTGTTTTTAGACCTTTTATCCTTGAAATCTTGTGCTTATTTCATGTTTAGAATGATTCATGTGCATCTTGAAATTAGAACGCTGTGAGTGGAATTTGGCCAATTTTGCTTGCTTATGTAAGGTAGTAGGGTGAAGTAGTGAAAGGTGAAACTTGCTACTCGATCGTCTTGATAGAACTTCATTTAGTGAAACTTGAGAGTGAATTGCTTGTTAAGAGGAGTTGCTTGTCAAGAGGAGTTGCCTGTCAAGAGGAGACTTAGCATTCAAAGACCTTTAACCTAGACTAAATCAAACATACTTGAGAGAGTGTCAGTTGAATTTGTTTAGGCAATTTAGTTTATTTCAAAAGAAAGGATTAAATTCAGTTCGATTACAATTCCTTGAATTGTTCTATCTATGAAAAATGCATGCTTAGACCTATGATCCAAATACTTGGTGAATCAAATTCTTAGGTGTTTTACTTTGATTGATTTCCAAATAGTTAATTAGTTTGTTGAAATCGACTCTTTTGAAAAGAATGATTGCTTAGCAATTTCAATAGGTCATTGACTTGATAGATTACTTTGGTCCTTGAGGACGATCTTCTAATTTATACTACGACACCCGTACACTTGCGGACGTGTCAGATTCTCAACCCCAAGAAAACAAAACAGTTGCACATAATACATTGGGTAGCAGTCACAGACAATTTGATATATAATATCATACAATAATCATATACGGTCACCCATATTCGTGATTACATTGATAACCTTCCAAACTCAATGGTATCCCTACCCTCCTTCTATTTCATGCACAAAAGTGCTCAATTAGCATAAACTAAGTTTCTGATACCTTAGTAGTGACCATCACTTGCCTAACATCACATAGTAGGCAGACTAGAGTCAAAAGCAAATTGACTTGTGCACAAATTAAAATATGGAGAATAGTAGAGCTTTCAATTCACACATCAGCATGTATCATCCCAAAGTTTAATTAAAATCACCAAGTAGGATGTTTTTCATAAGAAACTACGATTAACGCATAGAAGACAAGGGCCATTGCTTAAACTAAAGGAAGTATTTATAAAACAGTCACTGGTAAATAATTCGAAATTTAGTAAAAGCTATTTTCAAGAGTATATGCACTTTTCCAAATCTTAGCACTAGTCTGAGGAGCTTACGTCACATAAAAAGTGCGAAATCATTTCATGGGGCATAACATTCTCATATTTGTGCTGTTGAGGGGAGATATACCCTTGCCCTAGGAGAGTTCTACACTGGCCCTTCGTATTATCCTGGGGGATTCTTATAGTTAGTGAGCCATTGCCTTAGTCAGGGTCTTATAGGTTTCTCACTTCTGGGTGTACTCCCTGGGAGTTAGGGTTCCAGCATACTAAGTGTACGCCCTGAACATTTGTTGAAGCATCTAGCACCATTTTCCTAGCCGAAAACATTTCAGGTGTCTCCCATTTTAAATATACTTATATAAAAATTGTTATGGTACCACAAGCAATGACATTTTCTTTCTCAAGAGGGCTAAAGTGCCTTGATGAACTCAAGTTGACTTTTGAAAGCATAAAGCCACTCATTTGCCCAAGTATGCTTATAAATGAGCTAACAACCATATGATTCACTTATCAAGGAATGTGACATTGAAACTTGTTTAGAAGCTAATAGGTGTAATTATTTATAAATACCTTGCTTTCTTACTGTTTCAAATGCAAAACAATTCATACATAATGCAAGACTCTATGGGGTCACATGATGCATCAAATAAGTTATAAAAGAGCTTGTAACATCTAATTACGACTTCTAACAGACACTGCTAACCACACATCTTAAAACACTTGCCATATCAAAGCAAATCACTTGCACACTTATCAATAAAGGCCCTTAAGTATATTTCAAACATATTTATTCTTAATTCAAAATGTTTTCAAACTTGATAGCTCACTACAATAGCCTCTGAAAGCAATCAAGGGATGTTTAAAACTCGAATTACTTATTAAAGATTGTCCATGTTACCGGTATTTTAGCAATTAAGACATGGATGTCATTGACGAGTAATTAGGGTTTGCCTAAAGTACCTCGGGCTAGCTAGGTACGACGCTTGCAATCCTCTTATGACCTCTTTCAGTTCTATTATAAATTCAAGCAATTAACGTACAATAGCTTTGTCGCAATAGAGGGCTAATGGCCAACAATTACCATAAGTTGTTTCCAGTTTGACACAATTTGCATAGTTTCGCACCTGTTCGCACAATTCACAATGTTACTAATTAATCGGCAACCAGGCCTATCTCCTCATAGCCCCTCCCACACTCAAAATCAAATAAAATGTTTCAACATCAAACCTTACCAATTAACTAATTTCAGTCTCGATTTGATACCATAATTGACTAAACCAATTAGCAAAGCAACCTAACTCTTACTAAATTTACATGCATACCCATTATAAGTAAGAATATGCTTAATAATTGCGTAAACTAATCCATATCCCTCATTACCACGCATTTAAATTCGACTCATACTGAATCACAGAACCTTGACAGTCAAATGCCACTTAGCAATCTTTATCTTACAAATGCTAGAATGGGTGGATACCTAAAAATGCTTCCCTCCCTCAATCCAAGCTTCTCATTAATCCAAGCTTCACAACCGTTGTTCAAAATCTTAGGCAATCTCAGCCCCTGGATTTATCTTGATAACCGTCAATCTCTCCCTTTTTACTGGGTACATTAAGTCTCAGGTTCGATTCCCCCCTCCCTCATTGTGTTGTACTTTTTACTGTTCTATTCGCCCCTTCCGCATTATATTGTCCCTTTTTACTGGGCACATTAGGTCTCAGGTTCGATTCCCCCCTTCCTCATTGTATTGTACTTTTTACTGGACATATTAGGCCTCAAGTTCTATTCGCCCTCCCTCATTATATTGTATTGCCCTTTGTGGTTCCTACGGACCAAAACGTTTTTGATTTCCATCATTATTATTAATATTTTGTATTTTTCAATACAAATATAAATTTGAGCATGTATTATTAGAGATAACAGAATAATAAATACAATTTTCATGATTATTTTCATTATTACTATTGTTGTTGTTGTCGTCATTGTCGATATCGACAATGTTATCTTCCTCTTTGAATTTGATAACATAGTCAATATTAAATATGATTATCTAATTATCAAAGAGAGATTAGGAGATTATAATGGATATAAATTTTTTTATTATTTCATTATTATAGAATAAGTTCATATTTTAGAAGTTTTAACTTAAGAAAACTGAATTATAATTACTGAACAAGCCGTAAAACCTTATGTGACACCTTATTATTAACACATAATATAACATACACATTTATATAGAAATAATAAACATTTTTGATTTCCATGATTATTATTATTATTTTGTCTTTTTTTGATACAAATATACATAGAGCATGTATTACTAAAGATAATAGAAATATAAATATGATTTCCATAATTATTTTCATTATCACTATTGTTGTTGTTGTCGTCATTGTCATTATCGTCGTTGTTATATTTCTCTTTGAATTTGATAACATATTCAATATTAATTATGATCATATATATATAAGGATTGTGCTAAAAAATTACATATTGTAAGCATAATATAGCATATTGCAAGGGTTGAACGTGAAATTAAAAAAAAATTAAAGATAAAACACGATCATCATATTAGGCCCTGAAGCTGAATTTCTTTCACATTTAATATAATCTATTTAACAGAAGAAAATAAACGAAATATTTTTCTTTTTCTTTCAAAGCATACATATCTTATAATTATATTTAATTCATATAAATCTTAAAAGTATAATTAATGTTTTAACGTTTCAAACAAATTGATCAAAATCTAATCTATTTAACACATAAGAAAAATGAAATAATTTTTGTTTTCTTTTACACCATACAAATCCAATAATCAAATTCTGTTCAGAAAACACCTAAAATTATAATTAATCTTTTACCGTTTAAAATAAAATGCCCCAAATCGTCATAATACTTCAAACTAAGAAATATCTCAACTCACAAATCTGAACTCAACCCATCTCTTGCAAGACAATATAAAGACATTGGAAGTTTATATCAAAACTTATAAAACTATTACGTTGGCCTAAAAACTAAATGTACAAATTATGAATACATAATTATATTAACACCCCCTCATGAACCACTTTAAATAGCCAAAAAAGTTATATAATAGCATAAATATAATGTTCAAATTATTTTCGTTGAAAGACAAATTTTATTTGTGTTACATGCGAAACTAAAACTAAACCGACTTTAAGATAGTTTCTACCTAACTTCACTAGACAATTAACGACTTCATAAATTTTTACTCACCAACAAGAAGAGGATGTTGACTTTTTGTCATTGACGTCATAAATTGACTTATCATCACCCTATTTAGCATACTTTGTAACAAATTCACTATCTGTTGTCTCCATCATACTTATATAGACTTTTTTCACAATTATATAGTTTTCAAATATTAATCTCATTAATTATGCACGAAGTGTTTGTATACTTAACTTTTTCATTGAGTTTTTCCATTATCTCCTCTAAATTATAATATTAATCATGTCTACCATAACTATTCGTTTATTATTTCGATAACATATCTACAAAATATTTATTTGAACATACTCCGTGCAAAGCACGGGTCCAAACTAGTTCATTACAGTAGGGATTTAACACGTGTTAAATTACTAGTTATTTTAGGAAATTGAGAACACCCTCCTCTCTCCAAACTTTAGGACCCAACTAATGGTTTGTGTGAGTGATTTTTTGATAGCTAGAAATCCCAGTTTCGCCCCCCTTGTTGTTGGTCACTGATTCAAACCAAACTACTACCCAGACTTAGGTTTGTCCCCTATTTTGTTGTTGCCATTGCTGCTGCTGCCCATCCTCCTTCTTCCCCCCTTTTTCTCTTAACCGTGCCCAACCGCTGACAGGGGCGACTTCAGTGGTCGTGTACATATTGTGGTGGTGGTGGCACATGCAGTTTTGTCACATCCTTGCTCCTACTCAATCTCTCTCTTTCTCTTCAGGCTTATGGGGGTTGCTCCGCAAAAACTGGCCGCAATACCAGTCACTGGCTTGGCGGCCGCACTGTAGCTCTCTCTCTCTCTCTCTTGCTCTGTCACAGCCAGGGGTCGCGAGGAGGGGGTATTAGAAACCCCCCTTCACCTATTTTGTGTTTAGGATTGGGGGTCTGAAATCAACTTCTCATTTTCTTTTTTTTTGAGCGGTGTTTTTTATTATTAGATCGTAAATGCGTTCGGTCCTAATTAGTCTAACCTCGGCTGATCTCCACCCCAAATATCCTAATTCAACTTGTCAATTTTTGAGTAATTACGCCTCATCCTAACATCTAACGAACCCACTAATTTCACGATATCGCATAATAAATTAGGAAAATTTATAAAATTACTTCACATAAATCATTTTTCTCAATTAGCACGCAAACAAAATAGCCTAACATAGCCACTTAAATGAAACATAACCATTGAAAATATTAATCTATAAAGCTACTCTAAAATTAAATTTTTTTTACTGTTACTAGAGTAAACCCAAAATACAATAAAAGAAAAGCTCATCTAACTATACTTCAAGATACGTTTCGTCATAAACAAACATGTTTTTTGTTCATCATGATAAACAGATCTAGTGATTGGCAAACATAGCTCTAATGATCACCTGAGCTGCAACTATTAATCTACAACTGATATTGTTTATAATGACATATACTATGATTCTTCATGAGAATGAAACACAAATACGAGAAAATAAAGCTCATCCAACTATTCGTCAGAATATGTTTCATGAAAAACAAACATATTTATGTTGATTACATAAATAGTTCTAGTGATTAATAAACATAGTTCTAATGATCACCAAAACTTCAACCATTGGCTGGTATCATTTTGTTAAAACTTATACTATGATTCTTGATTAGTGTAAAACCACAAATATGACAAAATAAATCCAACTAACCAACAAAATATGTTACATGAAAACGAACATATTTATGTTGATCACCATAAAAAAAATCTTGTGATTAGTAAAGATAGTTCTAATGGTCACCAAAACTTAAACTATGATCACTGACTCAGTTGTAAGCAAAGACATGCGGTATGATTTAACAACACATTCCCAGGGGTCACCACAATTCCATCAGTTGATCACCAAAAGTAATAATAATGATCACTAAAACAACACCTATTGGTCACTAGCTATTCCCCTTGTACCGGAACAGTCTATTCCTTGTCCAAAGAGATTTTGAGAACTTATTGTACGACAATTACCACTTTAAACCATCAGCACAAGATAGGAGGAAGGGTCCTAAGGATGATAATCATCTACAACTAATGGAAGAAAATACATAAAATGTCAAAAATATTTTGAAAAACCAACACATAATTCATAAAACTGAAATTTTTTTCAAAGAAACACGGAACGCATACGTGCCTTTGAGATAGTGCACTAGTATCTCCTCTTCGAAAATTTCTATTGTCATGAGAAGTAAATTGATTGTAGGAATGGCATATTCACATATATGATTGCTGCTCAACGACCGTCTCATCCTCTTTCCCTTCCCTTTAGTTACAGATGTTGGAGGTGGATGTATCCCAATGTGTTTTGGGACAACACATCCAAAGTAGGTTTGTAGATCCTTTGCTGCATTACTTGTTGCCTCACCATCAATATCGTGAAGTTCACGTTTGGCTAAATTATGGAACTCAATAACACCTGCAACTTTGTGGGGTCTTGCCCAAACAGATCCACACACTAATCATAATGAGACACAAATTACATATCAACTTATTTTGCAGGACTATTTTTCCACAATCATTTACGAAAACACTATCGAACTTATATATATGGGCTTTTGCTGCCATCTTTGTAATGTATATATGGTGATGGGGGCCATCTTCATAACCCTTCCAACCTTTTCCCCTCCATCGCCTTGATTTAAAATAAAGCAAATCAGTTAGGTAATCTTATTATGCTGGCTAAAGGATGAATAATTCATCCAAATTTTGTTTAAGCTTTGAAATTGCAGGGCAAAGGGTTCGTTCCAGCACTGACCCGTTTTTGTGAGCAAAATTCGACAAACATATTCATAGGTTAAGTCTGATATTTTTACATGGATTTGAATTTCAAGATGTTAGATTTCCAACAAGACAAGTTTCATCCAATTTGGACTTCATTTGGTTGCTCAAATAAGCCTTTAATCTCAAGGTGTCAAAACTGCCCAGCATGGTCAGAATGTACTCGGTTTTGCAAGCTTAATTACCCAAACGTAAAGATGGGTTAATGGGCAGCAAACCCACTTTTTGGAACCCTTAATATGTCATATTCAAGGGCATATAAAGAGTTCTAGGGTAGGTATTTAATAAATAAGTCAATAGGAGACTTTTTCTAGAAGGTGCAGAAATTGTCCCAGTTTGGACATGCTGCACATTTTGCCTCATATATCCCAGACGACTGCTCCAATTGACCTACACGAGGATTACCTAGAAAGCTGACTTCTTGAGCTTTCCAACAAGACCTCTTGAAGCTAATTTGGCCAATAAACCTAGGAGATATAGCTATTTAAAGTTTCTGCTTGTACACTGAAAAGTACTTTTCAGCTTTTGTCCCTTTACTTTTTGGTCCCCCATGCTTATGAACGTCCATGTACTTATGTACCCTCTTATTTTCAGCTTGTTAAAGGCCTTCCCACCATAAAAGGGAGCCTTGGGCTACATTAGAAGAGAGGTTGAATGTGTATTCAGATTTGAGTTGTGAAAACTCTCTCAAACTCTCTCTAAAATTCCTAGTGTTGCATCTTGGGTGTTGGCAACTCCAAGTTGGTCTCTAGGTCTTCTTAATTCAACTAAGAAGGTGATTTTAGTTGAAAGAAGAAGATTGCCCAAGTGTGCAAACCAAGGTGGATTGTACATCACCCTTGCTAGTCCACTTGTTCTATCTTAGTTCTTGTTTTCCTTTTCATCTTTTCTACCTAATTGCATTCTTGATTCACTTTTGCAAATCTTTGCCTTAGTGAAGCTTGAATACATAACCAAGTGTGCAGACCAAGGTGGGTTTACATCACCCTTGTTAGTCCACTTGATTTATCTTGGTTCTTGTTTTCCTTTTCATCCTTCCACCCATTGTATATGTTTTTGTGAGTTTGACCTCCCAAAAAATATACATCAATTGGTATCAGAGCTTTGGCTACCCTCTTGGCCAAGCTTCCATCAACCAAACACATCCCCATACACAAAAAAAAACCCAAAAAAATATACGTCAATTGGTATCAGAGCTTAGGCTACCCTCTTGGCTAAGCTTCCATCACGAAACACATTCCCACAAAAAAAAAACCCCTTAACCATTCATCCATCCATCATGATTTCTTTTGAAGACTTGAGGAAAGAGATTGCTTTGATTGCAAAAGAGTTGGCTAGCCTTGAAACTCCAAAGTTTCGTGGCCAAAAGGAAGAATTCCCTCACTGGATTTCCAAGGTGGAACAAGTCTTCACTTGCCACAACCTTGAAGATCACGAGAAGTTTAAGGTGGCTATCAAGAAGCTCCGAGGCTATGCACTTGAATGGTGGGAAAGGTGCAAGTATAAAAGGAAGAAGAGAGGGAAAAGTAAGGTCAACACATGGGACAAGTTAAGAGGTAAACTAGAGTATGCTTTTGCTCCAACCTCTTACTTACACAAGCATCTTTTTCTTCCCTTTGAGGAAAATTACTTTAACTCCTCTTCCAAAGACATACCTTTCAACAATGGGATCCCCATGAGTACTTGTATCCCTAATGCCACTTCCCTCTTTTGTTTGGAAGAAACCAACCCCAACAAGGATGAAAAGATCCTTGGGGAAGAAGCCTCAAACCTAGATGCCCTACCTCCCGTTTTTGATGACTATGGTGATGATGTTGAACTTGAGGGACAAGAAGACCATTCATGTCCTTCACCACTTGTACTAGATCACCATTTATATTAAGGAGTAGCACGTGTTGCTCACTTTGATCCTTGTCATGGCAATCTCATTATTTCATCCCCACAATTAGAACCGGAACTAGCCAATCTCATCACCATTGGGAGACAAATGGGAAACACAAGTGAGGAACAACCAAGAGGGCAAGAAAAAAAGAGAGAGGGGAACACGATAAATGTGCTAAGATCGCTTTCACGGGTGCTTCGTTTGAGAACGATCACTATGGGAACCAAGGAAGCACTTAGTTGGGTGTTTGTCCTAAGAACGTGAAACAAGTACTAACTCCTCCCTTGATCTACCCATTTCAAGTTTGGAAGCACCATCCCAAGTTTCTCATGCTTCAACCATCAGATTTGAGGTCGAATCTACTTCAACAAGGGGAGTATAATGTATATATGGTGATGGGGGCCATCTTCATAACCCTTCCAACCTTTTCCCCTCCATCGCCTTGATTTAAAATAAAGCAAATCAGTTAGGCAATCTTATTATGCTGGCTAAAGGATGAATAATTCATCCAAATTTTGTTTAAGCTTTGAAATTGCAGGGCAAAGGGTTCGTTCCAACACTGACCTGTTTTTGTGAGCAAAATTCGACAAGCATATTCATGGGTTAAGTCTGATATTTTTACATGGATTTGAATTTCAAGATGTTAGATTTCCAACAAGACAAGTTTCATCCAATTTGGACTTCATTTGGTCGCTCAAATCAGCCTTTAATCTCAAGGTGTCAAAACTGCCCAGCATGGTCAGAATGTACTCGGTTTTGCAAGCTTAATTACCCAAACGTAAAGATGGGTTAATGGGCAGCAAACCCACATTTTGGAACCCTTAATATGTCATATTCAATGGCATATAAAGAGTTCTAGGGTAGGTATTTAATAAATAAGTCAATAGGAGACTTTTTCTAGAAGGTGCAGAAATTGTCCCAGTTTGGACATGCTGCACATTTTGCCTCATATATCCCAGACGAATGCTCCAATTGACCTGCACAAGGATTCCCTAGAAAGCGGAATTCTTGAGATTTCCAACAAGACCTCTTGAAGCTAATTTGGCCAACAAACCTAGGAGATATAGCTATTTAAAGTTTCTGCTTGTACACTGAAAAGTTGCTGACACATTGTAAAAGTACTTTTCAGCTTTTGTCCCTTTACGTTTTGGTCCCCCATGCCTATGAACGTCCATGTACTTGTGTCCCCTCTTATTTTCAGGTTGTTAAAGGCCCTCCCACTATAAAAGGGAGCCTTGGGCTGCATTAGAAGAGAGGTTGAATGTGTATTCAGATTTGAGTTGTGAAAACTCTCTCAAACTCTCTCTAAAATTCCTAGTGTTGCATATTGGGTGTTGGCAACTCCAAGTGGGTCTCTAGGTATTCTTAATTCAACTAAGAAGGTGATTTTAGTTGAAGGAAGAAGATTGTCCAAGTGTGCAAACCAAGGTGGATTGTACATCACCCTTGCTAGTCCACTTGTTCTATCTTAGTTCTTGTTTTCTTTTTCATCTTTTCTACCTAATTGCATTCTTGATTCACTTTTGCAAATCTTTGCCTTAGTGAAGCTTGAATACATCACCAAGTGTGCAAACCAAGGTGGGTTTACATCACCCTTGCTAGTCCACTTGATTTATCTTGGTTCTTGTTTTCCTTTTCATCCTTCCACCTATTGTATATGTTTTTGTGAGTTTGACCTCCCAAAAAATATACATCACTTTGTCCATCTACTAACGATATATAATGACATAACTTCTTTTAGCAAATTAGATGTGAAAACAGGTTTCATATAAGCACATGGAATTTCGTCTGAGTTGAAAAAATGGCACGAGCATTGTCATTCGGAAGATTCCTCATTATATACCAGCAGGGACAGAGCCAAGATTCAAAGCAAGAGTTG
The DNA here is from genome assembly GCA_017589665.1 of Selenicereus undatus. Taxonomy (NCBI): domain Eukaryota; kingdom Viridiplantae; phylum Streptophyta; class Magnoliopsida; order Caryophyllales; family Cactaceae; genus Selenicereus; species Selenicereus undatus. Next base: position 50,694,582 of record JACYFF010031958.1, read on the forward strand.
TCGAGATCAATAATACACATAACATGTTACTAGCCCCATCATACCCTAATTTCTTAAGAGATGAATAAACTGCTAAATTAACCGCTTATTTAACATAAATTCAACAAAAATTTGTAAATTAAACATAAACAAGCAAACAATAGCAAACCAAATTAGTCCAATATTAAATCTTCAACGAAGAAGACAATTGACGCCCTCCGTAACATCCTCATAGCCATTGAGCGTGTGACTTACATTCTCAAAAAGCTTTCTCATGTGTGTCATATGTAGAATCAATGGCTTACTGTCTCAAACACATTTTAATTGCTTGTTTTTGTTGTTGGATCTTCATCTGTGATTATAGTTTTTGGCTTGTGCCTTCCCGTAGTAATCAGGAAGTTATTAAACAGCCATACGAACCACTCAACCATTTCATCCCTCAACAAACTAACCCTAAAGAAAATTAACTACTTATGGTGTTATAATTTGGTAAAAGGGGCAAACAACCTTGAATGCCTATTAGTCTTGTGCATTATGTCGAACGATAAGATGCACTGAAACAGGCGTAGGTTCTTCTGCTAAAGGAATATGACCAAAATATATTCTTCTCCTCAAAGAATACAACCGAACAACCTTAATGTCTATATGATCAACTTGCAAGTTTTTCTGTGTGCTCCTGATGTTTTCGTGGTCGCCCACCTACTATAAACCTTTGATGGTCCTGTATTAGCTGCAGCATACTTGGCGATCATGTCTTTGTTGGCATAACTAACATTTCTGGTTATAGTGAGAAACTATCTCCCATTGGGTGTACGTAGGGGGTGAATATCGCCCTTGTGAAATTTGATTATCTCAAACACTGGATCATCAGTCCACATTAATACAATATTAGCTTGGCACCCTTCTCTTGTCTTGGCTCTCTTTCTGTTCAATTTTTTCCCCATTAGCTGCATCTCCTGCCTGGGGCATATCTTCAGTAGTAACTGTAGTAATTTTTAGTGTCTTTGCAAGTTGATAAAATCGTTCTTTAGAGCATACAAATCATTTCTCGTATTTCCCCAACTTATTCTTCCCAATAGAGCCACTACAGACACTAAAGCCAACATAAATGACATATCTCTTATAGAATTTGGGAAAGTCTCCAACCCTATCAAACGTTGTGCCTAACCTTGGTGTAAACGTCTTGTCATCACAGTTTGGTACCCATTTGCCTCCAACATCAATTGATGAATTAGTAACTACTGGGGTCGATGACTCGACATATCCTAGAAAAATATTAAGAAAATAAAAGGTTGACATTAAAAAAGAAGGGAACAACATCTTAGCAATTGCCTGAAATAGAATCACTTAATAAGAAACTCACTAGATTTAGTTTACGATGAAGGAACACTCTGCAACGCCTGCACTTGTTGAATCTTGTGACGGTAACTATTTGATGACCGCTTTCCACCATGTCTAAGCAACTGTAACAAAAAAGAAAAAAAACAACTTCTAATGCAGGCCGCTTTTACGGGGTCTGGGGAGATATAGATGTAGATAGCCTTACCCTTACGCACATGATTGTACATAGAGAGACCATTTTCAATTGACCAACACAAAAAGTTTTAAGATGAGATTTACTTGTTGAAATTCAGTCGGTAAAATAATTTACCAAACGAGACGAATGTACCGATAAAATATCATACATAGAAAGAAGGATGAGCAACTACCATTCACAGTACTAAGAGAGTCTACTTCAAATAAGGTTTTTTTATTTAGAAAAACCACATAAACAGTAATATTTATGGCCATTATATGCATATAAATATGGACAACATTAGTTACCACATATGTTGCTCCTTATAGCTTAGAATCTACTGCATGTCTATTTGCTGATCACATGACATGTGATTCATGACTAATTAGTTTTAGATTAGTGATCAAGTGACTGAGTGTTCACTTTCTTTTTTTTGGGGGGCAGTTTCTTTGAACCTAATCCCTACCAATTTGGTGATCAGTCGGCAACTTATTAGTGATCAATGAATATATGATTAGTGATCGATAGGCACAACATTGGTCAACGCCTATACTACTCCTTGATCATTCTTTAGAAGGCACTCATTATCTACTCAGTCACTAGTGATAAAGTGAGCCAATATTCACTTATTTCTGTAACTTCTTAGAAATGAATGCCTCCTAACATGACGATCAATAGACAACTTATTAATGATCATATGGCATAACAATGGTGATCTATGTATATCTCATTAGTGATCAATTATTGAAAACACCTAGCGCCATGAGCTGAGCTGGATGCAAACTCAACGCAAAATAGTATGAAAGTGTGATGAACTCTTACAGGTTAAAACCTAGTGAAGTTAACTTAATCAAAGTATAAAGAACCAAAATAGGAGCATCTAGCATAATAAATGGTCAAAATAAAGCAAAAATCATAATTTCTCGTAATTAGGGGCGTATATAGCAAGACTAACTCTGACGAGCAAGAACAAAATACATGCTCCTAATTTACTTTAACGAACCTCAAGTACAAACTAGTCACTAGATTTAACGTGAAATTACCATTTTGCTCCCTCATCCCTTCATGCGCGATCATGGGCTGGGCCTAGTTGGGCATAGTAGATCCTGACGGGATCCTTGGGGCCTTATCTATGAGCCCGACAGAGCAGACAATCCGACAGCCCATTAGGGTAACCTCTAACGTGAAATTACCACTTTGCCCCCCAGTCACAAGAGCTATAAATACCTCATACCTACCTTAGAAAAAAGGATTTGCTATCTGGCACACTTTCTCATTCATCATAAACTCTCTCTCTCTTTACTGCTATGTTCTTCACTGAGACCCTCAATTGACTTAACTATTAGAGAGGCATTCACCGCACCACAACCCAGGGGTGCGCCTTTTGCAGGTCTAATGCTTAAGGAGAAGATCGTCAACCATTCCGCACATCCTATCACATAAGCCCACTCTCATCCCACATCATCACCAGTAATACCAGAAATTCGTAAAATAGATTTGGTGCTGTCTGTCAGGGGAAAGTGGTAAATGATGGTAGTTAGCGAAGCAACACAGGCATGGGCCCGTAGAGATAAGGCACCCATGACAGAAGTCTCGGTACCCCCCGAGGTACAGGACGCCTCAGAAAGCGTCTGGGTTGACCCTCACTCGATCGGTCAACATCCTCTCGAACAGGAGGCCTACATCACAGTGGACGCGCTTAAGAACCTTTTGTCCACCATGACTGACACCAACATGTAGCAAGTGTCCGAACAAGTGAAGAAGGCCATGGAGGCCGCAAGTTCCATGACGCCCCTCCCAGCGTTTGACTATGTGCCTACTACAGGCTGCGAGTCATCCCATATACGTGCTCCCGCTAGGTCATACCATCGCAGTGAACAAGAACAGGAGGCTGCTCTCCCAGATAGGGATAGACGGTCCTTGGGCAAAAATCGTGATCGATCCGTTGGGTTGGATGCCCAGTAGAGCCGTCGTCCGAACACCGGGAGACCAGCAAAGTCGACCACGGCTTCGACACCATATGCTACCCATTCGCGGTGTATGGCTTGGTTCAAGCATGAACAAACCTCAAGGTGAGGTGTTGGGAAGGCAGCGCACTCCTGAGCATTGCTCAGATAAGGAGCGCACTTGTAGCCCTCCCTTAAGAGGCGTGCGTGGTCTTGGATCCCGCCAGCACGGTTGGCCAATGGACAGCCCCCCGGGGGCCAGCCCTCCCTGAAGGAGCGTATCGGTAGTGGAGGTGGGACAGCGCCTTGAAACTCCCATCAAGATGTCTAGAATGGTAGTGGCACCCGGGACCGTCCCTTTCCCTAATCCTTTCACTGCAGAGATAATCAACGCTCCTCACTATGAAAAGGTGGAGATGCCCACCATGGACCTATATGATGGGACCAGCAACTCAGAAGAGCATCTGGGGGTGTACAAGGCATAAATGCACATACAGGAAGTTGACGACGCTGCATACTACCGCTACTTCCCGGCTACTTTGAAGGGAGTAGCACAATCTTGGTTCACTGGCCTAGCTCCAGGGAGCGTCTCTTGCTTTCAAGATCTAGTAGATAGATTTTTTAGCCAGTTCATCGCTAGCCATAAGGAGAGGTAGACTAGCATCCAATTGTCAAAGATTAAGTAAGGACCACAAGAGTCCCTAGCAGAGTTTGTCAAGCGTTTCCATCAGGAGGCGATTTTAATTCCAGATTTGGAGGACGGAGTGGTGTACACCTCATTTTTGAACGACCTAAAGAGCAGGCGATTCAAGTTCTCTTTGCTTGAGCAGAAGGAGACCACATTAGCGGAGGCTCTGAGGAACGTCGCAGACTTTATCCGTGGCGTAGAAATTTAAGCGAAAAGCACCAACGCCCCCAAGAAAACTAAGACCACGGTTAACAGGAACGCGAGGCGAGGAGAGAGGAGGCCAAGGTTCGATGTCGTAGACCCTCGTTTCACCACGGACCCTCAGAGAATACTCATAGAGGTGAAGGAGCACCCAATGTTAAAGAGACCTTAGGCAATGAGCTCGGTATGAAAACCACACAATGCGCAGAAGTATTGAGAATTCACGAGCAAAACGGGCATAAAATTGCCGAATGCCGAGAGTTGAGGAAGGCCTTTTATGATCTAGCTGACAAGGGATAGATCGATCGGTTCTTGGGTCACGGTTCCTTCGAAAGGAACGCGAGCCCTCGCAGCCTAAGCCCCGAGAGGAAGAATACTCCACCGAAATAGTTGCCACCATTGTTGGTAGATATGCAGAGGGTATCACTCGATCCGCCTAGAAAGCTCAACTATGAGGAGAACAGCAGGCTCTCTAGGCCGAGCAAGGGAGCCCTATTACAGTACCCATGACGATGTTCGATGGCCGAGAGTGCCCACACTTTGCTACACCTTATAACGACCCACTGGAGGTCGAAATGAAGGTGGCCAGTGTCATTGCCCGACGAATCTTAGTTGACACCGGAAACTCAATGCACATCATCACGTGGGACTTTTTGAGGAAACTCAAGTATCCGAGGAGAGAAATCATCCCCCTAGTACATCCCATTTTGGGTTTCAGGGGGCAGGAGGTGAACCCAATAGGAATGATCCTCCATCCACTCCGCTTTGGGGACGAAGCCAAGGCAAGAAATTTAGAGGTGGACTTCCTGGCAGTTGGCGTCCCCACGGCCTACAATGTCAAGCTTGGACGGCTAACTCTACACAAGGTGAAGGCTGCCATTGCCTCTTACCTACTTCAGGTTTAGTTCGAGGCTGACGATGGAAGTGTGGGCAAGTTGCAAGGAGACCAGCGAATAGCCTGAGAATGCTACCTTGCTAGCATCCAGCCGCTGCTGGAGCGATTGGCCGAAGCCCTAGTGATACACACACTAACTTTGGCTGAATCTGAGTGACAACGTCGGAAGGCCGCCGATTGCGTTGGGGAAATTCCCCTTGATGGGGAACAACCTGGTCGGACGGTTCAGTTGGGTCGAGAGATAAAGGCCTCCACTAAACACTCCTTTATCCAACTCCTACAAGAATACCAAGATGTCTTCGCCTTCAGTCCCGAGGCGATGCCTGGCATTGACCCTACTATAATGGAGCACAAGTTAAATGTAGATCCCACTCATAAACCTATGATCTAAAAGAAACGATAGATGGGCCTCGAGAGGGCCACCACGGCTACTGCTGAGGTGTAGAAGTTACTTGAGGCATGCTTCATTCAAGAATGCCCATACCTTAGCCGGATCTCGAACATAGTACTTGTTAAGAAGCCTAATGGACTTGGAGGATGTGTGTGGATTTCACCGACTTGAACAAAGCGTGCCCGAAAGACAGCTACCCCCTCCCAAAGATCGACAAGCTAATAGATGCCACAGCAGGGCATGCCTTGCTGTGCTTTACGGACGCTTTCTTGCAGTACCACCAGATACCCCTGTGTCCTGAGGATCAAGAGAAGACCTCATTCGTGACTGACAAAGGACTATACTGCTACATGGTAATGACCTTTCGGCTGAAGAACACGGGGGCCACATATCAATGGCTGGTGAACAAACTGTTCGAACCCCTCATCGGGCGAACCCTGGAGGTGTACATGGATGACATTATAGTTAAGAGTATGCTCAACACCGAGCACGACCAAGATTTGTCAAAGATGTTCGATATTCGACGAACATTTGGCATGAAGCTCAACCCAAAGAAATGCGAGCTTGGAGTCCGGTCGGGAAAGTTCCTCAGATTTATGATTAGCAACCTCAACATAGAGGCTAATTCGGACAAAATCCAAGCAGTGTTAGACATGAAGCCATCGCGTAACATCAAAGAAGTCCAACGGCTAACTCGGTGTATCACAGTCGTAAGTCATTTATGTCCAGATACGCCGACAAGTGTCAACCCTTCTTCCACATCCTGCAAAGAAGCGTTAATTTCGTTTGCGATGAAGAGGCTGATAAGGCCTTTCAGGCACTTTAAACATACTTGGCTCATCTACCAAAGATAGCTAGCCCCTTGCCTGGAGAAACACTCCAACTCTACCTGACCACCTCCGAACAAGCGATAAGCGCGGTCCAGGTAGTAGAGAGAGCCAAGGAACAAATCCCGATTTATTACATAAGCCATGCCTTAGCTGGGGCCGAGGCAAACTATCCACTAATTAAGAAGTTCGCCTACGCATTGGTGATGGCCATCAGGAAGTTGCAGCCCTACTTTGAAGCATATAAGGTGACCATCCTGGCGGACCGGCCCTCGAAAAATGTGCTGAGAGGCTGGATGCCTCTTAAAGGCTCTTGAAATGGGCAATGGAGTTATCTCAATATGACCTCAATTGCAAGGAGCGACAAGCAATCGAGGCCTAAGCCGTAGCAGATTTCTTGGCTGCAAGTGCTAACACTCCTCCTGAGACGGCCTTGCCTATCGCCTCCTAGAATCTTTACGTAGATGGCTCGTCCATTATAGATGGCAGTGGCCTCGGCTTGATCATCAAAAGCCCCTTAGGAGGGCAACATGAGCACGCACTAAAGTTCATGTTTAAGGCATCTAACAATGAAGTTGAGTATGAGGCCTTAATAGCTGGCGTGAAATTGTGTTACACCATGGAAGCAGACTTGATCGAAGCATTTTCGGATTCTCAGGTTGTGGTTAGCCCGTTCAATGGGGAGTAAGAAGTGAAGGATGATACAGTGGCGGCCTATGTCCGGCGAGTGCGCGAAGCCACAAGGCTACCAAAGCATTTCTCGATAACACACATACCACGGTCAGAGAATCGGCATGCTGATTCACTATCAAAATTGGCTAGCTTTTCTGCGGACGGGAAGCCTAAATGAATCCAATGGGAAAGTTTAACAGAGAGGAGCATCAATCCTCACGAAATACTTTGGCTAGATAGGAGTTCCACACAGATGGACCCTATTCGCCCGTGCCTAGCTGACGGCATACTGCCTCGTACTCCAAGGAGGTCGATCGCATGGAAAGACAGGCAAATTGATTTATACTGTACAATGAAATCCTACGCAAATGCATGGCCGCTGTTGCGTTACGTGACCTCGGAGATGCGGAAGAAGATATTGGACGCGTTGCATGAAGGGGTACGCAGTTCTCACGTTAGTGGGCACGCCTTAGTGGTTACTATGATACGGATTGGTTATTACTGGACTTCTCGGTGAGAAGATGCTATGAACTTGGTTTACACTTGCGATAAATGCCAGAAATTCACCCCCGTTCAATAATGGCCCACCACGCCCTTGGCACCAATAATTAGGCCCTTATCATTTGCCACTTGGGGCATGGACATACTAGGACCCTTCCCCAAGGCACGAGTCAACATAAATACCTCATTGTTGTAGTAGATTACATCCTGAAGTAGATAGAAGCTGAGGCTATCGCCTCCAAGGTACGAAAATTTATTTGGAAAAATATCATCACTCGTTGCGCCGTTCCTCGAGCAATGATCTTCGACAATGGATGGTAGTTCGACACGACAAAGGTGACCAATTACCTTAACACCCTGTGGTGTCACACTCAATTCATAGCCGTTGCTCACTTTCAGACAAACAGTCAGTCTGAAGCCGCGAGCAAGGTCATTCTGCACGGATTACAGAAGAAGCTGGAAGAAGCGAAGGGTGAGTGGGTCGAGGAGCTCTATGGAGTCTTATGGTCCATCTGTATGGCAAAAAAGACAACTATTGGGGAAACATCGTTCATGCTGACGTATGTGTTAAAGGTTATCCCCCCTGTTACAGTAGCATCATCTTACAACATTCCAGCAAGAGCTTAACAACACATCCCTTCGAGAGGCCCTTGATCTCCTGCCCTCTATTTTAGGAGATGCCCTCCTTCGAGAGACTCTCTACAGACTTCGGGTAGCACGACTCCATGATTGCACAGTTAATCTCCACCCCATCAAGGTCGGAGATGTTATCCTTCACCGCACAGAAGCTGTGGCACGTAGAGGAGAGCAAGGTAAGCTCACAACAAATTAGGAAAGCCCGTACAACGTAACAAATCAAGTACGACTGGGTAATTATCATCTAGAGGCCCTCAGAGGCACCCCTATTCCACGAACTTGACATAGCGTAATCTACAGAAGTACTATCAATAGTGATTTTTTCTACTTCAAGCTTGATGCCTATGTACTTGGGTTCTTTCAGCAATAAACACATTAGCCGCAAAGGCAATTTTGTGCCTATCCAGCTCTTCTCTACCTTTAGCCCCCTACAGGGGCTAAGGGTTCTCAAACATAGCTTCAGGGCCAGTCGCTACACCTTTAGCCCCCTAAAAGTGGCTAAGGGTCCTCATGCACGGCTTAGTGGCCATTCGCCATAATTGTAGCCCCCTAAATGGGGCCAAGGGTCCTCAAGCATGGCCTAGGCACCAGTCGCTATACTGTTAGCCCCTAAAAGGGGCTAAGGGACTTTGAGCATGACTTAGGGGCCGGTCGCTACACCTTTAGCGCCCCAAAAAGGACTGAGGGTACTACAGCACGACCTAGGGGCAAGTCGCTATACCTTTAGCCCCCCAGAAGGGGCTACGGGTCCTTAAGCACGGCCTATAGGCCGATCGCTACACCTTTAGCTTCCAACAGGGGCTAAGGGTACTGCAGTACGGCCTAGGGGCCGATCGCTATACCTTTAACTGCCAAAAGGGCTAAGGGTCCAACAGCACGGCTCAGGGGCCGATTGCTACACCGCTACCCCCCAAAATGGGCTAAGGGTCCTATTGCACGTCTTGAGGAAACACACATTCCTCATCACTTGTTGTTTCCCTTAGGGACCACACGCTTGTAAAACACTAGCAATTGTAAAATAGATGCAAGCGAAACAACAAGTGAAGAAGTAAATATCAAAGGTTGAAGGTTCCATTGGTAAAAGTCAGAGATTTCATTAACTAAAGAGGATTACGAACACCAATGAAGGACTCACAGACCAAAAATAAAAAAGAATAAGAAATAAACGAGGACCCTTATACATCAGGCGTTGAAATCCTTATCATCATCATTATCCTCATGTGTCGCGGCGTCATCGCCTTCACCGTCAGGAGTTGCGGCCTAGCTATTAAAAGGTGTGTTCTCCTCGTCACCCAGACCCTCCTCATCAAGGGTGACTGGAATGAAATTCACCAGTTTAGGGTTTCGACCCTCGGCACGAGCTTGACGACGATCCTCGTTGTACATGACATTCGCCTCAACGTTCCCTCATCATGGAAAGCGTCAGGTGCCAAGGTTAATAAAAATTCCCGAAAGAATTCCTTGTGGTCCTTGTGCTTGCACCAGTACCCCTGATGCTCGACCTTGGTCGCCCTCTCAGCTCCCGCCGCAGCCGCAACCTCGACCTCTACTTTGGAGTGGGCGTCTTCCAGTTGACGCAGCAAGTCCCCCTTCTCGGCCCAACAGGCCTCTTTCTCTTTCCTCAGTTTCTCCCAACGGTGTTTGTACTTGGCCGCTGAGTCTTCCAACCTTTGGCGCTCAGTCTGGAGGTCGTGGATCTGCTTCTGTATGACCAAAATAGAAGGCGTTGACCCTATAACCTTCAATGCCCGGGTAAAGGCCTGCTGAACAACTTAGGAGGTTTAACCAAAGAGAGAAAAAGCGACAAGGAGGAAAGTAGTAGAGAAAGACTTAGCCTTACCTCAACAATGGCCATCTGCTCCTTGGTGACCTTTAACGGCTCTGTTGAGCCAAAAGGGCTAAGGACCTATGATTTTGTTAAGCCCTCCACCAAAGCATACTGGGCGGGGAGATCAGCCGCCAAGAAATCCACGACCTGAGCCTGGGTGTTCGCCAAAGGCTCTCAAACAGCCCGCTGGGCAGCCCGTGGGCTCTCTTGAGAGCTGGCCGCAACAGGAGATCCCAGTGCCTCATTGGAGGCCGAATGTTCTCCTGACCATCGATGCGGGGACAACCCCTCAGTCCCCTTACTTTAGAAGGAGGGGGCTAGTCCTCAAGGGGGTACGGTAGACTTGGGGGCCGTTTCTTGCCCCTCCTCAGCGCGCGGGCACTTTCGCGTGTCCGAATGGGGGAAGCTTAGGGACTACCATAGCAGGCTTTCAGCCGTGCGGTGCCAACTTTTGTGCCTGTAAAAAGGGGGTAAATTAACACTGACATTCATAAACGGTTACAAGAAAAAAAAAGGACTCCGCACCCATTAGAGAAACCTTCCTCGCCTGAGTCTTGGTGTGCTAGCGCCTATCCTCGTCACGATGCCTTTCATTTTCGGGTGCTATTTCTTTTTCAGTGGCCTGCCTCTCCAAGGGTGAAAGCATCTTGCGAGCTTGGTCCGTAAATGATAAAAGAAAGTTAGGTCAAAACAAAGAGGAAAATAGCACAAAGGAAGGACGCGAAGTACCCTTGGAATAATTCTTAAGTATGAGGAGGCCGGTGGTGGCAAGAAAGAAGTCATTTTCAAAGTATAACAACTTGGAAAGCCAATTCAAAGGCTTCTTATCAGTTAACTTACTCCACTTGCGCTCTGGCTCTTTCCTTATATCCTCTATCCTCTTATCCACATGAAAGAGGGGATTGGCTTCAGACGGTCCTCTTCCTACACATAGTAATAGAAGTAGCGGGTCATCATCACTTCCTACGCGATCAGCTCCCCAAATGGACTGCGGACTGGTTTCCCGTCGTTCCAATCGGGAAGATCCCTTCGACCCGTCTCACGACGAACAAAAAGGAAGTCATACTTCCAGTTTTTCAACTTAGACTTCTTTTCGATTGCTGTCGTGAAACCTTTTCTTTTATTGAAGCTATACCACCTAGTGTCTTCGGTCTTGCTCGGGGCCATCTGGATTATGTGAACCAATCCGAAAGCGCGACTTGTGTAAGACAACCCGCGCAGTTCGCACGTTGCGATGAAGGAGCAAACATTGTGCCAGGACCTGGGCACAATTTGCACGGACGCTAACTCATATTTACTCAAAATCTCCAGGACAACTGGATGGAGCGGAAACTTTAAGCCGTAAGAAAAGGTCGCGTGGTAGATTGCTATACACCTTGGGGGCGGCTTATTTACAGTGGCATCAGCATTAGGAATAATGAGCCTATACTGTGTGGGCAGGAGATACTTCTCCTCAATGCAGGCCTCTTCAGGGTACCCACGACCTTAGGGTTCGGCAAATAGGTGCTCAGCACGCCTTGGAGGTTCGAACGTTTGGGAGCCCCCGGAAAGGCCATTTTCTCCGTAACAACTTCGTAGGCCGATTCTTTTATAGCATGGCCGCTCTTGGAATGGGAAAGCGATGAGTGGGAACTGGATGAATCGTTCTCACTCCCTCTTGTAGAGGAACTAGTGCTGGCTGTCCCCATGTCTACACCCATCCTCTGTGAACCCGAGGCAAAGTGAGAGTTATGATCAAAATACCCTTCAACTATGAGTTCATTAGGAGTCTTCAACCAGAGAATCGTCTTTGTCCTGGCCAGCCTGTGTTCTTGGATATCAGTCAAGCAGGAAATAGCCACGTCAATTTCCTACGAATAAATATCTTCCTGCTTAATCCTAAGAATGCTAGGAGTAGAAGAGTATTCGCAGCTAGACCATGAAGGGGTGTCGGGCTTATGTATCGGCACGACATAGGGAATCTTTTTTTGGTTCCCTAAACTGGTTTTTTGGGGGAATGCACGCCACTACCCGACCATCAATTAAGGCCAGGAGGCATGGAAACTAAGGGTGGCAGCCCTCCATCTGGGGGCCGGCTGACCTCTCAGGGATGATCCCACTCGACAAACATGAAGAAGACATAATTAAATAAGTACAATGCAAATACAACCTTCAAGAGAGGTACAAAGGAGCGTACCAACAAAGATTGAAGGAGATTGAAGACGAGGATGAAGATACACATAACCCCCTTTAAAGATCCAAAGGAGGAGTTTGAATGTGCTATAGCGAATTTGAAGGAGGATGAGGGAGAAGGAAGAGTCTCTCTCTCTAGAAAACCTAGTTCTCTCTCTAAGAAGGTTTCACGGTGCGTTGAAATGACTTCCACCCACGAAACACAACTCCCTTTATATAAGAGAAGAGTGAGGAGAGAAAGGGGCGACACGCCCCTAAGGCGCCTGGGGGGCCAGGAGGCCACTTAATATATGACACGTGGTAGCCAAACACGCAGAATGCCCCAACACACCCTTAATCCCAAAAAGGCCAAAGGGACCTATCGTACAACTTGGGAGTCGCTCGCTACACTCTCAATCCCCAAAGGGTATGTGAATCTATGGCACGGCCTAAAGGCCAGATGCTACGCCCTTAGCCCCAAGAGGGGCTAAGGACCTACAACATAGCCTAGGGGTCGGTCCCTATACCTGTATCCCCCCAGAAGGGGTAAGGGTCCTTAAGCACGACCTAAGGGTCAGTCACTACACCTTTAGCCTCCCAAAAGGGGCCAAGGGTTCTCAAGCATAGGCTAGAGGCCGGTCGCTACACATTTAACCCTAATAGGGGCCAAGGGTCCACCGAGGGGCCAGTCGCTCCACCTTTAGCCTAAAAGGGGCTAAGGGTCCTTAAGCACTGCCCAAGGGCCGGCCGCTGCACCTTTGGCCCCCCAAAAGGAGCTAAGGGTTCTCAAGAACAACCTAGAGGCCGATCACTATACCTTAGCCCCTCAAAAGGGACCAAGGATTCGACAGCACGACCGCGGCCTAAGGATCGATTGCTATGCCTTAGCCTCACAGAAGCAGCTAAGAGGCCAACAAGCACGACCTAGTTGCCAAGCGGTACACCTTTAGGCCCCAAAGAGGGGCTGAGGGTCCCACAGCATGGCCTAGGGGCTGGTCGCCATACCCCTTGCCCCCAAAAGGCGTTCAAGGTCTTCAAGCACGACCTAGAATGGGTCGCGGCAAAACACCTGTGTTGCGACATTATAGGAAGAAAAACATAAAGCATCTGATGAAGAAACCAAGTCCTTGTGTAAAGGAACGACTTTTTATTGCCATCATAGGTAATTACAACATGACCTTATAAGGAGAAAGAACGAAACGAGGGGGGGAGGACACCATAGAAAACCATGACTACTCCTTATCGCTAGAAGGGGGCGGAGCATCACTCGACCTTGAATTCTCCTCTTGACCGTTCGCCGACCCAAGCCCCGCTCCTAGGTTAACCTGCCTACGGTATTGCGCCCACAGAAGGGTGTGCTTGTCGAGCTGTAGCCAAGCTTCACACATGTAGCACCGCAGACCCTCGAGGGATGACTCCAAATGCTCGACCAGATCCCTGCTCAAGGCACCCAGCTCCAAAGCATCGTTGATGACTGTAGCATAGAAGATGACATGGATCATCTTGGGAATGCGGAAGTCCCGGGTGGCTTCTTGAGTAACGGCAAGGGCGAAGTATGGGCAAAGGTCGTGGTAGTTCTCGAGAAGCGGTCGAGGAGGGCGAGCGATCCCCCTTCAAGTACTAGTTGAAAGTTTCCCTGACATGGTCGGCCTCTTGCTCAATACTAAGAAAGTTGGGAAACACCATGATGTAGAAAAAACAGAGACTCTCTCTCTAGAAAACTCATCTCTCCCTCTCTAAAAGGATTTGGAAGTGTGATCAATTGACCTTCCATGGAGAGTCCAACCCTATCTTTGTAGAGGAAAGTGGGAGCATAAAGGACGACACACCCCCTCAAGTGGTTATAGAACTAAAAAGCCACTCAGCCCCTACCACGTGGCACCGAAATACTCAAAATCTCCTTCGACCTTGTTTAGCCACCCAGAAGGGGGTCGTAGTCCTGCAGGACAACCTAGGGGCTAGTTGCCATGACTTTGCGCCTCTGCAATGCCGAGGGTCCTATAACTAGGCCCAAGGGCTGCTCGTTGTGACCATGGCCCCAGAAGACGAGCCTCCTGGGCAACAGCCCCCCGGCCACACAACACCCTCGGCCTTTGAAGATGGCTAACTGAGGCAGCACCAAAGGACCATTTCTCTATACCACGTCCTGTAGGCCAAATTAACCAAACAGAAGCACGTAACCAAAGGCGAAGCCATGAAGAAAAAGTAAACGTTTTATTATTGAACCTTGAGGAGCACACAACGGCTAAAAGAAAAAAAAAGGAGAGAGACTAGATGAGAAAAAGGGAAAGAGCATGGCAAACGCTGCGATAGGACTTGAACATTACTCGTTGCCGTCATCACTGGGAGCAGGAGATGCATCGCTGGACCTCAAACCCTCTTCCTGGTTGCTGTTTGTCTGTGGACGACAGGCCCATAGGATGTTGCCCCTGTTGCACCACACCCACTCCTCGAAGGTGCTCTACCGCATCTCCACGAGGGCCGACTCCATTATCTCAATCATGCCTCCACGCAGCACACCCAGCTTTACGACATTGTTAAGAAGCAGTGCGTAGAATACAACCTAGGGTACCTCAGGAAGAAAAAAGTCTTAAGCTGCCTCCTCAGCCGCCACATGGTCGAAATCCGGGCATAGATCCTTATAATCATACAGGAGAGGTAATGGAGGGAAGGCAACCTCTCTCCGGTCCCATTTGAAGTTTTCTAGGACGTAGAGGGCCATCTCATCTGTCTTCAAAGAGGCACACTATAATGGGTAGACCTGTCAGTTCAGGTAGGCGAGTTAAATACGGGTCGGGTGTATTCGGGTTCGAGTAAAATATGGGTTGGGTGTATTTCGGGTTCGGGTAAAATACGAGCGAGTGTATTTTGGTTTTAGGGGTTTCGAGTCAACCCAAAGGGTACGGAGCGCCTTTTAGTGAGTTGTTTCCCCTTTTGTAAAAATTAAAATCTTGGTATATTTATTACTGAAAATTGTCTATATTTAATGAACAAACACTCTAATTATAATTTATGAAAAAAATATAAAAAATATTTAAACTTTTTGATATGATATATGAATGTCATGTACCGGTAGACACTAAGTCACATTTGAGTTGGATGATTTGTATATTAAATATTAATAATAGGCTGGGCCATTCGTGGGCCGACCCATCTAAAGCATGATAACAGGTTGGAGCGGTTCGACCCGTTAATAAGCTATTTAATGATTTGATATTTTGTTAATTAAACTACCATTACCTAATCATGTATGCTTTATTAGTAGGCCGATCCGAGCATGAACACAAATTGGTCCATTGTTCAACGTTGACATAAAGTTTGAGACTAATTAGAAGGAAGCCAAATCAAAGCATATTATAGATGCACAAAATATTATAATTATTTATTAATTATAGAATCAAAATTTCATATTATTATAGAGTAATATTATTTAAAATGCAGTGAGATGTATTCAATTCACTAGGAATATAATGGCATGATTTGCAAAGTTTTAATACTTATGTTATTCTGAATAGATTTTCTTAACACTAGATATTTCATGCCCATTTCTAAAATTGTTCCATTTATAAGTTGTATATGACATTATTTTATGAGAATGAATTTCGGAAAGAAAGGGTACTATCGTCTAATTTGCAAAGAGATGCGATAGTTATAAAACGTCTCTCTAAACAATTCATTATAATGATAAACATCTTTAAAGGGAAAAAATCAAAGAAAAATAAAAAATAAAGATATAATATTCGGGTTGAGCGGGGCGGGTTTGGGTTCGGTGGGGTTTGACCCAAAAATTTGTGGGTCTTTCGGGTTCGATTTATTTTTGGTTTTGGTCCAGAAAAGCGTGTCCAAAATCCAAAACTTTCAGGCGGGTTCAGGTCGGGTTTTCGCGTCGGGTCAATCTTTTCCAGGTCTAATAATGGGAAATCTTTTGTAGAAGTGAAACTTACACATGGAGGTTTGAATACAACTCCAAGCGACCCCCTTTTACACACAGAAAGAGGATGGTTTCCTAGGTCGCCATCAAGCCTTGGGAGATAGGCTGTCCCAAAAGTCCACCAGACCTGAAGTCGATGGCCAAGTGTCAGTCTGGGATAGCGTGCTCTGACAATCAATGAGCTATCTCCCGAGGTCAGCCGACCTTGTTTTTACAATGGATGCATTCCATATTTCGCCTGAATATCCGCCTGGTTCAGAGTGCAGGCAAACTGTGGGCGTTAAATGATCTGAAAAATATGATTTCTTGGGTGAGCTAGGCCTAGTTGGGCATAACAGATCCTGACGCGATCCTTGGAGCCTTAGCTATGAGCTCGACGAAGCAAACAATGTGATAGCCCATTAAGGCAACCTCTAACGTAAAAGTACCATTTGGCCCCTTCACCACAGGAGCTATAAATAGCCCCTACATACCTCAAAAAAAGGATTCGCTCTCTGGCACACTTTCTTATTTGTTAAAAACACTCTCTGTCCTAACTACTTTGTTCTTTATTGAGACCTTCCATTGACTTGACCGTCAGAGCATTGTTTCTCGGGACCCAACACGGGGGTGCCTTTTTTGCAGGTCCAACGCTCAAGGAGAAGATCATCATCCCTTCTGTCTGTGCCATCGCCTAAGCCCGCTCTCATATGACTTCCTCCCTAGCAATACAAGAAATACACAAATATATATATATATATATATGTGTGTGTGTGTGTGTGTGTGTGTGTGTGTGTGTGTGTGTGTGTGT
>JACYFF010031958.1:50716604-50758319 GCA_017589665.1 Selenicereus undatus
ATATATATATATATATATATATATGCGTGCACACACCCGTATATGTGCTTGTGTGTGTGGGTGTTGGATTCCTTCTTGCTTCACGTCTTTATTCTTCAGTCCTTTGCCTCTTCCTGCTTGTGCGTAAAGTGCATTCAATCTTGGGATTGGGTTCGTAGAAAATTGGAGTTCACATAAACGGGAAAATTTTTTACAAGCACTATCACCAATGCTACTAGTGCAAACAGACAAGAAAGTAAAAGGAAAATTAAAGTAAAAAGCAATAAATTACTTAGTGTCTTTCGTAAGACTAACTCAATAGTTAATAAATGGAGTCTCCTGCAACTGCGCCAAAAACTTGACCACTGCTGGAAGCACACAGGTAGTCATAGTATAGATAAAAAGATCGCTCCTTAGAGACCAATGTAATCTATCGAGCTTTGTCTATTAAAATATGCTAAGTACAATTCTAATTCAAGGGGTTTCGGTTTGACAACTTCTAATTCACTAATTTTAAATCTATTAAGGAAAAATGCATAGGAATCCATGTAGTTACGAAAGTTTATTTGATTAAAATGATAAGGATGTGCTTTTTTCTAATCGGTTAATCTTGAGGAATTGTAATCTCTCCAAAAATTTTGGTCTATTCTGTCGAAATCAACCAAATTTTCCTAAACTAAGCAAAAGTCATTGTTTCAAACTAATTTTTGTTAATCGAAGTTGATTATCTTCGATTACACTCTATGTCCTCCTAACACGCAAATCTCTCTTGCGACACGACGTTATGTCAGGTCTTATCAAGCAATCTAACAATCAAATGCGACCTTTCAGTTTTTCAATCAATTGTTTCAACTATACAAGCAAACTTTGGCTAAAAATCCACTCACAACATGATAATCACTTGATAAAATAAAATCAAACCAATCATGAAAGAAGTACAATTCTATAGATTAAAACATGATCCAACTACACTTTCATAAACTACTAAATCCCTAGACAAACTAAACTACTCACACATGATTAAACATTAAACAACTAACCAACGTTTTGGTGAAATCTGAGAGGAAGGGCTTGACTGAGATAGCCTTTGAACCAAAGGCTTCAAACCGCCTCAAAATCAAACACTTACGCTCAAGATTTCTCACAAACAATAACCAAACACTATGCTATCTAAGCTCTCTTTGCATTGCTGCCGAACGATGCCCTTTTATAGAAAAAATCGGATCATTTCAGCCACACAACCGAAGGAAAACGAAGAGGTAACAGTTTCACACTTCACCACAGTCCGTGGCAGGTACCACGGTCCGACTATGGTCTTCGCTGGAAATACATCCAATAAGGGTCAAATGCTAGGTAGAAAGGCTAAAATCCTGGAAAACACTTCAAACAACCATACCCAAGCATAAATCTAGAATAGAAGTATAGATTATGACTTGAAGCACATAATTCTCCTAAAAATGTTACAAAATAGTACTAAAATGATCTATACATTAAGCACTTATCACATCCTAATTCAACTTGCAAATTTTTGAGTAATTTCACATAATCGCGTAATAAATTAGGAAATTTTATTAAATTACTTCACATAAATCATTGCGCTCAATTAGCACACAAACAACATAGTCTAACATAGCCAATTAACCAAAGCACAATCAATGAAAATATTAATCTAAATAGCTAGAGCAAAATTAAAAATTTTCAACTATTACATGCTTCCCCCCTTTAAAAAAATTTCATCCTAGAAATTCTGAAGTCCGCAGTTTAGTGAAACACAAAATGGGCATACACATGGTACAAAAGCACACGTCTCATAATAGAATCCAAAATCTTACTTTACATTTAATTATATCTTTTAAACCAGAAAAAGAAGGTTGTGGGATCCAGTCTCGTCCTCGCCAATCCTCTTCAAGCGTCTATTCACTCTATTAAGGCACCGAGGATAAATCACATTGAAGATGGGTAAATAAGTTGGCGTGGATAACCCTATTAAACTAAATTTTAAAAATGAACGTGGACTTTCAATCTTGCATGTAAATATTACCCGTATAGTGACCCACAACTGTGTTTATATGCATAGGTATGACTTAGTATCTAATGCTTTCATATACAGCGATTCAACCGTAGCAAGTCAAGATCATATCGAGGCAATCAACTAAGTCAAGTTCATTTGAAAATACGAAGGAATCTACGTATTTCAGAGCCAAGGTAATTAACCAAGGAGTTTTAAATTCAACATCAGAGCAATAGAGACATCTTATAGCATCACATTGAACACAACGATGCCCAAACAAGATCTGTAGTTGTAATGACATCAAAGAGAATAAGCAACTCAATATCACTTATGCCTAAGAATCATAAACAATATGAATAAGTCTAACATGTATATAACAAGCAACTTGGAGGAGGATAACATATGCAACTACCAATTC
Source organism: Selenicereus undatus (assembly GCA_017589665.1). Lineage (NCBI taxonomy): Eukaryota > Viridiplantae > Streptophyta > Magnoliopsida > Caryophyllales > Cactaceae > Selenicereus > Selenicereus undatus. Next base: position 50,719,013 of record JACYFF010031958.1, read on the forward strand.
CGAAGCAAGGGAAAAACTTAGAGAAACTACAAAATAAGAATGTGGGTCGATGTGCAACAAAAGTTTAGGATAAGCCTGGATACAATCTGCTTAAGAGAGGCAAGAAAATTGATTTCTTTATTGGAATAGGTTTGACATACAATCCGCCTGGCTAGCAATGCCATAATATAGGTTAATTACAATTTTATGAGAGATTACTGCCAAGGTAATGTGGTTTCACATGGGCATTGTCACTAAGAGGCTTGTAGTTTTCATAGGGAGGGAAGTCTAGTGAGTTGGTATTTAGAGCTCCTACGTAAACAACTTGACAATTGCATTTGTCAAAGCCGCGGGCTTCCAGCCCAAATACATAGTTAAAAAAGACAAGCAGACAAGGTAATCGCGATAGTTTTGATAGTGGTAAGACCTACCCTAGGTTATCATATGGAAGATATTATCTTTAAATTGAGAACATCTAGGTAGCGTAATATACTCATGGTAATGTAGATGTTAACACTAGGTTGAAGGAATAGTAGTGGTAGCATGCAAAATGGTATCATGCCTAGCATTAAGACGACCAAAACAGAGGGAAGATCAAGCATAATAAGTAAGGTATAGCAAGACAGCAATGGCAACAAACATAATAGCTAGCAAAACACCACTCTAAGGCTCCCCTTGAAAACTAACACATATTACATACAACTTTCTGGACAAAACATAATACAATGTAACTCAATCACGTTGTGCCAAGGCACTCAATCAAACCATGTCAACAATTATCTTACACCATCTATTCATAGCCCTCAAAGTCACACATCATTGTTAGCCTAGCACGTTGTATAATTAAGCATGGAATGGACAAAGGTGAAAAAATAAGAAAGTAAACTCATATGGCCACCACGTCATGCATTAAATGCATATGTATACAATTATTCAAACCGTAACATGAGAAAACATAGCTCAGGTAGTGCAAATAACGATTCAGAGATAGTACTATGCAAGGAGTTATATAACTTACATCATTTAGGTAATTCAACCGCATGCTTAACCAAACTCAAGTCAATCAAACACCAAGAAGTGCATTTATTGAACAATTCATTCACAAAATAGACCTAGATGATCAATCATAACGAATCCAAGTAACAATGTAAGCTATTACGACCTTTGCTTTACACGTAATGCCAAGATCATTATTTAAAACAAACAAATTTAAGGTCGTGTCACAATATGAAGACATCTATGTATGTATACATGAGTGCAACGCTCATCTGTAACCTAGGGTCAAAACGTATGCTTCAAAGCTTGTTTAAAGTTATTAGAAGTTGGCCATCGATCAATAACAAAGGTCAAAGGAAAGAATAGTGGTATTAATGAGCTTTCGTAGAGTCATTCAGGCGTTATGACACTTTGTCTTATAGGTGATTGTAGGAGTCTTAGGATCTTGTAGTAAGAAGGAAGGATCAACCTCCTATAAAGAATTTAGGCTTTAGCACTTGGTGTTAATACTTAAGAAAGTATTGAAAGGGCATGGATCACTACCCAAGGAGGGGATGTACGAGGTGCGATGATTCCAAAGTTCGTCAGACTCTTCCTTTTGTTTCTCTTCCAGATGTATTTGGGTTTGATATAGCCAGAGTACTACCAATCTCAGAGCAAGAATAACATTCTGTATAGAGGATAGCATAACATATAGGCAACTCAATATCAGTGGCAAATGTATGACGTAGTGCAAAAAGTGCATCGTATAAACAACATCAATCTTACTTAGGGCAACAGGAATAATGTACAGGTGACTATTAGATGATGAGGACAATTTTTATGCAATATCCAATAGGAACGCACTGCTATGTCCTAAGTTTCCATCCATACGTATGGAAATCTCATTTAATTTCTTTAAACAACCCAAAATTTACATACGGGAGGTATCACATAGTGAGATTCTTAGTCATAAAAAGCAATCCCTAATGACTTGCTAGCAAATCATGAGTAACACATCCAACAATGCATACATCTCGGCATGTGGACACTTAAAAATTACACATGGAAAGTTATGCTCATAGAGCTAGACTCACTCATTATTGTCAAGTAAATGCAAGCCTTCAGATGCAACCACAAGTGCCAACCAAATAATCAGAAAGGTCTTTTAATGCGAAAGTAAAACCCTAGCTCACTAATTAGGAAAGACTTTAACTTTCAAAGTCTATAGGTTTTCAAAGAAAAATAGTTAGCTGCACCTAGCTCTCTATTTACCAACCTTTGAGTACGTCTACTCCATCCATTATGGGGCCCAAAGAGCAAATCATAATTTATGGATAAAGAATATGCGTGGAGTTAAGAAATTTCCAATAGTTGAGTTCAAACCAAACGCACTTTAAACTTTCAGTCAAATCATCAAGGGTGCATGCACAAAACAATCACTGATCACGCTAACACTTAACTAACTCACAAGAATACAAGTCATTTAGCCCATATTCTAGCAGATGCCTCAACTTTTCAATCAATCGGCCTACTTAAGTCACATATAATTAATAAAACGCACCAAAAGTTCATACCCAAGAAAAATAACATTTACGCACAAAAGCACCAGATGTGTCACATCATCACAAACGCATTCCTAGATGGCTATATGAAATGCAAGACTCACATCATTGCCTGTGGTCGTATGAGCTTGCTCTGATACCATCTGTAACACCCCTACCTAAGGCTAGAAGTGTTGGAGATTTCTTAGAATTCTGTAGTGAAACGGAGAAAGATCCTCCCAAAAATTGACCATATCATAGGCTTAAAGCCTTACATTAGGACCTTGCAATGAATAAGAGCATAAAAGATATGTCCACAAGCTCAACGGCTATATGCCATATATTACAACTCTACCGGCCATACGGCCAAAGTGCATTAAGTATAAAGTTCAATAATAAAGAAGTAAACAAGAGATATAGCTAAATGGATCACATATTCGGAGTGTTGGGGTTTGTATCCCAAAAACAACTAACTTTCACTAAAAGAACGATTGACTAATCATATGGGTGGCTCACATGGCCATTCAAAACAACTGTTATTCAATATGCATAACATGAAGTTTAGCAATTAACTTACATATACTTAAGAACTTAATGATACATCACAATAAATTGCTAACTCACATACCCATGTACAAAACATATAATCTCTTTTTACAGAGTAAGAAGGTAGACTCCACTTCGCCCTAAGTGAACCGACTTCTACCTCTCATCTCAAGAACCTGGGGAAAAGGGGATTGGAGAGGGCATGAGCTACCACATGTTCAGTGAATGACTCTCAACCCTAAGAAAATAAAATAGTTGCACATAATACATTTGGTAGCATTCACACATAATTTGATATATAGTATCATATAACAATCATGTAGGGTCTTCGATATTTGTTGTTACCTCAATAACCCTCCAGACTCAATGGTATCCCTACCCTCCTTCTATTTCACGCACAAGAGTACTCAACTGGCCTAAACCATGTGTCTTGCATCTTAGTAGTGACAATCACTTGCTTAACATCACATAGTAGCTATGTCAGACTTAAAAGCAAACTGACTCATGCACAAATTCAAACATGGAGAATAATAGAGCATTTAATTTAGACATTAGGATATATCATCCTGGAGTTCTATTATAACCATCGAGTGGGATGTTTTATTAAGAAACTGAGATTAACACATAAAAGCCAAGGACCATTGCTTAAACTAAAGGAAGTATTTATAAAACAGTCATCCGTAAATATTTTGAAATTCAGTAAAAGGGCTTTGCAAGAATATATTCACTTTTCCAAATCTTACCACTAGCGTAGTCCTTAATTGAGCAGTTTGCATCACATAAAAAGTACAAAATCATTTCATGGGGCATCAAATTCTCATATTTGTGCTATTTAGGGGAAATCTACACTCGCCCTAGGGGAGATCCACTCTTACATGTCATATTATCCCTAAGGATTCTTATAATAAGTAGACTATTATCCTCGTCAGGGTCTTATAGGGTTCCCACTTCTAGGTCTACTCCCTAGGAGTTAGGTTCCCGCATGCCGGGTTTTCTCCCTAAGTATTTGTCCAAACATTTAGCACAATTTTCCTATACCAAAATATTTCAGACATTTCCCACTTTAATTATACTTGTATAAAAATTCTCATTGTATCACAAACAATGGCATTTTCATTCTCAAGAGGGCTAAAATGGCCTAATGAACTCAAGTTATCTTTTAAAGGCATGAAACCACTCATTTGATAAGGTATGCTTATAAACAAGTTAACAACCATATGAGCATTCACTCAACGAGGAATGTGGCATTAGAACTTGTGTCGCAAGCTAGTAGATGCAATCACGTTCAAAAACCTTGATTTCTCAATGTTTCAGATGCAAAACAGTTCGTACATAGTGCAAGACACTGTGCAGTCGCGTGAAGCATCAAATAAGTTATGAAAGAGCTTGTAACATCTAATTCCAACTCACTCTTATCAAACAAACGGTCTAATAGTCACTATTAACCACATATCTCAAAACACTTGCCATATTAAAGTAAATCACTTACGCAATTATCAACACAGGCCCATAAGCATATCATAAACATATTTATTTCTATTTGAAAATGTTTTCCAACTCAACAGCTCACATAAATAGCCTCTGGAAGCAATCAAGTGATTTTTGAAACTCGAATTACTCATCAAAGATTGTTCATGTTATAGGTATTTCAGCAATTAAGACAGGGACGTAATTGACTAGTAATCGGGGTTTGCCTAAAGCACCTCGGGCAAGCTAGGTATGAGTCAAGCTATTCTCTTATGACCCATTTCAGTTCTATTCTAAATTCGCTCAATAAACAAACAATAGCTTCATCTTTATAAATGGCTAAATGCCAATAGTTACCGCACGCTGTTTTTAGTTCAACAGAATCTTCATAGTTTCACAGCTATGCGCATAATTTGCAATGTTACTAATTGATCGATAACCTCGGCTCCCTTCTCGTGGAACCTCCTAAAAAATCCTAAATCCAACGAAATGTTTCAACATCAAACCTCAGCATGGAACCAATTTTAGTCTCGATTCGATACCACAATCTACCAAACCAAGTAGCCAAGCAACCCCACTCTTACTAAATTGGCATGTAAACCCATTATAGGTCAGAATACACTCACCAATTGCATACACGCATCTACAACACTCATTGCCATGCACTCATATTTCACCCAAACTTAATCATGCAATCTTGATAGTCGAATGCTACTGAATAACTTAGTACAATGGAGATTTAAAACGTCTAAAATTACTACTAAGTTTAAGAAATTGAGAACACCCACCTCGCTCCAGGCTTTAGGACCTTACTAATGGGTTGTGTGATTGATCTTTGGATGGCCTGAAATCCCGATGTCACGCCCCCTACTGCTGGTCACAAATTCGAACCAAGCTACTGGCCAGACATTGGTTTTGTTCCCCTTTTTGCTGCTGTTGTGGCTGCTACTACCCATCTTACTTCTTCCTCCCTTTTTCTCCCAACCTCACCCATCCGCTAGAATCAGGCCCAACCACCAACAGTGGTAACCGCGGTAGTGGAGCACATGTTTCAGTGGTGGTGGTGCATAGGGTTTCAAACCCTAGCTCTCGAGTCCTCATTTCGCTCGCGCTCGATCTCTCTCTCTCTCTCGCTTTCTCTCTCTCTTTCTCTATCTCTCTCTTCGGGCTTACGTGGATTGATGTGCAAAAACCGACCTCACTGGCCCGCCATACTAGTCGCCACCCTCTCTCACCCCTCCTCTTTTTTGCTCTTGCTCTCTTGTGGTCACGGGTCGCAAGGAGGGGCATCAGAAACCCTACCCTTGTTTTCGTGTTCCGAACCAGGGGTCTCGAAACCTCTTTCTCATTTTCTTTTTTTGTAGTGTGGTTGTTTATTATTCGACTTATCTTAACCCCAAATCCTAATTCAACTTGGCAATTTGGGAGTAATTGCGCCAATAACTAACTTTTGATGAAGCTATTAATTTCACGTAATCTCATAATAAATTAGGAAAATTTATAAAATTACTTCAGATAAATCATTACGCTCAATTAGCAAGAAAGCAAAATAGTCTATCATAGCCAATTAAATAAAACATAATCAATGCAAATATTAATCTAAATAGCTGGACCAAAATTAAAAATTTTTGGCTTTTCATTCTTCCCCCCTTAAAAAGAATTTCGTCCTCAAAATTCTAAAGTCCACAGTTTAGTAAAACACGAAATGGGCATACACATAGTGCAAAATGATACATCTCACAATCGAATCCAAATCTTGCTTTACACTTAATTATATCTTTTAAATTGGAAAAAGAAGGTTATGGTATCCAGTCTCCTCCTCACTAATCCTCTTCAAGCATCTACTCACACTATTAAGGTGTCGAGGGCCAATTGCATCGAAGAGGGGCAAAAAGGTTGGCCTCGATAACCATATTAAACTAAATTTTAAAAATGAACACATACTTTTAATCTTGTATGCAAATATTACCAGTATAGTGACCCACAACTCTATGTATACGTATGGGTATGACTTTGCATCCAAGGCTTTCATGTATGGCAATTCAACCCTAATAAGTTAAGATCATATCAAGCCAGTAAACTAAGTCAGGTTCATTTGGAAGCACAAAGTAATAGAAGTATTTTAGAACCATGCTAATTAACCATGGAGTACTAAACTCAATTGTAGAGAAATAGAGACATCATATAACATCACATTAAACACAACAATGCTCCAAACAAGATGTGTAGCTGTAACAACATCAAAGAGAATCAATGACACAACATGCTCATCCCTAAGAATCATAAACAACATGAGTTAGTCTAACATGTATGTAAGAAGAAACTTGTCAAAGGATAACATATGCAACTACTAATTGTCCCACAAGGGAAAAACTTGGAGAAGCTATATAACAAGAATATGGGTGGATGTGCAATAAAAGTGTAGGATAGGCCTGACTACAAGCTGCTCAAGAGAGGCAAGAAAATTGATTTCTTAGTTGGAATAGGTTTGGCACACAATCTGCCTGTCGGGCAATGCCTTAATATAGCTTAACTACCATTCCAGGAGAGTTTAACTACCTACATAAGGTGGTTTCACATGGGCATTGTTCCCTGGGGGCTCGTAGTTTTCATAAGGAGGGAAGTCCATTAAGTAGTTATTCAGAGCCCCTACGTAAATAACTAGACAATTGCATTTATCAAAGCAGGAGATTTTCTCCCCGAATACATAATTAAAGGGCAACCAGATAAGCTAAGCGTGATAATTTTGATACTGGTAGGACCTGCCTTAGGTCATCATATGGAATCGATTATCTTTAAAGTGAGAATATGCAGGTAGCATAATATATTCACAGCCATGTAATTGTTGACAGTAGGTTAAAAAAATAGTGGTGGTAGCATGCAAAATGGTATCATACCTTGCTGCAAGACAATCGAAAAGAAGGGAAGGCCATGCACAATAACTAAGGTATAACAAGATAACAGTGGTAACAAACGTAATGGCTAGCAAAGCACCACTCTAAGGTTGCCCCTGAAAACTAACACGTGTAACATAAAACATTCTGCACAAAACATAATACAGGGTAAGTCAGCCATGGTATTCCAGGGCACCTAGTCAAACCATGTTAACAATTATCTTAATAACCCCCATTCATAGTCTTTAAAGTCACGCATGATGGTTACACTAGCATGTTATATGGTTAAGCATGGAATGCACAAAGGCAAATAAATGTGAAAGTAAAGTCCTAAGGCCACTACATCATGCATTAGATGGATATGTATACAATTATTCAAACTGTAACATGAGATAATAGAACTTAGGGAGTGCAAATAGTGACTCCGAGATCGCACCGTGTAATAAGTTACATAAGTTAAATCATTTAGGTAATTCAGCTCCATGCTTAACCAAAGTGATGTCAATCAACCACCAAGAAGTGCAAGTATTAAACAATTCATTCACAAAATACCTAGATGATTGATTACAACAAATCTAAGTACTATATAAGCTATTATGGCCTTCCCTTTAAACGCACCGCCAAGGGCATGCTTTAAAACAAATAGATTCAAGGTGGTCTCACATAGGAAGACATCTACGCGTGTATAGACGAGTGAAACGTTCATCTTCAACCTGGGGTCAAAGGTATGCTTTAAGGCTTGTTCAAAGTTATTAGAAGCTGGCCATCAATCAGCCAATAAGGGTTCAAAGGTAAAAACAGTGGTATTAACGACATTTTGTATATACGTCGATGCCTTAGAAAATGTTGTCTCATATGTGACTGTGGGAGTCTTAGGATCTCGTAGTAAGAAGGGAAGGTTCAACCCCCTATAGAGAATTTAGGCTTCACCACTTTCTGTTGCAGAAGGCTATGGTTCACTACCCGAGGAGGGGATGGATGAGGTGTGATAATTCTAAAGTCTGTCAGACTCTTCCTTTGGTTTCCATTCTAGATGTACTGGGTTTGATATAGCTAGGACACTACCAATCTCATAACACGAATAACATTTTGTACAGTGGATAGCATAACATATGGGTAACTTAATATCAGTGGCAATTGTATGATGCAGGGCAGAAAGTACATCGTATAAACAACATCAATTTCACATAAGGCAATAGGAATAGTGTACAGGTGACAACAACAATAGTGCTAGACGATAAGGACAAATTTCATGCAATAGTCAAGGAGATTGCAATACTACGGCCTAAGTTTCTATCCATACGTATTGAAATCTCATTTAATTTCTTTAAACAACTCAAAATTCACGTAAGCAAGGTATCATCTAGTAAGATTCTCAGTCATAAAAAGCAATCTCTAATCCAATTGCTGACACGCAGGTCCCTAAGTTCAAGGGTAACTATTTTTACGTCCCTGCCTTTTTAAAACTAATTATGGGATATGCTATATTTTCAGAAAAATAATTTTTAGGTCCTTTTTCCTTACTATTTAGTCCTTAAACTTTTAGAAATTGCATAATAGTCCCTGGAATAGGGAAAATGTGTAAATAACCTATTTTTAGGGGTTTTTTTATAAAAATATGCTTGTTTTAACTGATTAAACGTCTTATAATGACTTTACTGATACTAGTTATCTCAATCTACTATTTATATCTTATATATTATAATTTTTGTGGTTATAGGCCCACCAAGCTTAGCAAAAATAATTAAAACTTAATTAGAGAGTTTTGACCGTTACCTGAACTTAGTCGACGCTGGACTCCGGTGTTCCTCTAGCTTCTGGTTTACAGAGATTGCTAATCTCGACCCCACCTTCCTTACATCAGGCACAACACAGATCTGTTTCATTTCCTACCTTAGACCGTAGTTACTAATCAAGTTTTTAATCTTTTTCCATGATAGTGGAACTTTAATTAAGAAATTATACTGTTTAAGACATAGGGTTCAATTGGATAACATTTCCTACTGGGAAACTTCTTTTATTAAAAGCTTGAAAGTGGAAACATTACAATGGAAAGCTTTGAAGAGGGACTTAAGCTAAGATCATTGAAGATGCTTGCACATAGAGAAATGAAAAATCCCAAATTTCCTTTTGCTCAAGATGCTCAAATGACCGTGTCCCTTCTTAGCATTCGACATCTCTATTTATTGAGGGGATGGAGGTACTTAGGATGCCCTAATAGTTATAACACATAAAGATTTTTCACATGGCTACAGTACACACTTTATTTTACAGACCAGACACTTGTCACAATAGTACAATAATGGGACAACTTCTTTTCAGAACTTTTAATGATGACAAGACTAGTCATCATTATTGAGATTCTGCATGCCTTCATCTCCAATTATATATTCTAGATCATTATTATCTGGATAATCATCAAAATCTTCATCAATTTGCTTAAGATGACTTGGGTCCCATTCTTTAAATAATTCAAATAGATATTTCTTTCCTTTTTCTGATAAGAACTTTCCAGCTCCAACATCAAAGAGATAATCAAAGATATCTTCTAACACTGCTCCTTCCACCTTCATGTAGTCTTTAAATTCATTATCATAGGTGAAAGTAGTGTTTTCACAATGCATTAATGTTTTTCCTCGTTCGATTAATGCCCGACATTGATGATAAATATTGAAAAATCCAATGGCCCTTGATAAAGCAGGATCCATAACTAGATGTATTGGATTTCTATGAATCCAATTTTGTCGTTGATCATTGAGGTCGTCGCAATCAACGATTTGGACAAGATAAGAGGCTGGTTTGGCTTTTTCATTTTCATATTCAATTAGAGCGCAATAAACTTCTAAAGTCAGGCATCTGCGAACTGGAATTTTTGTTGGACCTTCAGGAGATGTAAGAGTCCAATGGATCCTTTTGAGCATACATTGCTAGAATTTAGTTAAGCTTGAGAAAAATGGGAATTTTTGATTTGGGATTTCTGTGAAGTAAAGTACTATCCCGTATTTCTAGGCTTTATAGACGGTGTCATTTGGAGAAAATGAATTTGCTGGGAAGCAAATGCCACCAACTCCAGATCTATCAGGAAAATAGATCGTTGACTCTAAGACTCCCAAATATCATAGGAATAATGATGATAGAGGTCAATGCAGGCTACATACCACTCATTGAACCATTTCTCTTGAACATGAGAACTTATTTTTTTCTTGGATATCATAAGGACAGTGTAGGTAATTAACTTGTAACTCTAAAAGTGAAAATCTTTGGGCTATTAGGTCGGCAGTAGATAGTAGACCCAAAAGAGATCTACTTTTTGCATTCTAGGTTATCAATGAGGACTTTACTTGAAGGCATAACCCGGTTCTAGTAGGAATGACATTTCATTAAGGATCTCCTCCTTTTCTGGCAGAAGGTCAGCTTTTATGATCACCATTGGCGAGTTCTCGAGTTAAATTGTCTACAAGAGAGTTCTTTAATCCTTGTATATGTTCAATAGAGAAGGAAAACTGGTTAAGCCACAATTGCCAATGCAGGAGTCTCCCTTGCGCTTGCATATTTGATAAATTCTTTTTCATAAAACCAAGTATTCCTTTGCAATCAGTTCAAATAAGAAAAGGTTTTGGGGCTAAAATGTTTAAGAACTTTTAAATTCCTCTTATAACTGTAAGGATTTGTTTTTCCATCGTGGGATAGTTGCATTCTTCTTTATTAAAACTTCCACTGCAGTATTTGCAAAGTTTTTCTCTTTCTTTGATTTTGAGTACCGCACTCCAGTGTTCATTGCTGGCATCTGTCTTAACAATTAAATCATCATCCTCATTAGGTAAATTAAGAACAGGAAGATTTTTACACGTCTTTTTGAAGTTCTAGACAATCTTTGAATCATTAGTGGTCCACGTCCAGCCAACATCTTTCTTGAGTTTTTGTTGCAATGGTTTTCTTAGTTTAGCCAATTCTTTAATGAAATCTGAAGCATACGTAACGGATCCAAGAAACCTTTCTAGTTTCTTCTTATCTTCAATCTTTTCAGGAAAATTTTCTATTTTTTATAAAATATGCTTTTGTAGATTAATCAGTCCATCTTTTATCTCTAGACCTGAAAACTCAATTTCTTGTTCAGCATAAATGCACTTGTATTTTTCGAGTATAATACCATGATCAATGCATCTTTGTGTGACAGCGAAGACATCATCTTTATGTTGCTCTACGGTTTTGGAAAAGACAAGGATATTATCAATGTAAACTAAACAACAATGATTAAGGTCTTTGAAGATATTATCCATTTTTCTCTGGAATATTTTGGGTGCATTTTTAAGACCAAATGGCATTACTATCCATTCATAATGTCCTTGTGGGGCACTAAATGCAGTTAAAGGAATACTTTTCTCATTCATTTTTATCTACCAATAACCGCTTTTGCAATCAATTTTCGAGAACTAGGAGGCTCCTTGAATTCTGTTGGAAAGGACTGTTTTGTTAGCAATATAGTAACCATCAAAGATAGTATTATCATTAAGATTTTTATAATTAATTACCATTCTAGCTTTTCCTCTTTTTTCTTCAGCATGATTTCTTACCATGAAAGCAAGACTAGTGTGAGGAGTCTTACTTTTTCTAATCAATCCTTTATCCAGACGTTTTTTGATTTGTTTATTAAACTCTTGATGTCCTGGTGTGTATACACCATTTATTTTACCCGAATGATGGTGTCAGGATTTAATAGAGTGATTTTAGCAAATGTTTTGTCTTTATCCCAAAATTTTAGAGGATTGTCGGAGTAGAGTTCTTTGCATAATTTTTCTTGTTGTTCACCAATCTGCTCTTTAACAGATTAGTCAAGTAATGAGATTGTCAGTGCTACTTCTTGTTGTGCAGGCATTACCTTCTCACCACGCTGGCTGCGTGTAAATTCAATTTTTTATGAGTGTAAGCCTTACTTAATTTTTCAATAGGAACTGAGTGACCATTAATTGTAAATATTATTTGGTTTATGGTTTGGGTGCATGAAGAATATAATCTTTGGAAATTATTTCCAATAATCATATCATGATAGGGTTAATCAGTAGCCCCGAGAACTGGTATATTGCATTGAACTCCTCCTAATTCCATGTATAACCCTTCTACGGCTTCATTGTGGCTCATAACACTATTATCAACTATCCTTAGTTGTAGAGGATTTTTAGCTCTTTTCCACATAAACTCAGGAAATAATGATATTTTTTTAAAGCATACAGAACAACCACTATTTATGTAAGCACACAGGTCATATTTATTATATCCTTCTAAACATACCATTATTGGGATATAGATGCTATTAGGGTTTGTATTGGTAGCTTCATAGGATATTTCCATAGTCATATTTTTCACTAATTCATCCTCATAGATGGGTTCACTAATAGTTCTAGTTTTATACCCAATGACTTTTCTATCTAGACTCATAATTCAATCTACACTGTGTCTTACAGCTTCAAAACTCATTCTACTCATTTCACTGGTCATGCTAATTATATCTTCTTCCTTAAGCTCTTCTTTAGCAGTTGAAGATCCTTCTCCCCAATTTGACCTTGTACTCATACTTCTTAATAATTGGGGTTTAATGGCGATTTTGCCTTCCTCATCAATCTTTATTATACTTTTCTTATTTATTTTTGTAGGATTGGCAAAGCTAGATATCCATGAACAGTCAATTTTTATCTCTTAAGAATTGGATTTAATCCTCTGGATCTTTTGCATGGGGGTGGAACTTTCAAATTTGCCTGCTTCTATCATTGTTACCTTAGTCTTAGGATCTATTGTATTATCTAATTTGTAGATAATTTTCCAAAATATCCTTAAAGGATATCCTCCACTTTTCATATCCATCCCAACTGTTTTTATCTTAAGAGATAGGAAGTTTTTAGCAAATTCATCTTTTAGACTCATATAATATCCTGGTCGACAATTGAATCCTACTGACCCATTACATAAATTGGTTTTCATTCATATGATGATCAGATTATTAAATTTGGTGTGCCTAATATCATAGAGTAAACCGTAAAGATCAATATCTTTACCATAATATTTTAATTGAGTGATTTGAACTTGGACGCTTCCGACGTGGATATACCTATACTTTCTATCTTTATTATGCTTAACAATATTTTCCCAATTATTCAGATTAACCTCCCCAATGTCATACTCACAATCCTTTATCTCAAGATCTCCTTCCATCATTTCATATACATATTTGCTTTTTAATTGAAAAATGGATTTTTTTTATAGATTATGTCTTTTTGGATTATGGGAAGAGCCCAACCCCCTTTGACTTCTTCATGATCATTGTCTACAACAAACTCTTCTCCTTGAAGATCACCAAGGCTAACCGAACTACTTTACATCATATGACTTGTTTCTTCATAATCACTTTCTTCATATTCATTATCCAATATAATTTTAACAATTCCTTTGTTGTTACTTAGGGCTAGGTCTAATGCCTCATCTTCACTAGGCTCAACATAATCTCGGCTTCCCAAGGTTTCAATAAGTTTGTTATTCTTTCTATTTTTGTACTCATTTGTATAATGCCCTACTTCTCCACATGCCTAACATTTGCAGTTGTTTTTTTCCTGTAGGGCAATAAGCAACTTTCCTAAAAAATCTTTGCTTTTTAGGAGTTGGTTTGTTATAATATTTTCTTCTATATTTTTTGCTTCTCTGTTTGTTAAAGCTCTTTTTCTTATAGAATTTTCTTTTTCTTCTTTTCTCAGGTTTCTTTTCCCATTGGTGAGGTGAATCCCAGCAAGTTAAAAACTACTTCTTAATCTTCTTTTGCTTTTGAAGATCAAGACATTATTTATTGACCCATTTTCGTAAATAGAAAATTCTTGAACCAAAGGTATCAATAACATCTGTTCATTCAGGCCATGCCATGTATTTTTCATTAATTATGGAATTTATAGGATATGGTAATTTATCATAGAACATACCAAGATTTGTTTTATTATGCCCAATTTTGTAATAGCATTGACTAAATTCAGCAATATAATTTTCTAAGTATCTCATATCTCATAGTTCTATGTTGTTAATCTTTCTTTGCCATTCTCTTACTTTTTCTTCAGAATCAAGTTTAGTTCCGATGAATTCAGTTTCAATTTCTTTTCACAGACTTATAAACATAGCAACTGGTGTTTCTATTGCTCTTAATGTATTTTTACCATCTTCACTTAACGAATCATACCAGTCAACTACAATGCAAGAGAAACTATGTTCGATACAATTTAGGAAGTTTGATGTAATCCATGTAGTATTTAGGTTTAAGATACAATTCATTCCTCTTTTTCAGTGCTCAAATATTTCTTCTCTATTACGCGCTCCATCAACATTTAGGATATATCCAGTTTGGCTAGTTGGGGTAAGGCCAATTTCTTCATAGGTCGTGGTTTTCCTTGGGGTAAGCCCGAAGGAAAAATTGCTTGTACATCCTACTAGAACGTACCTAGGTCTTAGGAAATGAGTATTTCTCTTAGATGGTTCACAAATTCTATGGGTTTAGGAACGACAGTCTTAACTAGACTAGTTTCTGTTTCATATAGCTCGATTTCCTCTACAATCTCATTGATTTCATTTTCAATAGTCATTTTACCATATTTCTTTTCAAGTTTTCTCCTAATTTCTTCTAATGGTAATACATTGAGATCTTCTAATTTAATCAGTTTCATTTGTTGATATATTTCCTCCTCTAATTGTACATTATTGGTCTCATCGTTATCATCAGACAAAACGTCATGTTTATCACTAATTGCACCCATGAATTTGTTTAATTCTTCTGGATTTTGTTCTTTTTTGAAGATTTTTTGTAGCTCTTGAAGAGCATATTGTTTATACTCCATCTTCATTTTCTTTCTTTTCAGTCGATTTTTCATCAGATTGTTCTCCTACTTCTTTTTTGATTTTTATTTCTTGCAAAGGAAATAGAATCTTGTTTTTTGGGTTTTGGAAATGATATTTATGCTGAAAAGGAGGACTAATACTAGGAGTAGCTTTTTCGCTATGTCTAACTTCGTTAATAAGAGAAAGATGGACAACGGTTAACTTATTCTTAAGCTCCTTTAGTTCAGTCTTAATTTTAGCCAACTCTGCTTTTAATTCCAAAACTATATCAGTGATATAGTTTAATTGAGGTGCTAATGAGATATTACCTTCAGGTGAGTGGACAATGTGTGAATAATTAGGACCAGGGCAAGCAACTGATGATTCAAGCATTAATCACAGTTAGTTAGCTTAATTGCTCATTAATTAGCTTAATAATCTTAATTATTTTGTGCACGTGGCTTTGATGCCAGCTGAAAGAGGACGTCAAGATGTATTAGTGAGTAAAAAACCACAAACACAATTTTAAATTTTTTGAAAGTACATTTTTAAGGATTAAGGGTAGATTTGCAAATATAAATTTTTTTTTGACGTGATTTAGAAACTAGAATAATGCATGGCTCTACAAAATAGCTTAAATAAAAATTTGAGGGTCCTTTCTATTAGTTGCCTTAAAAGACAAGGTATCTTATATTTAGTTTTAAAAACCGATGGCCCTTTAAATAGTTTACACTAAACTGAGGGTACCTCTGTATAGTTTATTGCCTCTAATCACTAGCTAGCAGATCATCATTAATGCATCCAAAAATGCATATATCTCAGCATGTGGATGCCAAAAACATTTGATTACTCACAGAAAGTTGTGCTCATAGAGCTAAACTCAAGCATTATTGTAAAGCGAATACAAGCTTTTAGATGCAATCAACATACTGAATCAAATAATTAAAAAGGTCTTTTAATACGAAGTAAAACCCTAACTCACTAATTAGGGAAGACTTTAACTTTCAAAGTCTTTAGGTCTTCAAAGGAAAACAATTTAACTGCTTCTAGCTCTCTCCACCAATCTTTAAGTACATTAGCTCACTCCATTTTGGGCCTAAAGAGTATATCATACTTGAGGGGCAAAGAATGAATTCCAAGTTAAGACATTTCCAATAGTTGAGTTCAAACCAAGTGCACTTTAAACTTTAAGTCAAATCATCAAGGGTGCATGCAAAAAACTATTATTGATCAAGGTAACACTTAACTAACACACAAGAATACATGTCATTTAGACCATACTGTAGTAGATAGCTCACCTTTTCAGTCAATCGGCTTACCTAATTCACACATAATTAAGCAAACACAAATGTCCATAACAAAAAAAAACATTTACGCAAAAAAGCACGACATATGTCACATAATCACAAATGCGTTCCTAGATGGCTATATGAAATGTAAGAGTCAAGTCGTAGCCTGTGGTAACAGGATTGCTCTGATACCATATGTTAGTGATTTCTTAGAATTCTTCAGTGAAATAGACATAGTTTCACCCAAAAATTCACTATATCCCAGGCTTAAAACCTTACACTAGGCCCCTACAATGAATAAGAGTATGAAAGGCATGTCCACATGGTCAACAACTACACGCCGGAGATCACAACTCTACGGGCGACACACTTGGAGTACACCAATTATGAAGCTCAATAATAAAGAACAAGAGATACAACTCAACGGATCACACATCCGGAGCGTTAAGGTTTATATCCCAAAAACCAAAAACTTTTACGAAAATGACAACTGACTAATCAGATGGTTGTCTCACACGGCCATTTAGAGCAGCTGTTATTCAATGTACACTACATGAACTTTAGCAATTAACTTACTATATTCAAGAACTTAATGATACATCACAATACATTACTAACCCATACACCCAAGTACAAAGCATATAATCTCTTTTTCGAGAGTAAGAAGGAAGACTCCACTTTAGCTTAAGTAAACTGACTCCTACCTGCCATCTCAAGAATCTGGGGAAGGGGGAATAGAGAGGGGATAAGATGCCACATTCTAAGTTAATAATTCCAATAAGGGCTTAAGGTATATATCATTTTAGGGTCATTTTGCCACATTTTTAGGGAGAATTATGTGCTTAATGTCATAATTTATACTCCTATTCTCATTTTATGCTTAGGCATGGTTCTTTGATGATATTTATAGGATTTTTGACCATTTGACCCTTCATTTAAACCTCATTTGAGTGTATGTTAACCCCCCACAGATACCTCTGAGATACCATACCGTGGAGCAAGAGAAGAGCAGAAAAATTCAGTTCCAGCAAAGACCACAGTCTGATCATGATGGCTGCCACGAACCGTGGTAAGCCTATAATTGCTAGCCTCTCCATCTTCCTTCATTGTGTAGCCGAGGTTAATCTGTTTGCTACTTAAAAGGCATGTTCCAAAGCAGAAAAAGTGAGCTTTTTAGAAGCAACCATAACCTACTCTCACATCTCTCTTTGTTTAATTAGCTTAAGTTTTGTTTTCTGTGAGATTAGAAGGGAGAAGCTTGCTCTTGGAAGCTTGAAGATTGTTACATAATTCAAAGGCTACCATTGTTGTAAAGTATACCTTCCTTCCTTTGAATTTGCTTTTAATGTCTTGTTTTAGTTGAATTTAGAAACATGAGGGAGTAGTTTTATCTAATCTAGGGATTTATTAGCCATAGTATTGTTTTTAGACCTTTTATACTTGAAATCTTGTGCTTATTTCATGTTTGGAATGATTCATGTCTATCTTGAAATTGGAACAACTGTGAGTGGAATTTGGCTAATTTTGCTTGTCTATGTAAGGTAGTAGGGTGAAGTAGTGAAAGGTGAAGCTCGCTACTCGATCCTCTTGATAGAACTTGATTTAGTGAAACTTGAGCAAGAATTGCTTGTTAAGAGGAGACTTAGCATTCAAACATCTTTAACCTAGACTAAATCAAAGACACTTGAGAGAGTGGTAGTTGAATTTGTTTAGGCAATTTAGTTTGTTTCGAAAGAAAGGATTAAATTAAATTCAATTGCAATTCCTTGAATCATTCCATCTATGAAAAAAGCATGCTAAGACCTATGATCCAACTCTTTAGTTGGTGAATCAAATTCTTAGGTGTTTTACTTTGATTGATTTCCAAATAGTTATTAGTTTATTGAAATCAACTCTTTTGAAAATATTGATCGCTTCGCAATTTTAATGGGTCATTGACTTGGTAGATTACTTTGGTCCCTGAGGATGATCTTCTAATCTATACTACGACACCCGTGCACTTGCGGATGTGTTAGATTCTCAACCCCAACAAAACAAAACGGTTGCACATAATACATTGGGTAGCATTCACACACAATTTTATATATAATATCATATAAGGTCTCCCATATTCGTGATTACATCGATAACCTTCCAAACTCGATGGTGTCCCTACCCTCCTATTTCATGCACAAGCATGCTCAACTAGAGTAAACTAAGTTTCTAATACCTTAGTAGTGACCATCACATGCCTAAAATCACATAGTAGGCCTACTAGAGTCAAAAGCAAATTAACTCATGCACAAATTCAAATGTGGAGAACAGTAGAGCGTTCAATTCACACGTAAACATGTATCATCCTGGAGTTTAATTAAAATCACCAAGTAGGATTTTTTTCGTAAGAAACTACCATTAACGCATACAGACAAGGGCGATTGCGTAGACTAAAGGAAGTATTTATAAAACAGTCACTGGTAAATAATTTGGAATTAAATAAAAGCTCTTTTCAGGAGTATATGTGCTTTTCCAAATCTTAGCACTAGTGTCATCCTCGACTGATGATCTTACGGCACATAAAAAGTACGGAATCATTTCATGGGGCATAACATTCTCATATTTGTGCTATTGAGGGGAGCTCTACCCTTGCCCCAGGGGAGATCTACACTGGCCCTTCGTATTATCCTGGGGGATTCTTACAGTCAGTGGACCATTACCCGAGTCAGGGTCTTGTAGGTTTCCCCCTTCTGGGTCTACTCCCTAGGAGTTAGGGTTCTCGCATACCGTCTACTCCGTAAACATTTGTCCAACCATCTAGCACTATTTTTCTAGCCCAAAACATTTGAGGTGTCTCCCATTTTAAATATAATTGTATGAAAATTGTAATGGTATCACAAGCATTGGCATTTTCTTTCTCAAGAGTGGTAAAGTGCCTTAATGAACTTAAGTTGACTTTTGAAAGCATAAAGCCACTCATTTGCCAAAGTATGCTTATAAATGTGCTAAGAACCATATGACCATTCACTTATAAAGGAATGTGACATTGAAACTTGTTTAGAAGCTAGTAGGTGCAATTATTTATAAACACCTTAATTTCTCACTGTTTCAAATGCAAAACAATTCATACATAATGCAAAACTCTATGGGGTCACGTGAAGCACCAAATAAGTGATAAAAGAGCTTGTAACATCTAATTATGACTCATTCTTATCAAGCGAATGGTTTAACAGTCACTATTAACCACGCATCTTAAAACGCTTGCCATATAAAAACAAATCACTTGCACACTTATCAACGCAGGCCCTTAAGCATATCATAAACATATTTATTCATAATTCAAAATGTTTTCAAACTTGATAGCTCACTGTAATAGCCTCTGAAAGCAATCAAGGGATCCTTAAAACTCGAATTACTTATTGTAGATTGTCCATGTTACTGGTATTTCAGCAATTAAGACATGGATGTAATTGATGAGTAATTAGGGTTTGCCTAAAGTACCTCGAGCTAGCTAGGTACGAGGCTTGCAATCCTCTTATGACCTCTTTTAGTTCTATTATAAATTCACGCAATTAACGTACAGTAGCTTCGTCGCAATGGAAGGCTAATGGCCAACAATTACCACAAGTTGTTTCCAATTCGACAGAATTTGCATAGTTTCGCACTTATTCATAGAATTCGCAATGTTACTAATTAATCAGCAACCCGACCTCTCTCCTCATGGCCACTCCCACAAAATTGTCAAAATCAAATAAAATGTTTCAACCTCAAACCTTGCCAAGTAAAAAATTTTAATCTCGACTTGATACCACAATTGACTAAACCAATTAGCAAAGCAACCCAACTCTTACTAAATTTACATGCGAACCCATTATAAGTCGGAATATGCTTAATGATTGCATAAACTAATCTACAACCCTCATTACCACGCATTCAGATTTTACCCATATTGAATCACAGAATCTTGACAGTTGAATGCCACTTAGCAATTCATTACAGTAGAAATTTAAAATGTGTTAAATTACTAGTTATTTTCTGAAGTTGAGAACACCCACCTCACTCCAAACTTTAGGACCCGAGTAATGGTTTGTGTGAATGATTTTTGGATAGCCAGAAATCCTAGTTTCACCCCCTTGCTGCTTGTCCCTGATTCGAACCAAACTACTGCGCAGACTTGGTTTTGTCCCCCATTTTGTTGTTGTCGTTGCTGCTGCTGCCCATCCTCCTCTTTTCTCTAACTGCGCCCCACCGCCGATGGGGGCAGCTACAATGGTGGTGTACATATTGTGGTAGTGGTGGCGCATAGGTTTTCAAACCCTAGCTCTCAAATCCTCGCCCCCACCCGATCTCTCTCTCTTTCTCTTCAGGCTTACGGGGGTTGCTCCGCAAAATCCGACAGCCATACCAGTCACCGGCATGGTGGCTGCACTGTAGCTCTCTTTCTCTCTCTCTTGCTTTGTCAAGGCCTGGAGTCACGAGGAGGGTATCAGAAACCCCCATTTACCTGTTTTCATGTTCGAGACTAGGAGTCTGAAACCCCTTCTCATTTCCTTTTTTTTTAGTGGTATTTTTTATTATTAGACCGTAAATGCGTTTGATCCTAATTAATCTAACCTTGGTTGATCTCCACCCCAAATATCCTAATTCAACTTGCCAATTTTTGGGCAATTATGCCTCATCCTAACTTCTAACGAACCCACTAATTTTACATAATCACATAATAAATCAGGAAAATTTATAAAATTACTTCACATAAATCATTTTGCTTAATTAGCACGCAAACAAAATAACCTAACATGGCCACTTAAATGAAACATAACCACTGAAAATATTAATTTAAAAAGCTTGCCTAAAATTAAAAAAATCCTTTGCTATTACCAGAGTAAACCTAAAATATAATAAAAGAAAAGCTCATCCAACTATACTTCAAGATATGTTTCATCAGAAACCAACATATTTTTTGTTCATCATGAAAAACAGATCTAGTGAATAGCAAACATAGCTCTACTGAACTGCAACTGTTAATCTACAATGGATATTGTTTATAAAGGCATATAATATGATTCTTCATGAGAATAAAACACAAATATGAGAAAATAAAGCTCATCCAAGTATTCCTCAGAAAATTTTTCATGAAAAATGAACATATTTATGTTGATTACATAAACAAATCCAGTGATTGTCAAACATAGTTCTAATAATCACCAAAACTTCAACCATTGACTGATATCATTTGTTAAAACTTATACTATGATTCTTGATCAGTATAAAACCATAAATACAACAAAATAAATCCAACTAACCAACAGAATATGTTATATGAAAATGAACATATTCATTCTAATCACCATAAAAAAAAAATCTTGTGATCACTAAAGATAGTTCCAATGGTCATCAAAACTTAAGCTATGATCACTGACTCAGTTGTAAACAAAGACATGTAGTATGATTTAACAATACATTTTCAGGGGTGACCATAATTCCATCAATTGATCACCAAAAATAACAATTGACCATAACACCTATTGGTCACTAGCTATTCCCCTGGTACTGGCACAGTCTATTCCTTATCTGAAGACATTTTGAGGACTTGTTCTACATCAATTACCACTTTTGAACATCAGCAGAAGATAGGAGGAAGGGTCCTAAGGATGATAATCATCTACAAATAATGGAAGAAAATACATAAAATGTCAAAAATATTTTTAAAAACCAACACATAATTTATAAAACTGAAATTGTTTTTAAAGAAACACAGAACGCATACATGCCTTTGACATAGTACACCAGTATCTTCTCTCTGGGCAGTTTCCACTATCATGGGAAGTAAACTGATTGTAGGAGTGGCATATTCACATATATGATTGTTGCTCAACGATCCTCTCAACCCTCATCTTCATCTTGTTTCTCCTTCCTTTAGTTATAGATGTTGGAGGTGGATGTATCTCAATGTGTTCTGGGACAGCACATCTAAAGTAGGTTTGTAGATCCTTTACTACATTACTTACTGCCTCACCATCAATATCATGAAGTTCACGTTTGGCCAAAATTACATAACTCAATAACACCTGCAACTTTGTGGGGTCTTGCCCAGCTGGATCCACACACTTATCAAACTGAGATTGCAAATCAGATATCAACTTATTTTGCATGACTATTTTTCCACAATCATTTACCAAAACACTATCAAACTTATATATATGGGCTTTTGCTGCCATCTTTGTCCACCTACTAACGATATATAATGATATAATTTCTTTTAGCAAATTAGATGTGAAAATCGGTAACACATAAGCACATCGAATTTCGTCCGAGTTGAAAAAATGGCACGAGCATTGTCATTCGAAAGATTCCTCATTATATACCACCAGGGACAGAGCCAAGATTCAAAGTAAGGGGTGTCGAGATTAATAATACACATAACATATTACTAGCCACATCATACCCTAATTTCTTGAGAGATGAATAAACCGCTTATTTAACATAAATTCAACAAAAATTTGTAAATTAAACATAAACAAGCAAGCAAGGTATAGCAAATCAAATTAGTCCAACTTTAAATCTTCAACGAAGAAGACAATTATTGTGCTCTATAAAATCCTTATAGCCATTTAGTGTGCGACTTACTTTCTCAAAAAGCTTTCTCATGTGTGTCATAAGTAGAATAAGTGGATTAGGGTATCAAACACATTTTTATTGCTTGTTTTTGTTGTTAGATCTTCGTCTGTGATTATAGTTTTTGGCTTGCGCCTTCTGATAGTAATCAAGAAGTTATTAAACATCCATACAAACCACTCCACCATCTCATCCCTCAACAAACTAACCCTAAATAAAATTAACTACCTATAGTGTTATAATTTGGTAAAAGAGGCAAACAACTGTCAATGCCTGTTAGTCTTATGGATTATGTCGAACAATAAGATGCATTGAAAAGGTCATAGCTTCTTCTGCTAAAAGAATGTGACCAAAATATATTCTTCTGCTCAAAGAATATGACCCAACAACCTTAATGTCTCTATGATAACTCTGCAAGTTTTTGTATGCTTACCTGATGTTTTCGTGGTCACCAACCTGCTGTAAACCTTTGATGGTCCCACACTAGTTGTAGCATACTTGTCGATCATGTCTTTGTTAGCATAGCTAACATTTCTGTTTACGGTGAGAAATTGTCTCCTATTGGGTGTGCATAGGGGTTGAATGTCCACATCAATACAATATGAGCTTAGAACCCTTCTCTTGCCTTGGCTCTCTTTCTTTTCAATTTTTTTCCCCCAACAGCTGCATGTCCTGCGTGGGGCATATCTTCAATAGTAACTGTAGCAATTTTTGGTGTCTTTGCAGCTTCACAAATCCTTCTTTAGAGTATATAAACCGTTTCACATATTTCCCCAACTTATTCTTCCTAATAGAGCCACTACGAACATTAAAGACAACATAAATGACATATCTCTTTTAGAATTTGAGAAAGTCTCTAACCCTATCAAATGTTGTGCCTAACCTTGGTGTAAACGTCTTGTCATCACAATTTAGTACCGGTTTGCCTCCAACATCAATTGAAGAATTAGTAACTACTGGGGTCGATGACTTGATATATCTTAGAAAAATATTAAGAAAATAAAAGGTTAACATTAGCAAAGAAGGGAACAACATCTTAGCAATTGCCTCCAATAGAATGAATTAATAAGAAACTCACTAGATTTAGTTTACGATGAAGGAACACTCTACGACACCTGCACTTGTTGAATGCTTGTGACGGTAACTATCTGATGACTGCTTTCCACCATGTTTGAGCAACTGTAACAAAAAAGAAAAAAAAGAACAACTCCCAGTGTAGGCCCGCTTTTGCAGGGTCTGGGGACATCTAAATGTAGACAACTTTACCCTTATGCACGTGATTGCACATAGAGATACCATTTCCAATTGACCCACATAAAAATTTTTAAGATGACGTTTAGTTGTGGAAAATCAGTTGCTATAATAATTTACCTAACGAGACAAACGTACCGATAAAATATCATACATAGAAAGAAGGATAAGCAACTACCATACAGAATACTATGAGAGTCTTCTTCAAATAAGGTTTTTTATTTAGAAAAACCACAAAAAATAGTAATATTAATCGTCATTCTATGCATATAAATATGGAGAACATTAGTGACACATATGTTGCTGCTTATAGCTCAGAATTTACTACTCATCTATTTGCTGATCACATGACATGTGATTCATGATTAATTGGTTTTAGATTAGTGATCAAGTAACTGGGTGTTCAGTTTCTCTTTTTTTTGGGTAGTTTCTCTGAGCCTAATCCCTGCCAATTTGGTGACCAGTCGAAAACTTATTAGTGATCAATGAATATATGATTAGTGATCGATAGGCACAACATTCGTCAACACCTATATTACTCCTTGATCATTCTTTAGAAGTCACTCATTATCTACTCAGTCACTAGTGATAAACTGAGCCAGTATTCACTTATTTCTATAACTTAGAAATGAATGCCTCCCAACATGGCGATCAATAGACAACTTATTAATGGTTGTATGGGATAAGAATGCTAATCTATGTATATCTCATTAGTGATCAATTATTGAAAACACCTAGTGCCATGAGTTGAGCTGGATGCAAACTCAACATAAAGCAGTATGAAAGTATCATGAACTTTTACAGGTTAAAACTTAGCGAAGTTCACTTAATCAAAGTAGAAAGAACCAAAATAGGAGCATCTAACATAATAAAAGGCCAAAACAAAGCAAAAATTATAATTTCTAGTAATTAGGGGCTTATGTAGCAAGACTAACTCCAATAAGCAAAAACAGGATACATGCTCTTAATTTACTTACTTTAATGAACCTTGAGTACAAACTAGTCGCTGGATTTAATGTGAAATTACCATTTTGCCCCCGTCACCCCCCACATGTGCAATCATGGGCTAGGCCCTGTTGGGCATAGTAGATCCTGATGGGATCCTTGGGGCCTTAGCCATGAGCCCAACAGAGCAAACAATCCGGTAGCCCATTAGGGTAACCTCTAACGTGAAATTACCACTTTACCCCCTCTTCATAGGAGCTATAAATACCCCTCACCTACCTCGAAAAAAGGATTCGCTCTCTGTCACACTTTCTCATTCATCATAAAATCTCTCTCTCTATTTACTGCTATGTTCTTTACTGGGACCCTCCATTGACTTGACCGTCAGAGAAGCATTCGCCGCACCACAACCCGGGGGTGCCGTTTTTGCAGGTCCAACGCTTAAGGAGAAGATCGTCAGCCGTTCTGCACGTGACATCACGTAAGCCCACTCTCATCCCACGTCATCCCCAGCAATACTGGAAATACCTAAAATAGATTTGCGCCGTCTGTGGTGAGATAGTGGTAAACAATGGTAGTCAGTGAAGCGACACGGGCACGGGCCCGAAGAGACAAGGCACCCGTGACAGAAGTCTCGGTACCCCCCCGGGTACAGAACGCAAGCTTCTGGGCGGATGCTTGCTCGATCGGTCAACATCCGCCCGAACGGGAGACCTACGTCACAGTTGACGCGCATAGAACCTGGTGTCCACGATGACCAACACCAGTATACAGCAAGTGTCCGAACAAGTGAAGAAGGCCATAGAGGCCGCAAGTTCCATGAGGCCCCTCCTTGTTTTTGACTATGTGCCTACTACAGGCTGCAAGTCATCCAACATGCATGCTCCCACTAGGTCACACCATCGCAGCCAAGAAGAACGAGAGGGTGCTCGCCTAGATAGGGATAGACAGTCCCGTGGTGAAAATCGTGAGCGGTCCATTGGGTTAGATACGCAACAAAGCCGTCATCCAAAGACCAGGAGACTAGCAAAGTTAACTACAGCCTCAATGCCATATGCTACCCATCTGCGGCGTACGACTTGGTTCGAGGAGCAGGAGCAAACCTCGAGGCCTCGGGGTGAGGTCTCGGGAAGGCGTCACACTCTTGAGCATTGCTTAGCTAAGGAGCAAACTCGTAGCCCTCCCTCAAGAAGCGTGCATGGTCTGGGATTCTGTTAGCACAGTTGTCCTATGGACAGCCCCCCGAGGGCCAGCCCTCTGCGAATGAGTGCATTAGTGGTGGAGGCGGAACGGCACCCTGAAACTCCCATCAAGGTGTTTGCAACGGTAGTACGACCCGGGACCGTCCCTTTCTCCACTCCTTTTAGCGCAGAGATAATCAATGCTCCTTGCTATGGAAAGGTGAAGATGTCCACCATGGACTTGTATGATGGGACCACCAACCAAGAGGAGCACCTGAGGGTGTACAAGGTACAGATGCTCATACAGGACGTTGACGACGCTGCGGACTACCGCTACTTCCCTGCTACTCTGAAGGGAGTAGCACAATATTGGTTCAATGGCCTAGCTTCAGGGAGCGTGTCTTGCTTTCAAGATCTGGCCGATAGATTTATCATCCAATTAATCGCTAGCCGCAAGGAGAGGTGGACTAGCATCCATTTGTCAAAGATTAAGTAAGGAGCACAACAATCGCTGGCAGAGTTTGTCAACCACTTCTATCAGGAGGCGGTCTTGATTCAAGATTTGGAGGATGGGGTGCTGTACACTGCTTTTTTGAATGGCCTGAAGCATGGGCGATTCAAGTTCTCTTTGCCCGAGCAGAATGAGACCACATTATCAGAGGCTCTAAGGAAAGCCGCAGACTTTATCCGTGCCATTGAAATTTGCGCTAAAAGCACCAATGCCCCCAAGAAAACTAATACCGTGGTTGACAGGAACGCAAGGCGAGGAGAGAGGAGGCCAAGGTTCGATGTTGTAGACCCCCGCTTCACCACGGACCCTTGGAGCATACTCATGGAGGTGAAGGAGCACCCAATGTTAAAGAGACCTCAGCCAATGACCTCAACACGAAAACCACACAATGAGCGGAAGTATTGTGAATTCATGAGCAAAATGGGCACACAACTGCCGAATGCCGAGAGTCGAGGAAGGCCCTTCATGAGCTAGCCGACAAGGGACAGATTGATTGGTTCTTAGGTCATGGTTCCTTCGAAATGGAACGTGAGCCCGCGCTGCCTGAGCCTCTCGAGGAAGAATGCTCAACTACGAGGAGAACATCAGGCTCTCACGGCTAAGCAGGGGAGCCTTGTTATAGTACTCATGATGGTGTTCGATGGCCGAGAGGGCCCATACTTTGGTACACCCTATAACGACCCATTGGTGGCCGAAATGAAGGTGGCAAGTGTCATTGCCCAACAAATCTTAATCAACATCGAAAACTCAGTGGACATCATCACATGGGACTATTTGATGAAACTCAAGTATCTAGGGAGAGAAATCGTCCCCTTGGTACATCCCATTTTGGGTTTGGGGGGGCCGGAGGTGAACCCAATAAGAATGATCCTCCTTCCACTGCGCTTTGGGGAGAAAGCCAAGGCAAGAAATTTAGAGGTGTACTTCTTGGTAGTTGACGTCGTCGCGGCCTACGATGTCATCCTTGGATGGCCAACTCTGCACAAGGTGAAGGCTGTCATTGCCTCATACCTACTTCAGCTTCAGATTAAAGCTGACAATGGAAGTGTGGACAAGTTGCAAGGAGACCAGTGAACGGCTCCAGAATGTTACCTTGTTAGCATCCGGCCGCTGGCAGAGCGATTGGCTGAGCGTGGACCCACAGGACCTCAACATAAAAGTCACAGACCATGCGTCCTCCTCTCCCGACCGAAGCCCTAGTGATACACACGCTAACTTTAGCCAAACCTAAGCGACCACGTCGAAAGGCTGTCGATGGCGTTGAGGAAATTCCCTTTGAGGAACACCCTGGTCAAATGGTTCAGCTGGGCCGGGAGATAGAGGCCTACCACTAGACACTCCTTGGTCCACCTCCTACAAGAACACCAAGATGTCTTTGTCTTCGGTCCCGAGGAGATGCCCGACATCGACCCTGCTATAATGGAGTACAAGTTAAATGTAGATCCCACTCATAAACTTGTGATCCAAAAGAAACAAAACGTAGGCCCTGAGAGGGCTGCCGCGGCTACTGCCGAGGTGCAGAAGTTACTTGAGGTAGGCTTCCTTTGAGAATGCCAATACCCTGAGTGGATCTCGAACATGGTTCTTGCTAAGAAGCCTAATGGGACATGGAGGATGTATGTGGATTTCACTGACTTGACCAATGCGTTCCTGAAAGACAGCTACCCCTTCCGGAAGATAGACAAGGTAGTAGATACCACGGCAGGGCATGCCCTGCTGTGCTTTATGGACACTTTCTTAGGGTATCACTAGATACCCCTATGTCCCAAGGATCAGGAGAAGACCTCATTTGTGATCGACAAAGGACTACACTGCTACAGGGTAGTGCCCATTGGCTGAAGAACACGGGGCCCACATATCAATGGTTGGTGAACAAACTGTTCGAACCCCTCATTGGGCGAACCATGGCGGTGTACGTGGATGACATGATAGTTAAGAGTATACTCGACACCGAGCACCACCAGGATTTGCGAAAGGCGTTCAATATTCGACGGACATTCGGCATGAAGCTTAACTCAAAGAAATGTGTGTTTGGAGTCCAGTCGGGAAAGTTCCTCGGATTCATAATCAACAACTGCGAGATAGAGACTAATTCGGACAAAATCCAAGCAGTGTTAGACATCAAGCCGCCGCGTAACATCAAAGAAGACCAATGGCTAACTAGGTCTATTGCGGCCTTAGGACATTTCATATCCAGATATGCCGATACATGTTGACCCTTCTTCCGCATCCTGCGAAGATGCATCAATTTCCTTTGGGATGAAGAGGCTAATAAGGCCTTTCAGGCACTTAAAGCATACTTGGCTCATCTACTAAACATAGCTAGGCCCCTGCCCGGCGAAACACTCCTACTCTACCTGGCCGTCTCCGAACACATGATAAGCGCGTTCCTGGTAATAGAGAGAGCTAAGGAGCAAATCCCTATTTATTACGTAAGCCATGCCATAGCCAGGGTCGAGGCAAACTATCCACTAATTGAGAAGTTCGCCTACGCGTTGGTGATGGCCATCAGGAGGTTGCGGCCATACTTCGAAGCACATAAGGTGACCGTCGTCGCGGACCAGCCCTTGAAAAATGTGCTGAGAGGCTGGACGCCTCCGAAAGGCTCTTGAAATGGGCAGTGCAGTTATCTTAATATGACCTCGACTTCGAGGCACGACAAGCAATCAAGGCCCAAGCCCTAGCAGATTTCTTGGCCACAAGTGCTAGCACTCCTCCTGAGACGGCCTTGCCTCCCCCCTCTTGGAATCCTTACGTAGATGGCTTGTTCAATAAAGATGGCAGTGGCGTCAGCTAGATCATCGAAAGCCCTCAGGAAGAGCGACGTAAGCACACACTCATGTTCATGTTCAGGACATATAACAATGAAGCTGAGTATAAGGCCTTAATAGCATGCGTGAAATTATGTTACACCATGGGGGCGGACTTGACCGAAGCATTTTCGGACTCGCAGGTTATGGTTAGCCAGCTTAATAGGGAGTAGGAAGTGAAGGATGGTACAGTGGCAGCCTACGTCCGGCAGGTGCGCGAAGCTACAAGGCTACTGAAGTATTTCTCAATAACACACATACTACGGTCAGAGAATTGGCAAGGCAATGCACTGTCAAAACTGGCTAGCTCTTCCGAGGATGGGAAGCCTAAACGAATCCAATGGGCAACTTTGATAGAGAGGAGCATCAATCCTCACGAAATACTTTGGCTGGATAGGAGTGCCACACGGACGAATCCCATTCGCCTATACCTAGCGGACGACACCCTGCCCTCGACTCCAAGGAGGCCGACTTCATGAAAAGACTAGCAAATTGGTTTTACTGTACAATAGAATCCTATACAAGCGGTCTTATGCATGGCCGCTTCTACGTTACATGACCTCGGAGATGGGGAAGAAGATATTGGAGGAGTTGCACAAAGGGTTATGCAGTTCTCACATTGGTGGTCGCGCCCTAGTGGTTGCTGTGATCCAAACTAGTTATTACTAGCCTTCTTGGCGAGAAGATGCTATGAACTTGATTCGCACCTGCGATAAATGCTAGAAATTTACCCCCGTTCAACGATGGCCCACCACACCCTTGACGTCGATAATTAGCCCCTTACTATTTGCCACATGAGGCATGGACATACTCGAACCCTTCCCCAAGGGCACTGGTCAACGCAAATACCTCTTTGCCACAGTAGACTACTTTATGAAGTAGATAGAAGCTAAGGTTGTCGCCTCCATTACCACTGCTGAGGTACGAAAATTTAGCTGGAAAAATATCATCACCTGTTTCGGCGTTACTCGAGCAATGATCTTCGACAATGGACGGTAGTTCGATATGGCAAAGGGGATCGATTACCTTAACACCGTGGAATGTCACACTCAGTTGATAGCCATGGCTCACCCTCAGACAAACAGTCAGGCTGAAGCCACGAACCAGGTCATTCTGCACGGCTTGCAGAAGAAGCTGGACGAAGCGAAGGGTAAATGGGTGGAGGAGCTATATGGAGTCTTATGGTCCATCTGTATGACTAAAAAGACAACTATGGGGGAAACATCGTTCATGCTGACGTATGGGTTAGAGGCTGTCCTCCCTGTTACAGTAGCACTACATACCCACTGTCTTACAACATTCTAGAAAGAGCTTAACAATGCATCCCTCCGAGAGGCCCTCGATCTCTTGCCCTCCGTTTGAGGAGATGCCCTCCTTCGAGAGACTCTCTACAGACTTCGGGTAGCATGACTCTATGATCGCACAACCAAGCTCCACCCTATCAAGGTCAGAGAGGTTTCCCTTCAACACACAGAAGCTGTGGCATGCGCAGGAGAGCAAGGTAAGCTCACCGCAAATTAGGAAGGCCTGTAAAAGGCAACAGATCAAGTACGGCCGGGTACCTATCGTCTAGAGTCCCTGAAGGCACCCCCATTCCATGAACCTGGCATAACAGTAATCTGCAGAAGTACTATCAATATTGATCTTTTTCTACTTTAAGTTTGATGCTTATGTACCTGGGTTCTTTCTGCAATAAACACATCGGTCGCAAAGGCAATTTTATGCCTGTCCAGCTCTTCTCTACCTATAGCCCCCTAAAGTGGCGAAGGGTTCTCAAGTACAACTTCAGGGCCGGTCGCTAAACTTTTAGCTCCCCAAAAGTGGGTAAGGGTCCTCATGCATGGCCTAGTGCCCCGTCGCCATAACTTTAGCCCCCCTAAATGGGGCTGAGGGTCCTCAAGCACGGCCCAGGGGCTGGTTGCTATACCTCTAGCCCCCCAAAGGGGGCTAATGGTCCTTAAGCATGGCCTAGGGGCTAGTTGCTATACTTTTAGCCCCGTAGAAGGGGCTAAGGGTCCTTAAGCAGGATATAGCGGCCGATCGCTACACCTTTAGGCCCCCAAAAAGGGTTAAGGGTACTATAGCGCGACCTAGGGGCCAGTCGCTATACCTTTAGGCCCCCAGAAGGGGCTAAGGGTCCTTAAGCATGGCTTAAGGGCCGATCGCTACACCTTTAGCCTCCAAAGGGGGCTAAGGGTACTACAGTACGACCTAGGGGTCGGTCGCTATACCTTTATCCCCCAAAAGGGGCTAAGGCTCCAACAACATGACTCAGGGGATGGTCGCTACACCGTTAGCCCCCAAAATAGGCTAAGGGTCCTATTGTACACCTTAAGGAAACACACATTCCTCATCACTCGTCATTTCCCTTAGGGGCGACACACTTGTTAAACACCAACAATTGTAAAATAGACGCAAGCGAAACAACAAGTGAAGAAGTAAATATCAAAGGTTGAAGGTTTCATTGGCAAAAGTCAGAGATTTCATTGAATAAAGAGGAGTACAAACACCAATGAAGGACTCGTATTCTAAAAATTAAAAAGAGCAAGAAATAAATGGGGACCCTTATACATCAGGCGTCAAAATCCTTATCATCATCATTGTCCTCATGTGTCGCGGCCTCATCGCCTTCACCGTAAGGAGTCACGACCTCGCTGTTAAAAAGTGTGTTCTCCTTATTACCCAGACCCTTCTTATGAAGCATGGGCAGAAGGAAATCCACTAGTTCAGGGTTTTGACCCTCGGCCTGAACTGGACGACGGTCCTAGATGTACTTTACATATGGCTCAAAGTATCCCCCCAGGCGCAAAGCGTCAGGAGCCAAGGTTAGTAAGAATTCATGAAAGAATTCCTTGTAGTCCTTGTGCTGGCGCCAGTACCCCTGGTGCTCGACCTTGGTCGCCCTCTCAGCTCCCACCGCGGCCACGGCCTCGGCCCCTACTTTGGAGCGGCTTCTTCCAGCTAACGCTGCAAGTCCCCTTTCTGGCCTCCCAGGCCGTTTTCTCTTTCCCCAGTTTCTCCTAGCGGCGCTTGTACTTGGTTGCTGAGTCTTTCGGCTTTCTGCGCTCCATCTGGAGGCCGTAGATGCACTTCTCCAGGGCCGAAACAGACGGAGTGTACCGTATGACCTTCAGTGCTTGGGCAAAGGCCTGGTGAACAACTCAGCAGGGTTAATGTTAAGCCAAAAATCATGTATGTTTTTAATAATTATTTCGATTATATTATATATATTATTTCGTCTAATTTTCTTTATTTTATATATTTTTCAGGGGTACTATTAGTTTAATAAAGAGGAGAAGAGAGGACGTCGAAGTTCGAGTTTTACACGCTTGGCTATAAAGACGGTCCAAAAATAATAATTATGGAGAATATTATTTCCATAATTATTTAATTGGGCTAGGGATAGAAAGGTGGATCTCCATATGGTGTTCATTGACCTGGAAAAAGCATATGATAGAGTCCTGCGGGAAGTGTTATGGAGTTGTTTGGAAAAGAAAGGGGTGTCGTCCATGTATATTCGTGTGATTAAGGATATGTACGAGGGACGGCGGACGAGTGTTAGGACGCCGGGAGGAGTCTCAAATGACTTCGCTGTTAGTAGGGGTCTGCACCAGGGCTCAGCCCTAAGTCCGTTCCTTTTCACCTTAGTTTTATATGAACTTACTAGAGGGATTCAGGGGGAGGTTCCGTGGTGTATGATTTTTGCAGATGATATTGTTCTTATCGATGAGACTAGGCAAGGGGTGAATGACAAGTTGGAGAGTTGGCAGCTTACGCTGGAAGCTAGAGGTTTTAGATTGAGCAGGTCGAAAACGGTATACCTGCATTGTTGTTTCAGTGGAAGGATAGAAGAGGGGGGAGAAGTCACCCTGGATGGGAGACACATACCTAAGGTAGATAAGTTTAAGTACCTTGGCTCGATCATCCAGCAAAATGAGGACATTGACGAGGATATTAACCAGCGCATAAGAGTGGGCTGGCAAAAATGGAAGTTTGCCTCAGGGGTGCTGTGTGACAAGAGGGTGCCCTTAGGATTGAAAGGCAAAGTCTATCGGATGGTAGTTCGACCGGCTGTCCTATATGGATGGGAATGCTGGCCCTTAAAAAAGACACAGGTTAAGAGATTGATGGTAGCTGAGATGAGGATGGTCAGGTGGATGTGTGGTTTTACGAGAATGGACAGAGTTAAGAATGATGTAATCAGGGACTTAACTAAAGTGACCCCCATAGAAGAGAAGATGAGAGAATCAAGACTCCGATGGTTCGGCCACGTCAAAAGGAGAAGTATGGCCGCCCCAGTGAGGCGGTGTGAGTTAATCGACGTCCCCGGTGGTAGGAGAGGAAGGGGTAGACCGAAGAAGAGTTTGGAGGAGTTGATTAGAGAGCACCTGAAAGTAGTGGGTTTGACGGAGGACTTGGCTCAGGATAGGAGGATGTGGCGGAATAGGATTAGGATTTTAGATGGTAGAGAAGAGTCTCTGTAGTGGTCTGTAACTGTAGTGGTTTGGTGCTGGTAGGGGGTCTGTCAGGCTCGTATGCAGGTTGGGCTTTTTTCAGGGAGTGATGGCAGCTACTTATCGTAGAGTGTTGAGGTACGTTCTTTCAACTTTCTTTCAGTTTCAACTTCTTTGTCACTGTTTTTCCTCTTTAAATGCTTCGCAAACGCTTTCGTCTATAAAAAATTTTCACCAAACCTTTTTCGTGGGTCTCTTGGAATCAACCTCTCTACGGGTGCGAATACCGGTAGGGGTAAGGTTGCCTACAGTTGGATCTCCCCAAACTCCGCGAAAGCGGGACCCACACTGGGAGGTATTGTTGTTGTTGTTGTTGTAAGGTTTCAGGAATTTGTAAAAAGCTAGAAGTGTTGACGAAGAAGAAGTTTAACGAAGAAAGGAAAAGGAAACCCTAAGACACTAAACCTAGCGTCACCATAATCATTATATATTCATGATTCATCACCATCATCTGGATATATAATCAGCCACGCCTATCTTCTTCTCCACCTCGCCCATCTTCTTCATACGATCAACATCACAGCCACGCCTACCCACGATCCCACAGCTCCCTCCCCTCTTCACCATCACGCAGCATCTCTCACCATCATCATCATCATCTTCTTGATAACCTTCCATCAAGCCACTCCTAGCCATCTTTTCATCCTCACGCTGCATCTCCTCCACGCCGTCTCCATCCTTTTCCCCTCTCCTCAAGCTCATCCTACTTCGCCACCATCATTAATCATCGTCTGAACGACATCATCATCTCCCCCTCATTCGCTTGCCCTTCTTCACGCATCAACCATCTTCATCATCAAAGTTTACTATTAAACATGGAGTATTTGGGTGTTGTGATGTTAATTTTAATATGAGTGAGTAATTTTTTATGCTTAGTATAATCTTCTTAAACCCATGCTAAATTAATTATTTTGAAACAAGTTTTATGTTTAACGCCTAGTTGATTTATATTCATGATTCTTTAGCGATTAGCGTTTATCGTTTATGAAATTTGTATTAAATCGATTAGAATGCATGCTAGTTGATTAAATACAATTTCGATTGATAGTTTAGAAGACTATAATACGTAAAAGTTATAGCCTTTTAGGCTTAGGTATCACCCTAATTAATCATGGATGGCTCAAACCCATCTCTTTTGATTAGGTAATCGCTTTAGATCTTTGTTAAATCGATTTGCTGGTAAATTGGTTACAAAGTGTTAGATGATGTTTTTCTAATAAGTAATGCTCTAGTTTGGTTAAATTTTTGCGCTGGTGTAAAGATTATCAAATTGGTGGGGTTTATATTAGGCTGGACCTAAGTAAACTAGAATCTAAGGGAAAACGGAGAAGAACCGCTGGTGGATGTCTTCTACAGTTTAACTCATGAATGGGATTAACTTGTGTGTTAATGATAAATATTAATTTGCATGGTGGATTGAGATTATACTAAGCATCCCTCATAAATTTGACAACTTTTGATCATTATTTGTTGCTTAGAGTTAATTTGATTAGTTTGTTAATTTCTGTTCTATTTTTATTAGTTTCAATATAATTTCAATCGAACCCCCCCAAAAGTGTAATCTTTTGGGGGTGTCTAGGTAATTTTGGATAGTTTACATTTTGATTTTTAGAGTGGTTATAATTTTAGATTGATTTATATTCAATTTTAGTATTTAATTACCGTTTTGTTAGAAATTAGGCTAAAAATAGCTATTTTTGTTCTTTTTTCAATTTTTATCAGCTCGTAGACTTTATAGAGTGTCCTAGTTTGGCCATATTTAATTTCATAATTTTTGGTAGTTATTTGATCATTTTTCAGAATTATTTTGAGAAATTGATAAGTGGAGGTTTTTAGGTTATTAATTCTTAAAAATTTCGCTTTTTAATTTTAATTTACCATTATTAGGTGTGGTTATGTCCAGAAAATTGTGTCCTAAAATTAGGGTAAATTTTTCCATTAATTTTGTATTTATATTTATGCAGATTATTTTATTTCTGATTTCAGATTTAATATTTTACATTGATATTCTGTGCTA
Source organism: Selenicereus undatus (assembly GCA_017589665.1). Lineage (NCBI taxonomy): Eukaryota > Viridiplantae > Streptophyta > Magnoliopsida > Caryophyllales > Cactaceae > Selenicereus > Selenicereus undatus. The sequence continues at coordinate 50,755,369 of JACYFF010031958.1, forward strand.
ATTTTTTGATCAGATTTTTCTGAAATTTATTTAATACAATTTAGAATTTATAAGCTTATAGACCTACAGAATAATATTTTATGTTACTGTTTGACATTTTTAATATTTATTCTCTTACTATTATTTGTTGCTATTGATTTTTAGTTAGAAATTCAGTTACTATTCTGTTTTTACTTTTCTAAATTATTTAGGGAATCTTTTTACTGTTTTATTTTCAGAATATGATCTAGAATATTTAGGAGCATCATTGGGTATTTTTCTAGATTTTTATTCATTAGATTTTAATTATTTTAGAATTATTAAGATTAGACTTAATAAATTGGATTAGTTAAATCATTTAGGATTAAGCTAGCCTTTTACAACGATCTTTCCTCGTGGATCGATCCCTACCTTCCTATGCTAGAAAAAGTGTTTAATAACTGAAGTAGTGGTTAAATTTGTAGCTCTCGACAAGCTTTACAAATTTTGGCGCCGTTACCAGAGAAAGAAAATTAAATTGCTAGTTTACTTCTATTTAATTTTACTACTTTTATTGTTTTGTTTTTATTTTAATTTTTGCAGATTGCCAGTAAGTCTTAAGCTTAAAGAGGTAAGAATGTCTACTCTTCGGGAACTTGTTGCCCCTAAGCTAGAAACCCAACCCATGTCCATTACTTATGCTGTATTAGATAAACCCTTGAAACTGAACTCTGGAGTCATCAATTTATTACCTAAGTTTCATGGATTAGCTGGAGAGGACCCCTATAGACACATTAGTGAATTCCTTATTACCTATTTTGCTATGCTGCCTAAAGGAATTCCTGAGGATCAAATTAGAATAAGGGTCTTTCCCTTTTCTTTGCTTGGTAATGCTAAGGACTGGTTATATTATATGCCTACTGGATCTTTTTCTACATGGACTGCATTGCATAAATCGTTTCTAGAAAAGTTTTTTCCTGCATCCCGTATTGGATCCATTAGGAAAGATATATGTGGAATCAAACAAATGAATGGGGAAACGTTTTGTGAGTATTGGGAAACATTTAATAAATTGTGTGCTAGTTGTCCCCAACATCAAATAACTGAACAACTATTGATTCAATATTTTTATCAGGGTTTGCTTCCTATGGATCATAATATGGTAGATGCTGCTAGCGGAGGGGATCTAGTTAATAAAACGGCAGCAGAGGCTAGAAATTTATTTAATCTAATGGCCCAAAATACTCAGCAGTTTGGTGCTAGGGAGTCACAAGTCAAAAGGGTCAATGAGATTGATTCTAGTTCATTTGTAGAGAATCAGTTATCTTATATTACTGTTATGTTAAATAAGATTGTTACTAGGGGTATTGAAAAAGCAGTAATGTGTGATATTTGTTTTCTAAAGGGGCAACCTACTGATGCCTGTTCTACTCTACAAGAAGGTCATGTTAATGCTCTCTATTCCAACCAAGGTCAAAGGAGGTATGATCCCTATTCTAACACCTATAATGAAGGATGGAAAGACCACCCTAATCTTAGGTATGGCCCTCAAACCAATCCACCTGGTTTTGACCAAACGTCTCATCAACCCTCTAGTCAAGATAGGACCAACTTCTTACTAGAACAAGTCCTTAAGAAGATGGATGTTAGGTTCCAGAGTATGGAAACAGCTCTTAAGCAAGTTCAAGAGAGACAAACTGCAACTGATATCATAGTTAGCAACTTGCAGGCTCAAATGGAAAATAAGTTTCCATCTCAGCCTTACCCTAACCCTAAGGAGAATGTTAGTGCCATAACAGTTAGGAGTGGGAAAGAGTTACAAGAGCCTAGGAAGAGTAGAGAGGTTGAGTATGAGTTAGAGGGCAAGGGGCTGAACCAGAATTAGATACAAAGTCTAATCAAACTACTAAGGAATTAGGAGAAAAGAAAAGAGAATCTTACAAGCCAATCCCACCTTTCCCTACTAGATTTAGAAACCCTACTTCTAAGGTGAATGAGGCTAACCAAGAGATTTTAGAGACTTTTAGGAAGGTAGAAATTAATATACCTCTCCTTGATGCCATTAAACAGGTGTCTCGTTATGCTATGTTCTTAAAAGAATTATGCACTACCAAGAGGAAGCTCATTGGTCATGAGAAGATAAGTGTGGGGGAAAATATGTCTGTTGTTTTTGAAAGAAAACTTCCCCCTAAGTGTCAAGACCCTGGTGTGTTTTCTGTTCCTTGCAAAATAGGAAACCTTTGCTTTAATAAAGCTATGCTTGATTTAGGTGCCTCTATTAATGTTATGCCTAGATCCGTTTATGACAAACTGAACCTAGGCGAATTAAAGAAAACTGACATAGTGATTCAATTAGCTGATAGGAGCAACACTTATCCTGATGGAGTGTTAGAGGATGTTTTACTTCAAGTGAATGAACTAGTGTTTCCTACTGACTTTTATGTAATGAACATGGGTGAAGCATGTCATGACATTCCCATCTTGCTTGGCATGCCATTTTTGAAAATAGCCAGGACTAAAATTGATGTGTATGAAGGAACATTAACCATGGAATTTGATGGTGAAGTGATTAAATTTAATATTTTTAATGCCATGAGATTCCCTGTTGATGTGAGTTACGTGTATGCACTTGATGTTATTGCTAAGTTGCCCCAAGATATTTATGACTTATCCAATGAGGATGAATTTTTGACTATGCTTACTAAGAGTCTTGATTAGGCTAAGTTTCAAAAAGTGCCCTACCAGATTAATGATGATTTACTGGAAGAGATCCAACTAGAGGATCCAGGAGCTTCATGAAGTCGAGCCAACGACTATAAACAAAGGCGCTGGTTGGTCAACCCAGTGTTTTTAGGGAAGTTCCTATTTACTTTTGCTTTTGTTTTCATTATTTCTTTCTTTTTGCATGCATTATGGACAATGCATGAATTAAGTGGGGGGGGGGGGGGTGCATCCTGCGTTTAATTTTCACAGTATTTATTCTTGAAAAAAAA
>JACYFF010031958.1:50758419-50784494 GCA_017589665.1 Selenicereus undatus
CCCCCATCCTGCGTTTAATTTTCACAGTATTTATTCTTGAAAAAAAAAAGAATAGAAAATTGAAAAAAAAAATTCTTTTCTTATAAATAATGCATGGTATGAGTTTATGCTAGGCTTGCTTGTTTAGAAATTTTTTTTATTATTTTGTAGTTTATTCTTTTATAAGTGAAGACTTATAAGAATGATAGTTATCCTTTAGAGAAGTTTGAGTTGATGCTCATACATCTCTTTAATGAGTAACTCTCTTGATTATCCATCCTATTTAGTCATGTAATATATTCGATTCAGAGGCAATAAAATGACCTGGCCCATCTCCTAGACTATTGAATTAGTTGAATAATTCATTAAAATTGTATTTTTTAATTACTTGTCTATTTTTCATAGAGTCAAAGTTGGGAATAACAAGTATCCCTTTGAGGCATGCGCTACTGGGTGCTACCCTTTGAGGCAATACTACCACTGGAAAGTTTGCCTCCCATACTAGTGAGCCAATAAAATAAATAAAAGTAATGATGAAAATAAAATGTTTGCTCCAGTACCTCTATTCGGGTGAGTGTGAGACAAGGAGTGTTTAATTTCTAAGACCCTATATGGGCCTCGAATATGTGCGCAAGTGGAGTTTGACGAGAGAAGAAGAGAAAATAAATACAAGGCAAGTTTAGAATCAATTCAATGAGTTATTCTATCTAGTTCAATTGTCTCTATAACCATACCGTACCTCAATTTTTCTATCATAATTATTTATTTTTTTTTAGACCTCTTGATCGGTGTATGCATATCTAAAAGAGATGGATAGTTATTGGTCTTGTTATTTCATGAAGGAAATGTTGTGAGGTTGATGAAGAAACTCTTTGATGGTAGTTGAATGTTTAGTCGTTATTCACTTATTGGAGGAAGAACTAATTAATTTTCTATGAAACTATTTTTAAAGCAAGCCAAGACTTAGTATGAATATCATAAGTATGCATGATTTTATAAGAAAAGAAAGGATGTCAATTGTAGGTCGAGTCTAAGATTTCTTTGCACGAGGACGTCCGAAGTCTAAGTGTGGGGGAATTTGATAAGCCAAAAATCATGTATTTTTTTATAATTATTTAGATTATATAATATATATTATTTCGTCTAATTTGTTTTATTTTATATATTTTTCAGGGTTAGTATTAATTTAATAAAGAGGAGAAGAGAGGACATCGAAGTTCGGGTTTTACACGCTTGGCTATAAAGATGGTCCAAAAATAATAATTATGGAGAATATTATTTCCATAATTATTTAATTGGGCTAGGGTTTCAGGAATTTGTAAAAAGCTAGAAGTGTTGACGAAGAAGAAGTCTAACGAAGAAAGGAAAAGGGAAACCCTAAGACACTAAACCTAGCCTCACCATAATCATTATATATTCATGATTCATCACCATCATCTGGATATATAATCAGCCACGCCTATCTTCTTCTCCACCACGCCCATCTTCTTCATATGATCAACATCACAGCCACGCCTACCCACGATCCCACAGCTCCCTCCCCTCTTCACCATCACGCAGCATCTCCCACCATTATCATCATCATCTTCTTGATAACCTTCCATCAAGCCACGCCTAGCCATCTTTTCATCCTCACGCAACATCTCCTCCACGCCATCTCCATCCTTTTCCCCTCTCCTCAAGCTCATCCTACTTCGCCACCATCATTAATCATCGTCTCAACGACATCATCATCTCCCCCTCATTCGCTTGCCCTTCTTCACGCATCAACCATCTTCATCATCAAAGTTTACTATTAAACACGGAGTATTTGGGTGAATGTTGTGATGTTAATTTTAATATGAGTGAGTAATCTTTTATGCTTAGTATAATCTTCTTAAACCCATTCTAAATTAATTATTTTGAAACAAGTTTTATGTTTAATGCCTAGTTGATTTATATTCATGATTCTTTAGCGATTAGCGTTTATCGTTTATGAAATTTGTGTTAAATCGATTAGAATGCATGCTAGTTGATTAAATACAATTTCGATTGATAGTTTAGAAGACTGTAATACGTAAAAGTTATAGTCTTTTAGGTTTAGGTATCACCTTAATTAATCATGGATGGCTCAAACCCATCTCTTTTGATTAGGTAATCGCTTTAGATCTTTGTTAAATCGATTTGCTGGTAAATTGGTTACAAAGTGTTAGATGATATTTTTCTAATACGTAATGCTCTAGTTTGGTTAAATTTTTGCGCTGGTGTAAAGATTATCAAATTCGTGGGGTTTATATTAGGGCTGGACCTAAGTAAACTAGAATCTAAGGAAAAACGGAGAAGAACCGCTGGTGGATGTCTTCTACAGTTTAACTCATGAATGGGATTAACTTGTGTGTTAATGATAAATATTAATTTGCATGGTGGATTGAGATTATACTAAGCATCCCTCATAAATTTGACAACTTTTGATCATTATTTGTTGCTTAGAGTTAATTTGATTAGTTTGTTAATTTTTGTTCTATTTTTATTAGTTTCAATATAATTTCAATCGAACCCCCCCAAAAGTGTAGTCTTTTGGGAGTGTCTAGGTAATTTTAGATAGTTTACATTTTGATTTTTAGAGTGGTTATAATTTTAGATTGATTTATATTCAATTTTAGTATTTAATTATCGTTTTGTTAGAAATTAGGCTAAAAATAGCTATTTTTGTTCTTTTTTTTGATTTTTATCAGTTCGTAGACTTTATAGAGTGTCCTAGTTTGGCCATATTTAATTTCGTAATTTTTGGTAGTTATTTGATCATTTTTCATAATTATTTTGAGAAATTGATAAGTGGAGGTTTTTAGGTTATTAATTCTTAAAAATTTTGATTTTTAATTTTAATTTACCATTATCAGGTGTGGTTATGTCCAGAAAATTGTGTCCTAAAATTAGGGTAAATTTTGCGATTAATTTTGTACTTATATTTATACAGATTATTTTATTTCTGATTTCAGATTCAATATTTTGCATTGATATTCTGTGCTAATTTTTTGATCAGATTTTTCTGAAATTTATTTAATACAATTTAGAATTTATAAGCTTATAGACCTGAAGAATAATATTTTATGTTACTGTTTGACATTTTTAATATTTGTTCTCTTACTATTATTTGTTGTTATTGATTTTTAATTAGAAATTCAGTTACTATTCTGTTTTTACTTTTCTAAATTATTTAGGGAATCTTTTTACTGTTTTATTTCCAGAATATGATCTAGAATACTTAGGAGCATCATTGGGTATTTTTCTAGATTTTTATTCATTAGATTTTAATTATTTTAGAATTATTAAGATTAGACTTAATAAATTGGATTAGTAAAATCATTTAGGATTAAGCTAGCCTTTTACAGCAATCTTTCCTCCTGGATCGATCCCTACCTTCCTATGCTAGAAAAAGTGTTTAATAACTGAAGTAGTTGTTAAATTTGTAGCTCTCGACAAGCTTTAGAGTTAATAAAAGAGAGAAAAAGCGACAAAAAGGAAAGTAGTACAGAAAGACTTAGCCTTACCTCAGCAATGGCCACCTGCTCCTTGGTGAACTTTAACGGCTCCGCTGAGCTAGAAGGGCTAACGACCTGTGATTTGATTAAGCCCTCCACCAAAGCATATTTGGCGGGGAGATCAACCGCCAAAAAATCAACGGCCTGAGCCTGGGTGTTCACCGAAGGCTCTCAAACAGCCCGCTGGGTGACCCGTAGGCTCTTGTGAGAGCAGCATGCAGCAGGAGATCCCAGTGCCTTATTGCAATCCGAATGCTCCCCTGACCATCGATGTGGGGACGACCCCTTAGTCCCTTGCCTTTAGAAGGAAGGGAGCCAGTCCTCAAGGAGCGGCGCAGACGTGGCAGTCGTTTCTTGCCCCTCCTCAGCACGCGGGCGCTTTCATGTGTCCGCGTGGAGGATGCTCAGGGACTACCGTAGGAGACTTTTAGTCGCGCAGTGCCAACTTTGGTGCTTGTAAAAAAGGGGTAAATTAGCACTAGCATTCATAAAAGGTTATAAGAAAAAAAAAAAAACAACTCCGCAGCCATTTGACAAACCTTCCTTGCTTGAGTCTCAACACGCCGTCCCCTTTCCTCCTCAGGACGCCCTTCATTTTCGGCCGCTATTTCTTCTTCAGTGGCCTGCCCGCTCTCCAAGGGCGAAAGCATCTCCCAAGCTTACTATGCAAAAGATAAAAGAAAGTTAGGCCAGAATGAAGAGGAAAATAACACAAAGGAGGGACGCGAAGTACCCTTGGAATAATTCTTAAGTATGAGGAGGCCAGTGCTGGTACGAAAGAAGTCATTTTCAAAGTACGACAGCTTAGAAAGCCAATTTAGAGGCTTCTTATTACTTGACTTGCTCCACTTGCGCTCCGGCTCTTTCCCTGTATCCTTATCCTGGACATGAAAGAGGGGATTGGCTTCGGACGGTCGTCTTCCTGCACATAGTAATGGAAGTAGTGTGTTGTCATCATTTCCCATGCAGCCGACTCCCCAAATCGACTGCGGACCGGCTTCTCGTCATTCCAATCGGGAAGGTCCCCCCAACCTGTCTCACGAAGAACAAAAAGGAAGTCATACTTCTAGTTTTTCAACTTAGACTTCTTTTCGATTGCCATCATGAAGCCTTTTCTGTTATCAAGCTGCACTACCCGGTGTCCCTACTCTCGCTCGAGGTCATCTGGATTATGTGAACCAATCCGAAGGTGCGGCCTCTGTAAGACAACCCGCGTAGTTCGCACGTTACGATGAAGGAGCAAACATTGTGCTAAGATGTGGGCACAATTTGCACAGGCGCTAACTCATATTTACTCAAAATCTCCACGATGACCGGGTGGAGCGGAAACCTTACGTTGTAAGAGAAGGTCGCCCGGTAGATTGCTATACACCTTGGGGGCGGCTTATTTACAGTGGCATCAGCATTGAAAATTATGAACCTATACTGTGCGGGCTGGGAGATACTTCTCCTTAATGCCAACCTCTTTAGGGTACCCACGACCCTAGGGTTGGGGAAATGGGTGCTCGGCAAACCTTGGAGGTTCAAATGTTTAAGAGCCCCTAGGAAGACCATTCCCTCCACAACAACTTTGTGGGCCGATTCTTTTTAGGCGCGACCCCTCTTGGAACGGGAAGATGATGAGTGGGAACTGAACAAACTGCTCTCACTCCCCCTTGTAGAAGAACTAGTGCTGGCCAGCCCCATGTGTACACCCATCTAATGTAAACCCAAGGCAGAGTGAGAGTTATGTTCAGAATACCCTTCAACCATGAGTTCATCAGGAGTATTCAATTGGAGAATCGTCTTTGTCCTGGCTAGCCCGCGTTCTTGGACATCAATCATGCAGGAAATAGACACGTCAATTTCCCATGGATAAACAACTTCCTCCTTAATACTAAGAATGCCAGGAGTAGAACAGTATTCATAGCTAGATCATGAAGGGGTATTGGGCTCATATATTGGCACGACGTAGGGAATCTTTTTGGGTTCCCTAAACTGGTTTTTTATGGGAACGCACGCTAGTACGCGCCCATCAATTAAGGCTGGGAGGCTTGGAAACTAAGGGTGATGACCCTTCAACTGGGGGCCAGCTGACCTCTCACGGACGGTCCCATTCGAGGAACAAGAAGAAGACATAATTAAATAAGCATAATGCAAATACAACCTTCAAGAGAGGTACGAAGAAGCATACCTGCAAAGATTGAAGGAGATTAAAGACGAGGATGAAGATTCACACAATCACTTTGAAGATTCAAAGGAGTTTGAAGGTCAGTGAATTTGAAGGAGGATGAGGGAGGAGGCAGTGTATCTCTCTTTAGAAAACCTGCTTCTCTCTCTAAGAAGGTTTGAGGGCGCTTTGAAATCACTTCCACCCAAGAAACACAACTCCCTTTATATAAGAGAACAGTGAGGAGAGAATGGGGTGACACACCCCCCAAGTTTCATGGAGGGCCAGGGGGCCACTTAATATATGACACATGGTAGCCAAACACGCAGAATGGCCCAACACACCCTTAGTCCCCAAAAGGACAAAGGGACCTATCGCACGACCTGGGAGTCACTCGTTACACTCTCGATCCCTAAAGGGTCTGTGAATCTACGGCGCATCCTAAAAGCCAGCTGCTACGCCCTCGGCCCCAAGAGGGGTTGAGGACCTACAACATCGCCTGGGGGTCGGTTGCTATACCTGTAGGCCGCCAAAAGAGCTAAGGGTCCTTAAGCACCACTTAGGGGCCAGTCGCTATGTCTTTAGGCCCCCAAAAGGGGCCAAGGGTTCTTACGCACGGGCTAGAGGTCGGTCGCTACACATAATGCACCAATAGGGGCTAAAGGTCCATAAGCACGGCCTAAGGGCCATTCACTACACCTTTAGCGCAAAAAGGGCTAAGGGTCCTTAAGCACGACCTAGGGGCCGACCGCTACACCTTTAGCCCCCCAAAAGGGGCTAAGGGTTTTTGAGCACAACCTAGAGCCTGATCACTATACCTTAGCCCCTCAAAAGGGGCCAAGGATTCGACAGCACGACCTCGACCTATGGACCGGTCGCTATACCTTTAGCCTCCCAAAAGGAGCTAAGCGGCCAACAGCCACGGCCTAGGGGCCAGTCGCTATACCTCTTGCCCCCGAAAGGGGTTAAGGGTCTTCAAACACGACCCAAAATGGATCACGCCCTAACACCTATGTTGTGACATTATAGGAAGAAAAACATAAAGCATTTGATGAAGAAACCAAGTCCTTATGTAAAGGAACAACTTTTCATTGCCATCACCGGCAGTTACAACATGACCTTATAAGGACAAAGAACGGAACAAGGGGGGCAGGACACCATAGAAACCTATGACTACTCTTTATCGCTCAAAGGGGGTGAAGCATCACTCAACCTCGAATTCCCCTCTTGACCGCTCGCCGGCCCGGGCCCCACTCCTGGGTTGACCGACCTATAGTATTGCACCCACAGAAGGGTGTGCTTGTCGAGCTGTAGCCAGGCTTCACACATGTAACACCGCAGACCCTCGAGGGATGACTTCAAATGCTCGGCCAGATCCCTGCTCAAGACACCCAACTCCAAAGCATCGTTGGCGACCATAGTATAGAAGACGACATGGATCATCTTGGGAATGCTGAAGTCCCATGTGGCTTCTTCAGTAACGGCAAGGTCGAAGTACGGGCAAAGGTCGTGGTAGTTCTTGAGAAGCGGCCAAGGAGGGTGAGTGACCCCCCAAGTACCACTTGAAAGTTTCCCTGACATGGTCGGCCGCCTGGTTAGTACTAAGAAAGTCGGGAAACACCATGATGTAGAAAAAAATAGAGGCTCTCTCTCTAGAAAACTCATCTCTCCCTCTCTAAAAGGATTTGGAAGTGTGATCAAGTGACCTTCCATGGAGAGTCCAACCCCATCTTTGTAGAGGAAAGTGGGAGAGTAAAGGGTGATTGTAATAGCCGGATCCTAAATCAATTTTATTTATTAAATTAAGCTATGTTATTAATTTTCCATATTTATTTATCTCATTTAATCATCCTAGTTGAGAGAATTTATTTTAGGCCCCACTTGACAATTTGTGTCTTAATTATCATAAAATTTTGAGTGAATCGATAGTAGGCCCTGATAAATATGATCTTAGGGGTTAAATTATTTTTATGGAATCACAAAAATTTAATTTTGAACTATGAAAAATTTTAATCGCATTAAGCATAATTTCCTTTCGAACCCAAACTCATTTCGGCCCAATTTTGGCCCAACATGCTTTAATTCATTTTACTTAGCTAATCAAGATGAGATGTGCCTAATTATCATTGGGCTAAGGTTACTCTTGGTGGATATAAACTCAACCAAGTAAATTTAGATCATTTCCACCAAGTAAACTATCAAAATATCAACACTCTCTCTCTTCCCCTTTACCCATTCCCATGGCCTGCTGCTGACACCAGCACCACCACCTACTGCCGTCACCTGCTGCTACCACCAGCCCCCATTAGCCACCAGCCACAACTCTCACAAACACCAAACATCACCTCCATCTCTCAAAATCCAAGCTTAAAGTGAGGTAAATCCTAACCTAATCATGTTTACCTTTGGGTTTTTATGTTAGATTTGATTATGGATCATGCTATCTTGCTATAAACAAGTGTTATTTTGATGTTTTAATTGTTAGTTAAGCTTGAAAGCATGCAAGGGTTGAGGTTGTTTATGATCATGCAAGCTTAAGTTAAAATGATGGATTTGGATTGTTTTTTTTGTGTTTGATTTTGTAGTCTTTAATCCTATTGATGATCATGATGATGTTTATGTTGGTTTTGGATGAGTTAAGGTGAATTTAAGTTGGTCATAAGTTAGGGTTTTAATGATTATTCGTGGTTTAGCTTACTCTTGGATCAGGCATGCTATTTGTATAAACCTTGGTGCAAAATAAATCTTGGATGATTATGAACCAAAAATTGGGGATTATAGCTATCTAAAGTGATGTTAAGGGTCACCGCATGGTTTGGTAATTTCAAAAAGTGATTTTATAGGGTAATTATGTGAAAAGGGAGGATAATAAAGTAGGTAGCAAGCTGTGATGGGCCCGAAAACAAGGGCCTATTCCAAGACAAAAATGGTAATGTGTGGCTAGTCGAAAAATTGTGAATTTTGGTGAGGCACTAAATCAATGAGTTATCTTTCAAATTGATTTTGAATCACCTTAATCCGAGTTCTGTGGAAGGAGTTATGGCCATTTTACTTTGACTACGCAGACCAGATCAAAACTGTGCAGGGTGGTGTTTTAGCTCAATTTTGGGATTTGTGTGGTGGTGATTGTATTATGGCCTATAAACAAAAGTGTTGTAGGACTTGTTCTTTTAATATTGGGGTTTTATAGCTCAATTGGAGGTCAAGGTTGAAAGCTATGAGCTTTCTAAGGTGGACCTTGAACCAGTAACAATTTTGATTGCACTTCGAAGCTTATTTGGAAAACTAAGTTGTATGGTATGTGCTACGAAATTGAAGAAGTGGGGAGATTGATAACTCAATATCAGTGTTTATTGGTCTAATCTAGTGTGTTTAAAGTTATTCTGAACCCAACACCAATCCAATTGCATTCAAACCTTTGTTATCCATCTCAGAAATATCAAAAACTCGTGATCAATTATAACCAGCAAAGTCTTTCTTTTATGATCTCAATTATTCTACCTTGATCAGTTTCACGCCAAAATTATTTCACTCTTATTTAAATTACCCTAATTCATTTAGCTTTCAAATCATGCTGGCAGAACTTATCTTCTATTGAATTATTTGAGTTGTGGATGCCTTTTAATGAATTTCTATTACAATCACAAATTATTATAGTCAACATTGTTTACTAATTACATATACCTATAGTTATATTTCTTAAATAGAAATCGAGGCCTAATCTATCGTTTCCCACTATGCATAAGTATTATCAAGTGAGATTGCATTTTAAAGATTTCAGGTACGTTTATTGTCTGTATCTTTAGAAATTGGCATGTAGTTATCAAAATTATAATATTTTGGTAAGTACATCAATGAATCAATTTAATAAGTGATTTACCTCATAATTAGTGACCCTATTAGTTATCAGTTACGGGGCATAACCCTTTAGTTATCTGCGTGGGTTCAAGCCAGGTCCTGATTGGCTTGGCAGGTGTACACCTATCCATAGATCGTAACAGCTACAAAAGGTTCACTTTCAGATAATAACTAGCAATGCAGTTTACATTCATCTTATTCGCTGTTTTAACATAAAATAAATTGCAAAGCGGGCGCCCACCTAATTTATGTAGTGATCATTTAACAATACAGGAATGCTTGTACTGAGCTTCTGCTCATAGTTCGAAATGTTTTCATGTTTTGTTTTAGGTAAATGCTTAGTGAATCACCCTCATGCTAGCAAGTCAGCTGAAAAGCATGCTAGCGAGTCAGCCGAAGAGAATAAGTAAGCAGGGGAAACTTGGATGAATCAACTATGATATAGACCATGCCTACTTTGGAGCTGTATTGTGTAATCTTCAATGTGTGGAAGTGTAAGCTTTGTGGTGAATTGCTTTATTGTAGTGCATATACCTTATGTTGGTAAATGAGTGAATACATATGGTTGAAGTTATGTCTGACTATGTTATCTCTAGTACACTTGTAGCAAGCCTTGTCCTTTTTGGACAACGATAACGCCCCTATCATTTGGTTTTTCAGTTGTAATTGAGGGAATCAGAATAGTGATTGCAAACAGTGAAACATGGTTAATTAGGGGGCATTATAGATTTGGCATCAGAGCCAAGGTTTTAAGGGCCACTGTAAGCTATAAAGTGTTTATGAGTTAGCCATTAAGGTGTGTATGAGTTATGCTGGACTAGTTAAATGAGCTATTGACTATAAGTTCAAAAGTATGGGCATATAAGGAGGAACCATTTCCATTTAGGTGATTCAATCATTTGGTAATATCCTGAGATTCGAGTATTAGCAAAGTGGAGTGTGGAATCATTTGGGGGACCTGTTAGTGAGGCATGCTCTTATTTATCTAGGAGTTGTATTGTATGTTTCATTTATCTCATTTGGTTAAATTTTTACAATCATGCACTCCGGGTGTGTGACCTGTTGAGTTATGAACTCTGGTGTGTGGCGGTTGAGCTATTGAAGTATTTCTTTTCATTGCAGGTATATATTAGAAGGCTTTAAGTAGGGTTCTAGTCAGTTTTTAGGCTGAACTCTTTCTATTTTGCCGCAGGATTTGAGAGTTTTATTAAGGTGTGTTAATATACGTGATCTTGGGTACAGTGATGGTTGAAACCTGATATGGGGATGCCATTTGCAACTTCTTAAGGGGTTAATATAGTGTCAAGTTAGATGTAAACCTTTAGATGAGGAAATGCCTTGTAGGGCAATATTTTTGAGGTGAACCAGTATGAAATGAACATTACAATGAGTGCTTATGTCTGGTGATAACAGTTAGTAGCTTATGGTGTACTACTTGGCATTATATGGGTGCTACGAGTAAGATTAAGCTGTCGTGTATAGGAATTATCTGGTCTTGACACTATGACCTTATATTAGCAATGCTCCCATCACTTCCTGTCATTGACTTATTTATGCCCTACTTGAATTGTTCAGAGGCATCATTCCTTTGCCACTAACACTCTCTTGATTTGTAAAAGAGTATTTATGAAAAAAAAAATCTTGTGTATGGTCAGTGAGGAGTCCTTTAAACACATCTAAGAAGTCTTTCTTATAGGCGACTCAAACCCTGACAATTATAATCATTTAATTCTCTGTTTCCATAGTAAAGCCTATAATGACCCTCGATGTGCGTTACTGTGTGATTTGTAGTTCTTCCTAAGCATATTTGACCCATTCTACTTATAGTTCAGTCATCACTATGTTCATATTTTTACTGTCACCTATTTTAACTCATTGCTTCTATTTGGGTACTATTCATTTATTGTTTACAAAGCCTTTGGTTGCTTCAAACCCAGTCATTGAGTGCCCTTTTAGCAATTAAATGGATCCATATTGTTCGTATTCCTATAGCACCATAACGTCATGTTGGCATACTGCTCTATGGCCATGACTGCATGTCGTTACTCAAGTTATTTTGTCAATCCCTTCTTTCCTAGTCCAACTTAACTTATTAATGATAAACAACAATTTGTGCTATTTTCATCTGCTAGTAGTTTTGGAGTTTATATGCCTACCCAAGACTTCCATTTACTGCAGAATGTGTTATTAATGGATGTTGATGCCATCATATTCAGTCATAAGACTGACTCCTTCATCTTGACGTATTGGCCTTTCAAACACCAGATGAATAAAAATTTTCTTTCTGGTGGTGTTGGCCCTCATATTCGTCATTTTACTTGCCTATAGGTACCATGTGACTTTCTAAATGCCTCTTCGGTAGTCTGTTAGATTTCTTCACCTTCAATACTTAATACTCCCTCGACTTCATAACATCGTTCATTTACTTTACTATCATGACCATCATGAATAAACCGCATGTGTTGTATATGCAAGTCATTTATGTGCCTTACCACTTTCATTATGAATCTTTGTCCTTTCATTCATTCAGCTTACATGCCAGTCCTTTATTACCAATAAAGAAATATCTTTGCAAGAGTTCATGGTGTGGTTACATCTCTTTACATTTTAGATTGTCCCCTTGTCATTTAAGTTTATAAAGACTACTAGGTAGTTGAATATGTTGTCTTCTATAAAAATGCCTCTATTAGTGTTTCCAGAACCATATTCATTGGGCATTCAATCCAGTTTGATTGGCAGACCTTGCTATCATTGTGGGGATGAACTGACTGTGTACTTATAGAAGATTAGTTATAAAGATCTTAAGGTTAGCTTGAGGAATGAGGAAAGACTAGACATATGTTTCTATGGACAGGGGGAAGAAAAGCCCTATTTTCGCCCTAATTGCACTGTGCTAGCAAGTGAGTTATTGTGTCAGTAATGCATTGAATATTAGTGATATGCAACCACACTCGGGTATATACATATCCATCATTACAATTTGTGAATTTAGAGATGTTTCATCTGAGGACTTTCAAGACTATTTTCCCGTAAGAAACATTGATTTTTAGACCAACCTAGTTCAAGGTGCTCAATCCATTTTCAGAACCCCTATCATATGACCTCTATCAGAGTTCAAACAACAAAATATTTAGTACGATGAGTTGTTACTGAAGGGAGTTATTTAACTAAGTGTGTCACCGTGGGAAATCCTAGTTTTATATGTGTGAAGAATGAAGGCAGAACCTTATGGTTGTGTACAGCGCATAGAGAGTTGAACAACATCACTATCAAAAACAAGTTCCCTGTACCTTGAATAAAAGATTTATTGGATTAACTGCCAATAACAGAAGTTTTTTTCAGGAATGATTTGAGGTTCAGATATCACACCTAAACCATGCAACCACAGTTTATCTTTTACAAGAATGCCCTTTTATAGTAATTCTTGTAATTGTTTACTTGTCTCATCTTCAAAACTTGATACTATCCAATATTGTTTAATCTTCCTTACGTTTCAACCCGATATTTCCTATTAGCATGATCTTCCATGTCTTTGCAAACTCATTGTTAAATGTGTAATACATTTTTGTTCGACCTTATATGGTTGTCAACATTCCAGTGCTCTCAACCTTCACCATCTTTATTTCATGATCATGAGTTGTAGTTCATTCCGTTGAGAGCTGATTCACACATCTACCTTACATCTTATTTATTCATAATGATAAGCTCGTATAACTTGTTCTTAATTTATAATGTAATTCAAATCTCATTGGTGTGGGTGATTGCGATTGTCATAATCCCCTTACTCTCCTTATTTTGAACGTCAACTCCCACACATATATCTGACATGCTCATAAGTAAACTCCAGCTTTTCAGTTCAATCTTATTACTGGACTTGAATTGGTTTCAGATGAGCAAAGGCACGTTTCTAATGTCACTTGTTCAATCTATTTACTTATCCATTGGTATTTTGCTCGTCCAATCTGTTGATCTATCCATTGCACTTTACCGGTTCCACCTATTGATCTATTTATTACACTTGTAATTCTCACACCTATATCTTATATCCTCATAAGTAAACTTTAGTAGTCCTTATCTAATCTTATTGGCATACTTGACTTGGCTCCATATGAGCAAAGGCATGTTTCCACTACAGCCTATTCAATCCATTTATCTATTCATTAGACCTTGCTTGTTCAAGCTATTTATTTATCCATTGTGCATTGTTTATCCAATCTATTTCTCTATTTATTGTATTTTTATTTGCCACTCCCTCGATTGCATTTATCCTGTCAATGGTATCTAGAAGGTCACCATGTTAGAACTCTGTTGGTCACCATCTTGTTTTTAAATCATTAGCTAAACTCGAAGGTAACCGAGCCATCTATCTTCTTGGATAACTATGTATTGGATCCTTTATAATCAATATTTATAAACCATGATTCTTGTGGTATTATGATTCAAAATTCTGGATACACTCATGGTTATCTTTATTCCAACCACCCCATGATAATCTCTCCTTTATTAGCCTTTTCTAGTCTCATTGTTCATTTCTTTTGTATGTAATAATTCGCTTGGCTAACAATTCCATCGCTCTCATCCTTAATCACAGTCATTTCATCACCCATTATCAATCGGAAGCAGATCCCTGAGTAGTTTGATGAGGGGAGATCATGTGATACATTAAGAATATCAGATGATAACTTTTTGATAAGGGTGTAGTCGCAAGCACTGTCTAATTATATTTGAGTAAGCTAGAAGAAACATTCAGTATAAGGTCAAAGCAAGCATTAAGAGAGAAAGAATTCAAGTACATGTTGAGGTGATACAAGGTCAATAATAGAGTTGTGCTGGAAAAGCAAGGAAACAACCAAAGCCTCATATGGGCTATAAAGTATTTCAAAAAGGCTTTTCTAGTAGATGGTAGTAAAAGATCGACTATCCAAGGACAATTAGGGACTAGTTACATTGGGCCTTATGATTCGTTGAAAGGTTAGATCTTGTAACTTGTTGACTGCACCTACCTATTGAACCCGGACACGTACTTAACGTGTTTTATAACTCGTAATAGTACCAGAGTACTTATCAGGGTATACAACAGTTTCAATTAGTGGATAAGGTGATGAGCTAGTAGTGAGCACATCCTCACTAGTAACAAGGTTCTTTTCTTTCGAAGAGAATATCAATTTTGAACCCAAGTAATTGAGTTCAGTGAAGCTAGTGTGTGAGAAGTATCCGGATCTGCTACTAAAACATGGGATTAAGTAGTTATAAAATACCTTGATAAATGTGATTTAAGAGGTTAAATTATTTTTCATAGGATCATAAAAAATTTAATTTCGAACTACGAAAAATTTTAATCGTATTTCGCAATTTCCTTTCGGGCCCAAACTCATTTCAGCCCAATGTCGGCCCAACAATCTTTACTTCGTTTTACTTAGCTAATCACCATGAGATGTGCCTAATTATCATTGGTCTAAGGTTATTCTTGGTGGATGTAAACTCAACCAAGTAAATTTAGATCATTTTCCACCAAGTAAACTATCAAAATATCAACACTCTCGCTCTTCTCCTTTACCCATTCCCATGGCCTACTGTTGTCACCACTACCACCACCACCACCTACTGCTATCGGTAGCCACCACCATCCACCAGCCACCATGCTATCAACCACCACCCACAACTCTCACAAACACCAAACATCACCTCCATCTCTCAAAATCCAAGCTTAATGCGAGGTAAATCCTAAGCTAATCATGTTTAACTCAGGCTTTTTATGTTAGATTTGATTATGGATCATGTCATCTTGATATAAACAAGCATTATTTTGATGCTTTAATTGTTAGTTAAGCTTGAAAGCATGCAAGGGTTGAGGTTGTTCAAGATCATGCAAGCTTAAGTTAAAATGATGGATTTGGATTTTTTTTTGTGTTTGATTTTGTAGTCTTTGATCCTATTGATGATCATGATGATGTTTATGTTGGTTTTGGATGAGTTAAAGGTGAATTTAAGTTGGTCATAAGCTAGGGTTTGAATGATTATTCATGGTTTAGTTTACTTTTGGATCAAGCATGTTGTTTGTTTGAACCTTGGTGCAAAATGAATCTTTGATGATTATGAAATAAAAATTGTGGATTATGGATGTCTACAGTGATGTTGAGGGTCACCCCATGGTTTGGTAGTTTCAAAAAGCGATTTTAGTGGGTAATTATGTGAAAAGGGAGGATAATAAAGTAGGTAGGAAGTTGTGAAGGGCCCGAAAACAGAGGTTTGTTCCCAGAAAAATAGGTAATGTGTGGCTTGTCAAAAAATTATGAATTTTGGTGGGGATCTAGGTCAATCAGTTATCTTTCAAATGGCTTTTGAATCACCTTAATATGAGTTCTAGGGGAAATGCCATTTTACTCCGACTACACAGACTGGACCAAAAATGTGCAGGGTGGTGTTTTAGCTCAATTTTGGGATTTGTGTGGTGGTGATTGTGTTCTGGGCTACAAATGAAAGTGTTACGGGACTTCTTCATCTTTTCATGTTGGGGTTTTATAGCTCAATTAGAGGTCGGGGGTGAAAGTTATGAATTTTCTAAGGTAGACCTTAAATCGGTAACAATTTTGATTGCACTTAGAAGCTTATTTGGATTGAAAAACTAAGCTGCATACTATGTCACTACTAAAAAAGTTCAAATTACCGATGGAATTCAGTAACGGAAAAAATTAACGATAGATTTGGCAATAGATATGGCCACTGAAAAATAGTACTACAAAAAAGTTAGACTGTGCGATAGATATGGCGACGAAAAACTCAATTCGTCTCCATAATTTACATCTGGTGACAGAATTTCCGTCGCCATAATTTAAATTTTGTTTTGATAAAAATGGGTGACAGATATTTTGTCGCCAAAAAGTGGGCTGGCAACGGAATTTTCGTCTCCTATCCGTCGCCAACCCACTTAAATGAAACCAGAAGTTCTTTTCTAGTTTCATTTGGTGCTGCTAATTTTCGAAGAGAGAGAGAGAGAGAGCGAGTGGTGAACCGAAGCTCGTGCGACCACTGCCTAGCCTAGCCATTGCCGGCTGTCCCCCAGTCGTCGCCGCCGTCTGTCACTAGACCTGGCAAATGGGTCATTCGGTTCGGGTACGGGTCGGGTCAAGTTCGGGTCGGGTCATTTTCGGGTTAAGTGACATTTCGGGTCATTTCGGTTTGGGTCGGGTATGGTTCGAGTCAGGTCGATTTCGGGTCAACCAATTTTTGGTGAAACACGCTTGTCATGCCAAAACAAGCAACTTTGTTGAAAATTTCGACTCGGGTATGGTTCGGGTCGGGTCAATTGGGTTTTCGGGTCCACTTTCGGGTGAGCATATTTCGGGTGTCGGGTCGGGTATGGATCCGGGTCATTCGGTTC
Source organism: Selenicereus undatus (assembly GCA_017589665.1). Lineage (NCBI taxonomy): Eukaryota > Viridiplantae > Streptophyta > Magnoliopsida > Caryophyllales > Cactaceae > Selenicereus > Selenicereus undatus. The sequence goes on from JACYFF010031958.1 coordinate 50,775,308, forward strand.
GGGTTTCGGGTCTTGGGTCAGTTTTGCCAGGTCTATCTGTCACTACCCCCCAGCCGCCGTCTGCCGCCTCTTCACCGCCGGTTTTTTGGAGTAATTGGAGGTATTTTTCTCAACTAAACTACTTGTAATTTCTACAAATTTTTGTATTACATTGTTAGAATTTCATAGTTAGTTCATATTTATGCTCAAATGTGGTGTTTGTGTGAGGTTGTTGCGTTAATTTGCTTCAAGATTGGGGTAAACGCGATTTAGGGTTTAGGTTTGGTAGTTTGAAGTTAAAGTTTGATAGGTTGGTGGATTGAAATGGTTTAATTGATAATGTTGTTGAAATGTGCTATTTGTGTGAGGTTATTGCTCTAATTCGTTACAAGAATTTGGTAACTACGATTTAGGGTTGAGGTTTGGTAGTTTGAAGTTGAAATTTCGTATGTTGGTGGAATGAAATGTTTTAATTGATAATGTTGTTGAAATGTGGTATTTGTGTGAGGTTATTGATCTAATTTGGTGGATTGAGATGCTTTAGTTTATAATTTTGTTGATATGTGATGTTCGTATGAAGTTGTAGCTCATATTTGTTTAAAGATTTCGCCCAATGCAATGTACACTTAGATTTGGTAATTTTAAGTTGATAGTTGATATGTTGATGGAATAAAGTGGTCAACTATGTATGAATTATTAGTTTTGTGATATTTGTGAGAATGTAAGTATATTTGTTGAAATTTATAAGTTTTTTTTTATGCATGTGGAAATTTTAAAGTAAATATATATAATATATAATTGTGTAATTTATGTAATTATTATAATTTTGATTAAAATTAATTCTTATCAAATACCTTATGTGGTTATTGCTATTTGAGTAGAATATGAATGATCCTTCACATCGCAGGTGAATGTATAATATATTACTGCCTGATCGTAGTGGTTATATGCAAGAATTTCTAGATGGAGTAAACCAATTCGATCAGTTTGCACGTAGACAGACAGAGTTTCTGAATGGGGGAAAGTATAGATGTCCTTGTGCAAAATGCAGAAATAGGGTGTACTTAACACCTGATGAGGTCAAGATGCACCTTATATATAAGGGTTTTGTGCAAGGGCATTGATTTTGGACAAGTCATGGGGAAATAGAACCTCAGCAATATGATTCTGGGTATTCAAATAGTGAAATTTCCGAAGTTGGAGGTTCAATTCATATTAATAATGACTACTCTGAATCCTACGTAGATCGGATGGAGGACATGGTTGATGATGCTATAATAGCAAGTCAAAATGTTAGGGAAGAGGGGTCAAGCACTTGCCGAGAACCATTTTATAATATGGTTCAAGCAGCTCAATAACCCTTATATGATGGTTGTTCCACCCACAGTGAGCTGTTTGTGGCGGTGAGACTGTTGAGTATTAAATCTGATTATAATATGCCTCAAAATTGTTTCAATGAAATTGTTCAATTAATGAAAGAGATGTGTCCCCCTAACAACCGCGTTCCAAACAACTATGGGCAAACGAAGAAGGTTGTTAAAGATCTCGACAACGATGTGGTCCAAATTGATTGTTCCCGAAAAGGTTGCATGCTATTTTATAAGGAGAACACAAACCTAGATGTGTGTAAGTTTTGTGGGTATTCAAGATGGAAGAGGCAAAGGTCACAACAAAGGAATCAAAATCCATTGTCATACTTGAGGACGCATTACTTGCCGTTAAAACCTCGACTGTAGAGGTTGTACGCATCAAGAAGTAGTGCAGAGCACATGAGATGGCATTATGAACATCGACGTGAGGATGGTGTTTTATGTCATCCATCAGATAGGGCAGCATGGAAACATTTCGGCACCAAGTACCCTGAATTTGTTGCAAAGCTTCGGAATGTGAGGCTTGGCGTATGTGCGGATGGATTTAATCCTTACACATTGTCTTCAAGATTATACTCCATTTGGCCGGTGGTTGTTACCCCTTATAACCCCCCCTGAAATGTGTATGACCATACCGTTTATGTTCTTGACTTGTGTAATCCCCAGGCCTAAAAATCCCAAGAACAAGATAGATGTATATTTACAACCTCTTATTGATGAGTTGAAAGAGTTGTGGGATGTTGGAGTTGAGACTTATGACATTTCTACGGGGCATACATTTCAGACGAAGGCTGCACTTATGTGGACCATCAATGATTTTTCCGCATATGGAATGTTATCTAGGTAGAGTACTAATGGCTAATTGGCATGTCCTGTATGTATAAAACAACAAAAGGCTTTGAGATTGAGAAATGAAGGTAAATTCTCATGGTTTGACTGTTATCGGTGTTTTTTGCCAAGGAATCATGCGTTCAGAAGAAATAGAACAACATTTAGGAAAGGCAGAACTGTTACAGGGGGTCCTCCTCGCCAACTATTTGGGGAAGAACTTTATGCCGAGTTGGAAGATTACCCAATGGTAACTACAAATAGTGACTTTGTCATAACATGATTTAAGGAAAATTAGCACAACTGGATGAAGAAGAGCATATTCTGGGAGTTGCCTTATTGGCAACACCAACTACTCCGCCATAATTTGGATATGATGCACATTGAAAAGAACTTCTTTGAGAACATTATCAACACTGTTATGGATGTTCATGGGAAAACAAAGAACAATGCCAAATCACGAATGGATGTTGCAGAAATATGTGATAGACCAGAATTACATTTACATTCAGGCCCAAGTGGTAAGCCGGTTAAACCAAAAGCGAAGTTCGTACTTCCTGTGGATAAACGAAGAGAGTTGTGTGAATGGGTAAAAGAGCTTCAAATGCCTGATGGATATTGCTCTAACTTGAGGAATATCGTGGACCCTAATGAGGCTAAGTTCAACAACATGAAAAGTCATGATTGTCATGTGTTCATGGAGACTCTTTTACCAATTGCATTTGGTGCGCTCCGAGATGATGTGTTCAAACCTCTTATTGAGATAAGCCACTTCTTCAAGAACTTATGCTCAACAACATTGCGGGAGGATAGACTTGAGGAACTACATCGTAACATTATCATCACTTTGTATAAGTTAGAGACCATTTTCCCTCCTGGCTTTTTCAATGTAATCGAGCACCTGCCAGTGCATTTCGCAGAAGAGGCTTAACTAGGTGTGTGTGCGCACGCTTGTGTGTGTATATATGTACGTATGTACTTATATATATATATATATGTGTGTGTGTGTGTGTGTGTGTGTGTATATGGAGCGTGTGCTAATGGGCCGGAAGTAAATTGCTTGAGTTTAGTTGCAAATTTCCACTTTGATGAAGGATATGACTTGATATAAAGGCTAAGCCACCAATCAAGCCTAAGGATCCACCAAGAATTGCATAAAGGCAATGCCACCAACAACTCTATAAAGGATTCCACTCAAGACTCACCACCTTTGCAAAAAGGATAAAGAGAACTTAAGATTTTTGAGAGAGAATGAAAGCATAAGCTTCTTTGCATAAATATTCAACAACCCTTCCACATTCTAAGGCTCCTCCTTATATAGGAGAGCTTCACAAGGCTTCAAATCAGCAAAAACAAGGCCTTGGTAGACCATAAAGCAATGAAGGGAACCAAAAAGCAAGAAACAAAAGCTGAAAAGTGCTTTTTACTTTATGTCAGCACTTTTCAGTTTACATGGGTCAACTTTAAAAGGCTATATCTCCTATGTTTGTTGGCCAAATGAGCTACAAAAGTACTTTTTGGAAAGGTCTAGAAGTAAGCGTTCCAGAGCCTCCTCTTGCAGGCAATTTGGATCACGCGTTTGGGAGATATCATGCAAAATGTGCAAGGTGGTACAGTCTGCGCAGAATCTGCAACATGTGGAAAAAGTCTTCACTTGACCCATGACCTATTGCTTTGTCCTAGAACTCTTTTTATGCCCTTTGAGCTGACATAATAAGGTTCCCAAAAAGTGGGTTTGCAGCAAATTAAACCCATTCTAAGCTTGGTTAATTAAGCCCACAAAACCGGGTTAAAAACCGGGTAACCTTGCCGTTAGAGTGCCACTTGCTGTTTTGACTTCTTTTATTATTTCCGAGGGTTTGACTTCATTTTGATGACCCAAACCCTTTAGAAGGCCTCTTGACCTTCCCAAAATAGGTGCGTCATGCATCCCAATGGTTCGGGATGAGTTTGGAATTGGAGTTCCAAAACCGCACAAGGGCCAAGTCCCCTTTGATGTAGCTTGTGAGCATGAAGGAGGAGTTGTGAGTCCTCTTGGACTTGTGTAGGCATGACATCCATTTCATCCTCCCCTTCTTGAATGTGATTTTCCCTCAAATCATCACCTTCTTCCCCATCTTCAAGGTAGGGTGTGAGGTCACCCACGTTGAATGTGGAGGAAATACCCATGTCCCCGGGAAGCTCTATCTTGTAGGCATTGTCATTGATCCGTTCAAGGACCTTAAATGGACCATCACTTCTTGGCATGAGCTTGTTCTTCCTTCTAGAGGGGAACCTTTCCTTTCTCAAGTGTATCCATACCAAGTCGCCGGGTTTGAAGGTAATAGCTTTGCGGTGCTTGTTGGCTCTAGCTTTGTACATCTCATTTGTTTTCTCAATCTTGGCCCGGATTTCCTCATGAAGCTTCTTCATTTCTTTGGCCCTCTCCTCGGCCTCATAGCTCACTCTAGACTCAAGTGGGAGTGGTGTGAGTTCTAGGGGAGTTAGAGGGTTGATCCCATAACATGATTCAAAGGGAGAGTGGGCCGTAGCAAAACTAGGAGTCCGGTTGTATGCAAATTCAGCATGGGGAAGCTTGAGATCCCACTCCTTGATGCTTTTACTCACCAAACTTCTAAGCAAAGTAGCAAGAGTTTTGTTGGTGACTTCGGTTTGGCCATCGGTTTGAGGATGGTGGGAGGTACTATACAAGAGCTTAGTACCAAGGAGCCTCCATAGACATCTCCAAAAGTGGCTAAGAAACTTTGTGTCCCGGTCCGACACAATGCTCTTAGGGATGCCATGAAGCTTAACAACTTCTTTGAGGTAGAGGTGGGCTATGTAGGATGCATCATCTGTTTGCTCACATGGAATGAAGTGAGCCATTTTTGAGAAACGGTCCACCACCACCATAATAGAATCCTTACCTCTTTGAGTCCTTGGAAGAGCAACAATGAAATCCATACTCACATCTTCCCATGGGCCATTAGGGATTGGCAAAGGAGTGTACAACCCTTGGTGGAATTGACTCTTGGCTTGTTGACAAATAGGGCACTTGGAGATTACCTCATGAACATCACCTCCCATTCTCGGCCAATAAAAGTGCTCCTTAAGCATGTCAATGGTCTTGTTGATCCCAAAATGACCGGCTAGACCACCACCATGAACTTCCTTGACAAGAAGCTTCCGGATTGGACCCTTTGGAATGCATAGCTTGTTGCCTTTGAACAAGAAGCCCTCTTGAAGAATATAAGGGCCTTGCTTGTTGCCCTCTTGATCATTGAGGTAGGGCTTGAAATCCTCATCTTCTTTGTAGTGATCACGGATAAATTGGAAGCCAAGGACCCTTGCTTCCATCACGGCTAGTAGAGAATGCCGCCTTGAAAGAGCATCCGCAACCACATTGGTACTCCCCTTCTTATGTTTGGCCACAAATGAGAAACTTTGCATGAACTCAACCCATTTAGCATGCCTTGGATTGAGCTTGTGTTGGCCATTCAAGTACTTCAAAGCCTCATGGTCCGAATGGAGTACAAATTGCTTTGGTCTTAAGTAATGAGACCAATGATCAAGAGCTCTCACCAATGCATAGAACTCCTTGTCATATGTTGAGTAGTTCTTCCTTGAACCGTTGAGCTTCTCACTAAAGTAGGCAATGGGGCGTAGATCTTGCATAAGGACAACCCCTATACCAACTCCACTTGCATCACAATCAACTTCAAAGAGCTTGTTGAAGTCGGGAAGGGCTAACACCGGGGCCTCACATAGGTTGGACTTGAGTTTCTCAAAGGCACAATGGGTGGCCTTAGTCCACTCAAAAGAACCTTTCTTCATGCATTCGGTGATGGGGGCCGTGAGGGTGCTAAACCCCTTGATGAATCTCCTATAAAAAGATGCCAAGCCATGGAAACTCCTAACCTCGGTGATGGTGGTGGGAGTTGGCCATGACTTGATAGCTTCCACTTTGCCTTGGTCCATGGAGATGCCATCACTAGAAACAACATACCCCAAAAAGGTGACTTGGGGTGTAAAGAACTCACACTTTTCAAGCTTGCCAAAGAGCTTTTGGGCTCTTCGAACCATGAAGACTTCTTCCAAGTGATGTAGATGATCTTTTTGATTCTTTGAATAAATAAGGATATCATCAAAGTAGACCACCACAAATTTCCCAATAAAAGGTCTCAAGACCTCATTCATCAATCTCATGAAAGTGCTAGGGGCATTAGAGAGGCCAAAGGGCATCACTAGCCACTCATAAAGCCCACCCTTGGTCTTGAAGGCCGTTTTCCACTCATCACCTTCCCTCATGCGGATTTGGTGATATCCACTCCTTAGATCAATCTTGGAGAAGATGGAAGAGCCATGGAGCTCATCAAGCATGTCATCAAGTCTAGGTATGGGGTACCTATACTTGATAGTAATGTTGTTGATGGCTCTACTATCCACACACATGCGGTAAGATCCATCCTTCTTGGGCACTAACAAAGCCGGGACCGAACAAGGACTCATGCTCTCCTTCACATAACCTTTAGCCAAGAGCTCATCAACTTGCCTTTGAAGTTCTTTGGTCTCTTGAGGGTTGCATCTATAGGCCGCTTTGTTTGGAAGTGGGGCACCCGGAAGGAGGTCAATTTGGTGCTCAATGCCTCTAATTGGAGGGAGGCCGGGGGGTAGTTCTTGTGGGAAGACATCTTTGTATTGTGAGATGAGGGGGATGATTTTTGGATGTAAAGGAGTCACTTCCTCACTTTTGTTGCTTTCAAGCATGAGTAAAGCTAGGACTTGCTTACCCTTGCTCAAAGCTCTCTCAACCCGTGTTTCACTCAACATGAGGAGGTCTCTCTTTTTCTCACTTCCCACCCCGGGTTTTGTTTTGTGGATTTGGTTTGGGGGTAATGGGTTTAAGACTATCTTCTCTTTTTCAATGACCAATGAATAAGTGCTCTTGAACCCATCATGCACAACATGTCTATCAAATTGCCAAGGCCTACCCAAGAGTATATGACATGCACTCATGGGCACCACATCACAAAGCACATTATCTCTATACTTCTTGCCAATTGAAAAAGAGATGAGTGCTTGCTTAGTTACCTTAATGTCGCCTCCATCATTGAGCCATTTGAGAGAATAAGGCTTGGGATGAGAAATAGTGGGAATGCCAAGCTTCTCAATAAGTGTGGTAGAGGCCACATTGGTGCAACTTCCTCCATCAATAATCAAGTTGCAAACCTTTTCTTGAATGGTGCACCGGGAGTGAAAGATCATGTCCCTTTGAGTCTTGTCATAAGGAGTGTCTTGGGTGTGTAAAACCCTCCTCAAGACAAGCAACTCACCTTCATCGGCTTCAAGTTGAGTCTTTTCTTCCATGGAGTCCGATTCTTCCTCATGTGGTTCCCCTTGAGTTGCCATCAATAGGGCATCTACTTCCTCAACTTCTTGGATGGTCATAACCCTTCGGTTGGGGCAATCATATTGGAAGTGACCATACCCTTGACATTTAAAGCACTTCTTGCCTTCAAGTGTCTTAGGCAATTCTTTGGGTGTAGGAAGTGCCACGGTCTTGCCCTTGTCAACCCGTGAAGTGCCCTCGGGTTTGGGAGGAAAGAAGGGCTTGAATGGGGGGCTTTGAACTTACTTGCTCCCTTGGGAATGGCTTGGTGAAGACCTTCTTTTCTTTCTTCCTCTTTTCAACTTTGAGAGCTAGTTTGAAGACATCATCCAAGGTGAAATATGTTTAAAGTTCCACCTTCCTTGCAATAAGAGGGCTCAACCCATTGAGAAACCTAGCCATGGTTTGCTCTTGGGGCTCATGGATGCCTCCCCTCAATAGGAGTTGCTCAAATTCCCTCATGTACTCACCCACACTCATGTTGTTTTGCTTGAGTGAGAATAACCGGTTGTAGATGTCTTGCTTGTAGCTTTCGGGGAGAAATCTCTTGTTCATAAGAGACTTAAGCTTTTCCCAAGAATTGATCTTCCTTCTTCCTTCTCTAGCCCTTTGCTTCTTGACATTTTCAAACCACAAGGAGGCATACCTTGTAAGTTTAAGACTAGCAATCTTGAAGCTCTTCTCATCATCATAGCCTTTTGCTTCAAAGATTCGGTCCAAGGCTTGGACCCATTCAAGGAACTCATCGGGATTCAAGTTGCCATTGAACTCCAGGGGTTCCACTTTGATGTCCCTAAACTCATCCATAGGAGGTCTTCTACCTCCCCTTCTTGGATTGCTTCCCATGCTAGAGTCACTAGAGAAGCCATGTTCATCTTCATCATCAATAGGCTCTCGAGTTCTTTGACCTCTTTGGAAGGCCATAAATTGGTTGGTCATTTCCTCAAGTTGCCTACTAAGTTGCTTCACACTTTGTTGCAAGGCTAGAATGGCATTGTCTTGCCTCATGATATGAGCTTGTTCTAGGCTCATACCCCTTGGTACCCTTGCCGGTTGGGGGGAACTAGTTGAGGGATCTTCTTCATGAGACATGGTGAAAGGTGGGAAAGGAGAAGAGGAGAGGTTAAGGTTCGGAAAGGAGGTGGCACGGGCGTGCTAGGGGGGCACGGTGCAAGAACCAGCTGGGGAGGGGGTGGCACGGGGTGGCCGTGCCAATGTTCTGGAGGAAAAGTGGGGTGGCACGGTCGTGCTTAGTGGCACGGGGTGCCCATGCCACTTTTCTGCCTTGTTGCACGGTTTGGTGAAAATGTGATTTTGAGGGGGGTTTTGGTGGGGGTTTGTGTTTGGCTTTTTTGTGGGGGTTCTTTGAGGGTTAAAGGAGGTATTTTGGGGAAAAGGAAGTGTGGTTAAAGGGGTTTGTGAGTTTGGTAAAGTGTTTGGTCAAGTGTGTTTTTGTGGAGCTCAAACTAGGAAGGGTGTAGATGCACTATAGTTTTCTTAACAACGGTGAATGAAAACTTGGCAAGGATGAAACCAAAGCTAGGAAATGTGATATAAACTCAAGAACACCAACCTGGATTAGCTCTGATACCAACTGGAGCGTGTGCTAATGGGCCGGAAGTAAATTGCTTGAGTTTAGTTG
>JACYFF010031958.1:50789494-50801292 GCA_017589665.1 Selenicereus undatus
TATATGTGTATATATATATATATATATATATATATATATATATATATATATATATATATGTTAAAAAGTATAGATTGGCCTGGTTTAGTAGAGTGGTTCGATCAACTAATCAACATGCCCTCCTTGTACCTTACAGAACTTTAGTTTTTCAAAAGCTGCTATGTTGAACCGCTTGGAACCAGGAACTCTATGACCGGGCTTCGATTATATTCCAACGTAGCAAGCAATAGGCGTAATAAGGCCCGCATTCACAATCCTCTATGAGGAGCTAGTGGCCACTTTGTACAACTGATTAGGTAATGATGAATCAGGGTCAAGTTTGTCACCTTGGAGCGTGCTATACAAGAAATACAATTCAAGTAGGCGAGGCACATTGAAACTATCCTCCCTCGCAAACAAACTACAGGCAAGGAATCGTTAGGCCACTCGAATACAGGGGTTTCTAATAACAGTGCCTTCGGAGTTGATTGTATCTGATGTATCCCTCACGGGGTTGTGCTAAAACACAATTCAAGAGCAAAAGCTTAAAACCAAGAGAGAATACAATCAAGGCAAAACCAATGAAAGTGGGACATTTGAGGCTGGTTGTGAGGCAGCAGCAACATGAGGTAGGGGATGGGATTTAGAATCAAGGGATTCTAAATGAGAAAGGAAAAAAGAACTTGATGTATCTTCAAAGGATTAAATGAAAACTCAAGCTAGAAAGCAAGAACACATGGTTTGCAATCTGAATTCTAGCTAAGTACTCTTCAAACCCGTGAGGATAAACAAGGCAGATGGATAGAACTAAACCCTTGTTTGGATATAGAAACACCACCAAACTAAATTTTAGGGCCCCTAAACTTGATTAAGATACAGAAACACCACTTAAACAAGTTTAAGACTACACTTGAGCGCCACCTTAACCGACCTAGTTAAGGATAAGCAAGTTTAGCATTTGATAAACGAAAGCACAAATGCTCTCAAAAGGGATTTTTTCATTCAAAATCTGATTGATTTTAGAAGGGGGGTCGTGTGCTTCCTTTTATACAAGCCTAGAAAGCAAGCAAGCACACTCCTAAAGGTTTCCTTCCAAGGAAGGAAAGGTCTTAGATTAGGCTAATTACACGGTTTAGGCTAATCCGGATACAAGCTCACTTAACCTAGTCTAATTACATTCAAAATGCAAAGAAAAACAAAGAAAATCAAGTTACAACCTTAAGTACACACGTTTAAGCCTTAATACATTCAACTAGCTTAGTAAAAAGGAGCAGTAACTTGTGTGAGCACTTTATGGCTAGCCAATCAGATGCAAGGGACATGTTTGCTTGCAGCTTGACTCCCGTTGGTTACTCTTCTGTAGAAATCTTCTTTTGTAGGTGATCATTGGCCTGTTGGAGGTCTTGGAACGTGTGCCAATCAAGCTTAAGTGAAGAAATCCCATGGTGGAAGGCAAAAACAAACCGGATACTCAAAACTGGTTGCACGGTAGTTTTTGGGCAGGTTTTCTAACTTGATCTAAGCTTGGCAAAAGTGAGTATGATCTCATTTCATCCATGGGGGGGAAACCTCAAGATGTCTACAACCCCCCCCCCCCAAACAAAGAAATCAAGGTTAAACCATGTTTAACTAGGTTAGCTCTACTAAAACATTTAATCGTGCAGTTTTGGACCAAAACTGGAAGGTTTGACAAAATGACTTGATCTCTTTGGTTCCTTTCGGTATGATTGAAATTCAATGCTTGGACCTGAAAGCAGATATCTTGGGGATTCCAAAAAGGTAAAAATCCTAAACATAAACCAAAATATATCCTAAGAAATGAGAAGAACAAAACCGGGTACATTTTGGTCCTGCTGGGCAGTTTGGACACCTTGGGTTTATTTGCTAATTTGAATGGGTAAATGAAGTCTAAATGGGATGAAACTTGTTTTGGTGTAAAGCTGACTTCCTAAACTTCAATTCCAATGAAAAATATTAGGCTTAAACCTTAAGGAGGCATGAGTAATTAAGCACACAAAAATGGGTTAGCTGCTGGAATTAACCCGTGCCCTGCAATTTCAATACTTATGCAAAATTTGGATGATTTATTCATCCTTTAAGCCACAAATTTTGAGATTACCTAATTGATTTTCTTCTTTTAAATCAAGGGCATGGAGGGATCTCCATCAGTATTATACTAACAATCACAGAAATTTCATTCCAAAGCACTCGGTTAAATTCTTTAGGGACATGTCGATATGGCAAGTCCATACTCAATGGAGAACCAAAGATGCTATTAAAGGCACACATTTTAAGTTCGTAAAACTCCTTATTTAGATTGAAGGAAATGTATCCTTTTGACAACGAGGCACACTCATGAACTTCACATGCAACGTGCTCAAAAATTCAAGGGTGAAGTCATGATATGTGTGGCCCCTAATCTCTAAAATTGCTGCATACCTCCCCTAGTATACAACCAACTTATGTCATCCAACAAACCCAGTCTAGTTAGCAAATCCTTGTCATAAAAACCCGTAGTAACAAGTAGCTTACTACTTAAATTATTATATCCGGCAATATGCTCCAGATATGTTAAACTGAGGAGCCTATGGATATTGCCATGATTTTATGAGTTGATTGAGGTTTGGGAAGTTCAGGGTGTTCGTGGAGGTGCTTGATTGGATGTCCCCATCTCTTGGTGGGTTCTTGTCTTCTTCTTAGGTGTCATTGTAATGGTGAATGGATCGGTGAAAACTTTAAACTCTAACTAAAATGAAAATAGAAAAGAAAATAACCAAAAATGCAATATATGTGAAAATTAAGGTGAAAGGGGAAGTGGAAGAAAAAAAGAGAATTTGGAAGAATAGAAGGTGAAGTGGAGTTGTTGAATTTTAAGATCGGGAGCTCGACTATCTCTTCTAGGAGCGCTCAGGTTGAAAAGGGTGCTAGACAGAAGGCTTGTCAATGGGTTCCTCCATATTTCCAGATTTTCCTTTATCATAGGCTTTAAAATCAAACTCTTGCACTAGAAGGTACCATCTCAAAAGCTCAGGATGGAGGTCCTTCTTTACCATCAAGCAACTCTATTTAGTATGATCCGCATTAAGAATGAATTTGTAGTGGGCTCCATCAGACGAGCCGCTACTGAGCTCGACTCCTAAGTCAAAGTCACGGTCTATAACATCAATAGGAGGCATGGACTGCACTACTTGAGCAAACCTGGAATAATCGCTCGTGGATACCCTATTAGTAGCGTAAGGCTTATCCTTGACTACGCTACATGGTGCAAGCGCATTAAACTCCACCATAGCATAATCTAGGCCAATGCCTTTAGATATAACACATTCAAACACAGAAGGGTCAACATGCCACCAATCATTAACTGAGCCACTCTCGTGAAAATCTGCATCTTCTTCTAAAGCATATGAAGGAGAGGGGACATTGTGGTTTTCAAACAAAGCAGATTCAACATGACATTTCCCTTCATCAAATGTCAAATATCGTCCCTTCACATCAACCTTATGGCCACGAAGGGTCTCCCTAGAATAATCTGAGCATACGCCTCTACGATTATATGTAAGACGATAAAGTCGTCAAGCACATAAAAATCACCTAACTTTACAGAAACATTGTCTAAAAAACCCAAAGGGCACTTCATGGAACCATTCGCGAATTGAACTGAAACATGTGTTGATTGCCACTCACCTAAACCAAGCTTCTAGAAAATGAAATAGGGCATAAGACTAACACTTGCACCAAGATCACATAAGGTCCTATCAATCCTCACCTGACCGACCATACAAGGAATAGAGAAGCTACCTAGGTCTTTAAGTTTATGGGCAAACTTTCCACGTACCACCACATTACAAACCGCTCCAAAGGGTAGGGGTTGGGTCTCAAACTCAGCATTTGTCACCTCACTTTGGGCTCTGGGCACCTCTCCACCTTCCTCAAGCTGTATACTCATAGACTCCTCTACCCCACCTTTCAAGGTAACACAGTTACACTACTCACGAGGATTTTTCTCAGGCTTACTAGAAAGAGTACCCAAAGGTGCAGATGAAGAGATAGCTAGTTGAGCAATTTGAGCTTCTAACATCTTATTATGTGTATTAAGCACATCAAGCTTAGAGGCTAATTGCTTAATATACTCATCTCACTTGTGTTGTGCCAAAGTATATTCTCCATCATGGTCTCTAAGTTAGATTTTGGTGTGTTTGTTGAGGATAAGATGGTCTTTGAAATCCATGAAGAGGTTTAAAATTCATTTCAGGCATAGAAGGGGCATTAGGCTTGTAGGAGAAATTGGGGTGATTCCTCCAACTAGGATTATAGGTGTTAGAGATGGGTCATGGGGTCGGTTTAGGATTAAAATTATTGACATGGGTGACTAATTCACTAACACCTTAAGCAAATGGACTCCCAACTTGACAATTCATAGTCAAATGATCAACTAACCCACATATTTCACATGATGGGGAAAGGGTATGTGAACTAACATAATTAATACTCAATCGTTCTAACCTTTGAGACATGGCATCTACCTTAGCAGAAAGCATAGAGATAGCATCAAGTTCTAACTTACCTCCAACCCTCTTGGGTTGGCTTCTCTCACTAGACCAGTAGTTATTTAACGTCATCTCTCCAACAGGATTGTAGGCCTCGTCTTTAGTCTTGTTCATAAGTGTACCTTCTGCTGCTACGTCTATACTAGGCCTCACTAATTGGGTGACTTCGTTATAGAAGGCTTGTATTAACATCCATCATTGAAGACCATGATGTGGACATAGCCTCAATAAGTCCTTAAAACGCTCCCAGGCTTCACATGATAATTCATCCTCCCTTTGAACGAAAGTGGTGATTTGGTTTCTAAAACTTGTCGTGTTGCTAGGAGGGAAGAATTTCACAAGAAAAACTTTGGTAAGTTCATCCCACATTGTGATGCATCCCGAGGGCAAAGGATGCAGCCATGCTCTCGCCTTGTTCCTCAATAAAAAGGGAAATAGCAGCAATCATATAGCGTTGGTAGAAACACCATTAAGCTTCAACGTGTCGCACTCCGCTAACAATACCAAGAGGTGTAAGTTGGGATCTTCTAGCGGGGTGCCTCCAAATTTGAATTGTTGCACCATAAAAATAAGAGCGGGATTAAACTCAAAGTTGGGGGCTTTTAAGTTGGGTCAAGCAATACTAGAGGCAATGCCTTGGATCCCCAAGGTGACAAAATCCTAAAGCGTCCTTCTTTGCTCATCTCCTCTTCTCGCTATCGTTGGAGAGGCTTCTTAAGCTTTAGCTCTTCGCTTCTCTAACTTTAACTTCTTCCTCCTAGACCGAAAAGTCCTTTCTATTTTCGAATCGAATTCAAAGGAAAGGGACTTCGTATTTAAGTGGAAAGATTCTCAAAAAAAGTCACTACAAAACACTACCAACGCAAATCAAGACAATACAATGAAAATAAAATCACAAAAAAATACTTAGTCAATCTAAATAGGCGAACTCAATATGCACGAATTGGTCCCCGGTAATAGTGTCCTAGGCCTTGGCACCTAAAACACCTCCTTGACTCTTTGGGTTTTGGGGTCATTTGAGGGGCTGTTTTGGGAACCATGGGGGGAGGAGGTTTCGGGTTAGGATGGTTAAAGGGCTTTGGGGTAGTGTAGGAAGGCCTTTGAGGAGTGTAGGTTCTGTTTTGTGGCTTGAAGGGCTCACTCTTCCCCTTAACTCTTTTTTGTAGTTCCACCTTGTGAGATAAAGAGCTTAACTCATCAAGGGTGGAATATGGGTGTAACTCTACCACATGGGCTATCTTCTCATCTAACCCACCAAGATACCTCACCAAAGTTTGCTCCTCATCCTCCTTAAGTCCACACTTAATAATCAATTGCTCAAACTCCCTTGTATACTCTTCTACACTTAATGACCCTTGTTTCAAATGGTGGAGTTTAGAAAAATTCTCTTGAAGGTAGTGAGATGGAAGGAACTTGTCCTTGAGTTTTTCTTTCATTTTCCTCCAAGTCCTAATTTTCCCCTTCCCCTTCTTAGCTCTCTTAGATAAAACATTAGCCCACCAAGTAGAAGCATACTTTCTAAGTTTAAGGGCTACTAGTTTTACCTTCTTTTCATCTGGGATGTCCTTGTAGTCGAACACCCTCTCCACGGTTTGTAGCCAATCCAAGAACTCATCCGGGTCTAACTTGCCTTCGAACTCGGGGATGTCAACCTTGAAGTCGTTGAAGCCACCTCCATGGTGCCTTCCATGCCTCCTTGAACCTCTACTAGCTTCATCTTGAGAGCCAAAGGGATTGAGGTCCGAATCACTCTCATCCGGTTCACTATTCTCACTTGGGGTTGGTGGAGCCCTCAAGTTGTTTTGCTTCTCCCTCATGAGTTTTTGAAGTTGGGATTGCAAGTACTTCACTCTAGCCTCCATTTCGGCCTTGTCTCTCAAGGCTTGTTCAGCCACTTGTTCGAGTGTTTGGCTAGAAGACATGTTGATGTATGTTTTGAGGGGAGAAAGGACGAGAAATAGGCTGGAAATGGGTGGCACGGTCGTGCCTTGGGGCACGGTCAGGCCGTGCCAAAGTTCTGCCGAAGTGAAATGGGAGAAGAAAGTGTGGCACGGTCGTGCCTTCAAGCACGGTCAGGCCGTGCCAATATTCTGTCCACGGGCGTGAAGAAAAGTGACTTTTGTGGTTTGTGTTTGGGGAATGTGTTTAGGGGTGGAAGCTTGGCCAAGAGAGTAGCCTAAGCTCTGATACCAAGATGATGTATGTGGCCTATGGAAGTGGGAAATGATGATAAAGGATGGAGAAGAAGTGAAACACAATGTCTAGCAAACCGAGTAGAACAAGTTGCCCCAAACCGGTTTGTAGGGGATAGAATGCAACTTCCTTGCTAGGATAAGCCAATGGCGCCACCTAGAAGAGATGTTGGGCTATTCTTTCTTCACTTAAGGATAAAGAATTGAATCACCACCATAAGCAAGAGAAAGAACCTAGAAGAGCACCACTTGAACTAGCCAATTCAAGATAAAGCAACTAGGAGTTTCAAGAGAGAGTATATCACTCAAATGTGTTTGCATAATATTCAAAGCTGCCTTTTACACTCCTAAGAAGCCCCTTATATGTGAGGAAGCTTCAAAAATCTGATTACAAAGGTTTCAAACCAGCAAAAATGGAACAAACAAAGAGGAGGAGACAAAAAAGCAAGAAAGTACAAAAGGTGATGTTGATAGCTTCCCAGTTTTGCAAGTTCAACTTCCAACGGCCATATCTCCCTATCTACTTACCCAAATTGGCTCCAACACCCCTTGTTGGAAATCTTGGGAAGTCTTCTTTCATATGGATGCTTTTGCAGCCCATTTGGATCAGCCGATCAGGAGATATTCTCAAAACAGGTGAGCTGCTGCAGGCTGATTGCTGAAAAGTACCTTTGGAAGTTTCTTCTCTCTTGACCTCCTTGGGGCACGTTTGATGCTGGTTTCTTTTCCCACCTTTTTATCCAATTCAAAAGGGGATTTAAGAATCAAAATTCCAGGTTGTTAGGAGCACTTTAGGTTAGGAAAATGGGGCTCCCAAAACCGGGTATATTCTGCCCGGTAAAACAGTTTTGGGCGGTTTGGCTTTAGCAAAGGGTTTGGATGAGCAAATGGTATCCAAATGGAGTGAAACTTGATTTGTTGGGCAGCTAACTCTTCACGGTTTCCAGAAACACCAAAATTTTGACCTAAGGCCCTCGGGACATTAGGCTACCAAGGTCAGAAAGTCGGGCCATGTGCGGGATGGACCCGGTAGGATGCAAGTGAACACACCTTGATTGATTTCTAACTCTTGGAGAGCCTTTGTGACCTCTTGGACTAGAAGAACCCCTTGGGGCTGATCCCCATCAATCTAGTAAGTGCAAGAAAATCTAGCCAAAATTTACCACAACAGTTCATCCACAAGATAGAATTCAATCAAACCAATTTTGATAAAGATCCAACATTAGTACTTTAGCTAACAAGTCCCTAGATTAAGATAAACTACTCACATATAGTTGAAATAATCAACATCTAAACAAAAGTTTAAGAAGAGATTAGAAGGTGAAGAAAACTTAGCAACTATGGCAGTCTTCAATGGCTTCCCAAACTCCAAGACTCCGTGTGCCAATCTTTCACTTCAGCTCCCTCTCTTGCTCTAAAGAAAACTTGAAAAATCTTAAAACTAATGATAGAAGTGAGTGTTAGATGTGTTGGCTTTCTATTCTCTCTCCTTTTTGCAGCAGAAAAAAAATCCCTATGTAAGCATAAACTCAGTTATCCTCAGCTATAAGATGAAGGAGGATAAAGAGGCGAGTAGTTTTAAGCTCACCACAGACCATGGCCTTCACCATGAAGGGTCCATGGGGGCCTCTATCTTAGCATTCTCTGGTTATTCTTTCTTCTCCATGGGAATGGGGTCTTGGGGGCATCCACAGGGAGTTAAAACACACTTAATTGGGGTCAAAACGAGAGCAAAAAGGTCCAAGAACTTGCAAAATACAGAAAACAACTATACCCAATTATAAAACGAAAAAAGGAGTATAGATTATAACATAAAGCGCATAATTTTTTTCAAAAAATACAGCAAAATGGCCCTAAAATCAAGGCACTCTAAGCATTTATCAGCCAGCCAGAGGTTGGTGACTCGAGTTAAAGGATAAGACAAAGTGAAGATCTAAGGTAAAGATCATAGGCCAAAGGTCTAATAGAAATATGGAGACCAACGCAGTAGGGTTGGATGAGGTGAACGCTTGGGTTAATTAAGGTTTAAAGAACAAATGGAGACCTAGATGGCAAATATGTAAGATTAAGGCTTGTGCCAAAGGTTTAAGGTAAGGTTAATGGCCGGGGTTACTGATGATGATCTAAGAGTTAAGTAAATGGAATGTTGGTAGTGGCTTAGATTTACAACCAAGAGTGAAGACTAGATTTGGTAAGGTTATTAAGCGCCTAGGATAACTCTAGGGTTATATGCCTTAAGCTTTGGTACGGTGGGATAGTTTGACACTAGGTTATGATATAAGTCTAATAGGTTGACTCTAGGTTAGACTATGCCTAACAGGGCAGTCCAATGTTGAGAGGGTTTGCCCTATATGGGATGAGATGTAATTAGGCTTGTCCTAAGTAGGCTAAGAAGCCAAGGGTCTTATGATGATTGGAAAATTTTCCTATGTTGGGCCAACCTGTGTGTGAAAAGCCATATGCAATGAGCTAGCAAGGGTACATGCAATATAACCATTTTATGTTAAGGCCTATGCAATGTGGACCATAGGGTAGTTATGAGTTCATGGATTCTAAGGCAGGTGGCATGCTAGATGGACTAAGGAATTCATCTTAGATAGGTTAGAATACAAGCCTAGGTGATACTGATGTATGAATGATAGGAAATCCTAGATGGGTCTATGTTAGTAATGTAAAATGGACTAACATGTAAACCATGGGCAACCCTAAATGGATTATCGACTAACATTATGTATGATCGGCTATGATCCGTAAATATGTAATGTAGACTATGATACAATTGTATAGATTGTAAATTATGTTGTATGATGGGCTAGCATGTGTGTCATCGAATGCTTGAGTATGTTTTGTCTCATTATTTTTATGAATGTATATAGCCTGGTTCAAAAAATTTATGATTGGGATTTTAAAAGTTTCTAATTGGGAGTTAAATGAAGAGACTTGCTACTGGAATAATGCCGAACAGTAATAGCCAGGCTATAGCTATTCTTTTTTTCTTTTTTATTTTATTTAATACAAGCATATATGCAAATTGTCTAAGAAAATCCATCACCATGCATGCTTAACAGATATTGAAGCATGATAATGTACACAACTAGTAAAAACACAATAGTCTGTAATAATTTATACAACAACAACAACACCTCCAAGTGTGGGTCCTACTTTCTTGGGGTCTGGGCTCTGGGTCCCACTTTCGCAGAATCTGTAATAATTTATATTATGCACAAATACACATAAATAAGGAAGGCTAGTCAAAGGTTTTAGGCCATGGATTTAGTTTGGCTTTAGGATTTGGTCTAAATGTGGTTATGACCCAGACATCGCCCCCCTCCTTCGCATAAGACTGGTTTGGATAATACTCGGTTTCTACAAAGTGGTGCTAAATATGAGTCCTACAAGTGAGATTACCTCTTGTAGGCAAGGTCCTTCCATGTGAGAAAGACAATATACCTAAGAGATTCCCAAGTTTAGAAAGGAAGAAAGCTTATGCACTAAGTGAGGAGGACCAAGTCCTGTATGAGCATAGCCATAATCCCTAGTACAATGGAAGGTGCCTAATTTATTAATTTCGAAAGTGCAAGATAATATTTTGTCCTTTTCAAGTCTAACCCTCTTAAACATCCCCAATGGAGTCACCAACTAAAGGCAATGTAGCTCGGGGGCTATGAACTCAACTCCAATATCAACTAATTACTCTTTCATGAACGTTTTGGGGAAATTTGAGCTCTATAAAGGAGCAAAATCATCACCATTTTCTAAGAAAACACTAAAACATTTTGAAAATATTTTTATGAAACAATTCCCATAATCTCATATGGAATTAACTTTACTCCAAGGCAACTGGACAAGACTTGGGTTGGGACATGAACTCAGGATCGATTGTAGGGACTAAGTTCACCCATCGACATTGCCTATTAAACATGGCTACTAAGTATAATACAATATTGAATTTAAACTTTCCGAAAGTGCCAAATTCATGTAATTTTTGTCTTCTATTAATGATTCAGTCAAGCCATGAATTTGTACAATCGTCTATTAAGCATGCCACTTACACTTGTTGACGTAATGTTTATGCCCTAACTCCTCTTAGTTATGCTTTTGAAATGCTTTTGGATGTTTATGAATTGTTATCTGGTGTTCTATGCTAAGGGGACCGTATGTGTAAAACGCAAACTGCAACATATGATTTTATAAATTCCTAACCGTGTAATATGGTTCTGTGATTGAATATTTTTACTTAAGAAGTTCATGTTTCAAAGTGGTTTCATTAAGTTAAAAGAAGTTTCGATTGAGATAGATTGGGTTTACTTGGAGTCAAACGAACATATGCATAAAGTACTAAAGCTTAAAGTGAACGATTAGGGCGAGTTAGGCAGAGGTCTACGTTGATATAGAGACAACTGGTCTCTCCAGTTTATAGTATGTTGTTGTTTGTGTTCTGGTAACCCATAAGTTGTTTGGGTTCTGATAACTTATGTGGTTGTTTAGGTTTTGGCCACCTACAAGACCCTCTGTTGATGATCATTATTAAGTAAACTATATTTCTGGTCTAAATAATGGTTAATAATTTTAAGTTGAAGCATCTTAACTTGGCTGAGAATCAATCATGTTTTGAACTATTTGAATATTTTCCTCTTCCACCCAAATATAGGACGTAAATTTAAGTAAGAGTTTTACCGCTAGTGGTACACATTACTGAGTTCTGCCTCACTATTCGAAATGTTTTGTTTTTAGGTACCAATATAGTGCATGGCGATGGCATTTAAGCGAGCCCCTAAAAAAGTTTTTAGAAGAACAATTCGTAGTTTAAATAAATGTTGAACTTATAGTTGATTGACATCTCACTATTGACATTAGACCGTTACCATGAAAAATATTTTTCGTCTATTTCAATGACTTCCCTTTCTGCCTTGTATTTCGTGGCGAAATATAGCAGTGACGCCCATTAAGTTGTCATCCACTGTATTAAACACGCTAAAGATTACTAATACAATGAATTCCATTTTTTGAGGCGTCATATATATATAGATATACATATATACATATATATATATATATATATATATATATATATATATAT
>JACYFF010031958.1:50806292-50817518 GCA_017589665.1 Selenicereus undatus
ATATATATATATATATATATATATATATATATATATGCATGTATGTATATGTAACAGCGTCGCCCCTACGATCAGGTGCGTTACGTTTTCCTTACTTGCCAGCTAACTCCTGGGGTGTAACGGACAGAGTTTTCCCTACACACTGATCGTTTCCATGCTAGAAGCCTTACAATAAACCCCTGCAATCAACGGAAGCGTAAAGCATTGTAAAATAAGCTCAACGGCTACACGCTGGACTTCATAACTCAACGAGCAACTCGCTCGGAGTACATCAAACAATATAGCTCATTTATAAAGAAGGAAGTAAAATATACAACTTAACGGTTCACGCAGCCGGAGTACTGGGTCTACATTCGAAAACATAGACAACTTCAATTAAAAAGACAACTGACTAATAAGATGGTTGGCTCACATGGCGATGCAGAGCGACGTATAAATAATATGCATTACATGAACTAGAGTATTTGTTTACAAACGTTTACAATTCTCGGAATACATTACATGGCTTCATTAACATGTAGGATTGCCTTTTAAATGGGCACACATGACACCACGCAAGCATGGATAAAATCCATCTTAGCATAAGTGACTTCTTCTCTACTTGTCATAATGCAAACCTGGGGAAAAAGGGGAAAGAGTAGTGGGATGAGCAACCTCACGCTCAGTGGGTATTCCCCGACCCTCTTAAAACCAAAACCGTTGTAGGAAGTAAAATATTTAATTGTCACATATCACGTATCAATGTATTACTATCATATTAGGTAAACATCTTCCCCCAGGACGGACCATTACTTGTAAACCTCATTTTAACCACTCAAGCCTATTTCTGGGTCCCTGAATACCTAAATTCCTTTACTACCAAGCAATCAAACACATAAGCAAGCAACGAGGCTAAGCAAAGAACTTTCTTTCATAGGTTATGCGATATAATTCGTGATATATGCCTTATCTATCTAATTCACTCATACGAGATGCTTAAACACATGAAGTAGAGATTATGCAAGGAGCTTTATTTTGGTAAACATGCACATTCAAACTCATATACTCGATGAATTACAAGGATATTTTCACGCTGTACCTAAAATTTCATTCATACTGCAGTTAGAATCTTAATTACATGTTATGCACAAAAATCCTTCTTTATTTTTTTAAAAACACTTTACTTAACCTCTTTAGGCTCATTGAAAAAACTCTTTTCTTAGCCTCTTGAGGCTTATAAAGCTCTTTTCTTAGCCTCTTTTAGGCTCATATTCTTAAAAGAATCTTTTTCGTATTGGTCCTATAATGACCCTTAAAAACTTTCTTTCTGAAATACATAAAAAGGCAAAAAGCAGACTAATTTTCTTACTTATTAGGAAAATACTATGGGCATAAGATCATCATAACGTGCTGATAGGGTAAGATCTATTCTCAACCCCTAGTGAGACTATCGCTCACGCTAAGCTCTTATTCCTAGGATGACAACTAACTTTTGGACCTTAACCCTCATCAGGGACTCCCACTACTACGATTACTCCCTAGGCTAGGGATTCCCTTGTTCAAGCAGGTTCACTCCCATCTTATTGTCTCTAAGCGCAATATCATAGCCAATTTAAAGCGTATGGCCATAACAGCTAATAAATTTGGTGCCTCCCTCAGCGAAATCCTTTTTAGTACAATGCACTCTCTTTTTATTTAAATTCCTTAGGGATTCCCTCATTTTAGCGAGTTCACTCTCAAAACTGTATTCGTATAGTTAAAATAGGCCATCGATTGCTAATAGTTATTGCTACTATTAGTTACAGCCATGAAAACTTCCTTTTTCAAACTCACCCTCACTCGCAAGATGAAACTTAATGACATAAAAGGGAAGGGAGTTTGCATGTAACACATTCAAACACTTCATAAACAACTCAGCAGAATAAGCCACACATGGCCCCGCAATCCACACGATTGCAGTCAATCACAACCCAAGCTCCCTCCTTACACAACACCGACCACAAAGAACCTCAAAACTTTCATTAGTTCATCCTCAAGCCATCTGACTACCAACTCGGTTTTCAATTCCATAACCATAGCATACTATCATAAAAATCAAATGAAATTGCTATGTATAAATTTACCGAGCGAGCAGCAACCATTTAGCGACACATCACGGTATATATGAACATATAAATACACATATATCTACATTACATTGACTCAAATGGAGTTCTTAATGAAGTGAAATAAACTAATAGAGTGTGAAACTAGCCTGCGTTCATATTTTCACAATTAAGAAGTAAGCATGGCAAGTTCCAGTCATTTCAAGCATAATTTCACTAACTTAACAAGCATCAATCCAAACATGCTCAGGACGTTTCAGGGGCTACTTCCAAACTTGATTTAGCTAACTTAGCAAGCATCGATTCAAGACATTCTTAGTTCTTTTCAGAGTTGCTTTCAAGCACGAATTAACTAACTTAACAAGTTCCAATTCAAAGCAATAAGCATGCCCAATTCATGTCATTTTTAAAGCATAACTTAGTTGCGTAAAGGCTTACGTATCTATTTTAACTAACCAAGGTTACTATGTCATTTTCAAGGTCATTTTAGGCATGAATTAACCATATTAGCATGCATCGACATAAGGCATTCTTATGTTGTTTCAAAGGCCATTTTCAAACTTGAATCAGCTAACTTGACATGCATCGATTCGAAGCGTTCTTGGGTTGTTTCGAAGCCACTTTCAACAATGAATTAGTTAATTAAATTGGCATCAATTCAAAGTCATTTTTAAGTATTAATTAACTAAACTAACATATATCAATTCAAGGCATTGTTAGGTTATTTCGAAGTCACTTTTAGGAATGAATTAACTAAACTTAAAATACATCGACTTAAACTAAATTCAGCTAAAATAGAACATGCATAATCTTAGGGCTGACAAAAATTCAGGTCTGGGTCAATTCGGGTCCGGACAAATCGGACATTCGGACAAAACCTTCATACCCGAACCCTGTTTGGATTCCAAATCGGACACTTTGACCAGACCCGGACCCGGACCCGAATGTCCAATGTTCGGACACAGTTGTTCGAATGTCCGAATTTGTGATATGATTTTAGGACATTTTGACCGAATTTTGTGTAACCGAACCCGAACTCGATTTTTTAATGTCCGAACCCGGTTGTCCGAATTTGTTTTTATAAAATTTTCTAAAGAATTTAGACTAAAATTACATATAAACATAGTTGTCCGATGTCCGAACTTGGTTGTCCAATTGCCCAAATTTGTCTAAACCCGAAATGGTTCAAAAATTCGAACAACCCGAACCCGAATGTCCAAACTCGAACCCGACCCGGATTTAATGTCCGAATTTTAAATTCGGACATAAATTTGGTGACCGCACCCGGTTTTTTCCGGGTCGGACAAATTCGGGTAATTGGGTCGGACATATTTTTACCAGCCCTACATAATCTCAGTTAATCTAACTAATCCTAAACTGATATGCATCACAACTTAAGGCTAAAACATTTTCGAAATTACTAACACTTAGGAGGCTAGAAACACCCACCTGGACTCCAAGCTAGAGGAATCGATTCCTTGGCTAATGAGGCTACTCAGACTGGCCACGGTGGTGGTGGTGCTTGGTGGTTTTGATGTCTGGTAGGGTTTGATCGGTGGCACGCATGCAATTGGTACGTTCCTTGCTTCCCCACTCAAGAGCTACTGCTACTGAGACCCCCGTTGGTCGCCGGAACCACGCCTAGTCGCCGGTGTCTCAGGTCTATCTCGCTCTTCCCCTTATTACTTTTTCTCGCTCGTCCCCTCTCACTCTCTCCTCATGATGGTGCGTGGATCGACCAGCACCTGACTCGCCGATGCGCCTCTGTTATCCTGGGCACCGGCTTGCCCTCCGTCGACCCCTCCTCTCTCTTCTATGCGTGGTTTTGGGGGCTGGGGTCACGGAGAATCACCCCCTCTTATCTTCGTGTTTGTCGTGAAAAGGAAGGGGGGCTTGGCCCCCTTTTTTGATTTTTTTTTCTATCTATTGCTTGCCCTTTCAACTACATCGCTAATCTAATCTCGTATCTCATGTCCTAACCCGAATCAACGATACAAGCCTTCGTCGATTATTCGTTCCCAATTATATATTGCTAGGTTCGAATTAATAAATAACGAACTAATTCTAAGGTTAACAATCTAGCCATATTCGTGTTTCTACTCAATTTAGTACCCCATAATAACTCTTACCTGCTTATTAAAATTCATCATAACGTTTTCGAACTCATAATAATATTAACAGTGACAAGAATGCTCTTTTTAATAAAATTATTACTCACATAAGCACATCAATAATGATTTCACTCGTATAGTTACTAAAAATACAATTTTATAATGTCAGAAAGCAATACATTCAGCTTGACGAAAAATAAAGATTGCGGGTGTTACATTCTTTACCCTTAAAAGAATTTCGTCCCTAGAATTCCAAACTATGTTCGGTCGTACTTAAGATGTACACACACAAAATATGATCTGCAAGGTAGGTTTCCAAAAGGTTTTATTTTGCAATCACTACATCTTTTAAATCGAAAGAAAAAAGGGTTATGGTATCCAGTCTCCTCCTCGCCAATCCTCTTCAAGCGTCTACTCACTCTATTTAGGCGCCAAGGGTAAATCGCATCGAAGAGGGGCAAATGCATTGGCATGGAAACCGTATTGAGCTTGTTTTGAAAATGAACATAGACCTTTGATTATCCAGACTCAATTCGCATAGTGAACAACAACTCTATGCACATGCACCTATGGGTGGACATCTAAAGGTGTGACAACTAGGACAATGACATCCCAATGTCGTATAAAGAGGGGGTTAATTTAATCAGGTTCATTCTAAAACATGAAGATGTTAAATCAATCTAGCGTTAAATCAATTAGCTAAGAGGCTACCACATCACCCCGAACTAGCAGGAACATAACATTATGCCATATTGTCAATGATGGGACTCAGAGTAGCACTTGGGATCACATTAATATCACGTAGAGTCAGCAACAGAACACTGAAAACCAAGAATCACGAATAGCATCAACTAGCATAATCATGTCGATAAGAACAACTTGGGAACAAGGTGCTAATGTAAGAATGTAAGTCAATGGCTTTGATGGTGGGGAGTCTTTCCCTAAGGTTCTTACTTGGGTTTGATCACCTATTAGGTCATAGATTCATGCGAGTGAAGGGTTATGCTCGTAGATGAATCCGGGGCCTGTGGGTCATAGGCCTACATGCTTCCGCTGCGCTACCCTAATCAAACCTATAAGGGCAAGAACATGTGAATGCAGGTTTCTAGGGTCGTTCATCATGCTTCAAATATGTGCATACGTAGTTATTCAGGTATATCACGAGATTAAGGAATTCATGGGATGTAGGTAATGACTCAAAGGTCATACCATGCTATAAATGCAGGAGTTAAATCGTTTGAGTAATTAAGTCGCATGCCAAACCCAACTTAAGTCAAGCAGACGTCAAGAAGTGCAACAACTCATTCATAAAATACACAACTATTCATGACCCAATTCCTATAGTGCATTAATGACTGCGCATAATAGATGTAAATGTCTACATATATGATGACATGACCCTGAATGCTCTACCATGTTACTTTCTTACACATGAGATACATATGTCTATAGACGTGATTCATGTAAATGTAGCTCTATTGTCATCTAGTCACGTATTACGTACATCAGTTTCAACTAATCCAACTATAATACGAGAAAACAGTATTGACAGGCTGTAAATAATGATCCAAGAGTCATGTTGTAATGCGAACTGCATAAATTGAAATTGCTCTAACTAGTACAGTTACATGTTTAATTAAATTCAAGCCAAGCAATTGTCGAAACTCATTTTGTTGGCATTTGACACAAACTCAGAGATGGCCTCATACAACAATCCTGTCTATATGCACTCTTATGGTCTCACTCAGCACATGATGCCATCATAAATCCTTAAGACATGCAAACCCATGGGGTTGTCAAATAGAAAGAACATCTAGACGTGTATATACGCGTGCAATCCCCCTTTGCAACTTATGGTCAACGACATGCCCTAAACCCTGTCCAATTTAGGAAAGATTGGCATCCATCGGCTAGGATTGTTTGAGTATGGATGACATCAATGGCCTTATAGGCACGTGTTAAGGTCTTATGAGGTACACCTATCCTACAGGTGATCATAGGAGTCTTATTGTAGGCCGCCTACCTTAGTAGGGATCATCTATCATGTACAATTCCAAAGTCTGCTAGGTTCTTTCTCCCTTGCGCTTTCTAGGTGTATCAGGGTTCATTCCAACCAAAACATTGTCACCCCATTCCCGAATGACAATCATATAATAGAAAGCAAGGAGTGCACTGTTTAGGCAATAACGGCAAAGGAGGAGAACGACATATACACTTATTCAATGTTCAACGAGGTCCCAACACTATCATTTAGTCTGTCAAAAATGCATAAAAAAGTAGACCCTAATATACTTAGGGAATTCAAAATTCGAAAATGGGAGGTAGCATTTAATAGGTTTATCAATCATAGCAACTAATCTCCAATCATTCCTTTCCTAATCCATTACACACGACTCCATTGATGTACACATCTTAGCACGTACACATTTATAAGCAACATTCTGATACTCATAAGGGCACTTATTTGTGAATCTAAACTCCCTCATCATCACTAACCGAAAGTTAATCCTTCGATGTAAGGTGAACTTGATCAGTAGTCAAAACAACATTAACATCTGAAAATCTTGAGTTTCAAAGGATGAAAAATAGCTTATCTATTTCGAATCTCTTTGTTTTTAAATAAGAGGATGGTTAGCTGCTTCTAGCTCTCTCTCTAACAACCTTTGAGTACGTCTGCTCACTCCATTATGGGGCCCAATGAGCAAATCGTACTTTAGGGGCAAACATGAGCTTAGAGTTAAGGCTTTCCAATCGTTCGATTTCAGATCGTATGTTCTGTAAACTTTTGATTAAAATCACCAAGGCATATAAGCGAAACATGTTTGATTGAGCTAACACTTAACTCATTCATGAGAATACAAGTTATTTGGCTAATACTCATAGCAATTCGTTCATTCACTCGATTAATGAGCTCCCTCAAGCCGCACCTAACTAGGTAAACGTGCTAGCATTCACATAAAACTCACATTTGCACACCAAAGCAAGCATATATCACATCATCGTGAACGCATTCCTACATAACTACATGAAATGCAAGACTCAGGGTCGTGGCCTGTGGTCGCAGGACCTTCCTCTAATACCATCAACATAACACCCCCAGCCCCTACGGCCAGGAACATTACATTTTCCGAACTTCCTACTTACTTAAGTTTCGGGGCGACATCGACAGAGTTTCCCCTTAAAATTGACTGTTTCCAAGCTAAAAGCCTTATAATAAACCCATGCAAACAATGGAAGCATAAACATTCTAAAATAAGCTCAACAGATACACATCGGAGTTCATAACTCAACGAACAACTCGCTCGGAGTACATCAAACAATATAGTTCATTAGTAAAGGAGGAAGTAAAAGATACAACTCAACAGTTCACACAACTGGAGTACTGGATTTACATTTTAAAACGTAGACAACTTCAATTAAAAAGACAACTGACTAATAAGATAGTTGGCTCATATGGCCATACAGAGCGACTTATAAATAATATGCATTACATGAACTAGAGTACTTATTTACAAACGTTTACAATTCTAGGAATACATTACATGGCTTCGTTTACATGTAAGACTGCCTTTTAAATGGGCACACATGACACCTTGCAAGCAAGGATAAACTCCATCTTGGCATAAGTGACTCTGCTTCTACTTGTCATAATGCAAACCTGGGAAAAAAGGGGAAAGAGTAGTGGGATGACCAACCACACGCTCAGTGAATATTTTCCGACCCCTTTAAAACCAAAACCATTACAGACAGTGATATCTTTAATAGCCACATATCACGTATCAATGTATT
The DNA here is from genome assembly GCA_017589665.1 of Selenicereus undatus. Taxonomy (NCBI): domain Eukaryota; kingdom Viridiplantae; phylum Streptophyta; class Magnoliopsida; order Caryophyllales; family Cactaceae; genus Selenicereus; species Selenicereus undatus. Next base: position 50,814,277 of record JACYFF010031958.1, read on the forward strand.
ACTATCATATTAGGTAAACATAGTCCCGAAGGACGGATCATTACTCGTGAACCTGATTCTAACCACTCAAACCCATTTTTGGGTCCTCGAATGTCTAAATTCCTTTACCACCAAGCAGTCAAACACATAAGCGAGCAACGAGGCTATGCAAAGACCTTTCTTTCATAGGCTATGTGATATAATTCGTGATTTATGCCCTATCTATCTAATTCACTCATACAAGATGATTAAACACATGCAGTAGAGATTATGCAAGGTGCTTTCTTTCGCTAAACATGCACATTTAAACTCATATACTCGATGCATTACAAGGATATGGTCATGCTGTACTTGAAATTTCATTCATATTACACTTTGAATCTTATTCACGTGATATGCACAAAAATCCTTCTTTCTTTTTCTGAAAACACTTTACTTAGCCGCTTTAGGCTCATAAAAAAAATCTTTTCTTAGCCTCTTGAGGCTCATAAAGCTCTTTTCTTACCCTCTTTGAGGCTCATATTCTTAAAAGAATCTTTTTTGTATTGGCCCTATAATGACCCTTAAAAGCTTTCTTTTTGAAATACTTAAAAAGGTGAAACACCGACTACTTTCCTTACTTATTAGGAAAATACTCTGGGCATAAGATCATCATAATATACTGATTGGGTGAGATATGTTCTCAACCCCTATTGAGACTATTGCTCATGCTAAGCTCTTACTCCCGGGATTAATACCTAGGCTAGGGATTCCCCCGTTCAAGTAGGTTCACTCCTATCTTATTGTCCCTAAGTACAATATCTTAGCCAATTTAAAGCGTATGGCCATAATAGCTAATAAGTTTCCTGCCTCTCATAGCAAAATCCTTTTTCATACAACGTAATCTCTTTTTATTTAAATTCCTTAGGGATTCCCCCATTCTAGTGAGTTTACTCCCAAAACTTTATTCGTTTAGTTAAAATAGGCCATCGATTGTTAATAGTTATGGCTACTGTTAGTTACAACCATGAAAACTTCCTTTTTCAAACTAACCCTCACTCGCAAGATGAAACTTAGTGACTAAAAGGGAAGGGAGTTTGCACGTAACACATTCAAACACTTCATAAACAACTCAGTAGAATAAGCCACACATGGCCTCACAATCCACACGATTGCGGTCAATCACAACCCAGGCTCCCTCCTCACATAACACCGACCACAACGTCAAAACTCTCATTAGTTCATCCTCAAGCCATCTGACTGCCAACTCGGTTTTCAATTCCATAACTATAGCACATTATCATAAAATTTAAATGAAATGGCTACGTATAAACTTACCGAGCGAGCAGCAACCTTTTAGCGACATATCATGATATATATAAACATATACATACACATATATCTACATTGCATTGACTCAAATGGAGTGCTTAATGAACTGAAGTAAACTAATAGAGTGTGAAACTAGCTTGCATTCATATTTCACAATTACGAAGTAAGCATGCCAAGTTCAAGTCATTTCAAGCATAATTTAACTAACTTAACACGCATCGATTCAAACATGCTTATGCCGTTTCAGGGGGTACTTCCAAACATGATTTAGCTAACTTAGCAAGCATCGATTCAAGGCATTCTTAGTTCTTTTCGGAGTAAGTTTCAAGTACAAATTAACTAACTTAACAAGTATCAATTCAAAGCAATAAGCATGCCTAATTCGTGTCACTTTTAAAGCATAACTTAGTCGCGTTAAGGCTTACGTATCTGTTTTAACTAACCATGGATACTATGTCGTTTTCAAGGTCATTTTAGGCATAAATTGACCATATTAGCATGCATCGACATAAGGAACTCCTTTATCATTTCAAAGGCCATCTTTAAACTTGAATCAACTAACTTGACATGCATTGATTTGAAGCGTTCTTAGGTTGTTTTGAAGCTACTTTCAACCATAAATTAGTTAATTAAACGGGCATCGATTCGAAGTCATTTCCAAGTATTAATTAACTAAAGTAACATATATTGATTCAAGGCATTGTTAGATTATTTCAAAGTCACTTTCAGGTATGAATTAACTAAACTTAACACACATCGATTTAAATTCAATTCAGCTAAAATAGAACATGCATAATCTCAATTAATCTAACTAATCCTAAATAGATGTGCACCATAACTTAAGGCGAAAACATTTTCGAAATTACTAGTGCTTAGGAGGTGAGAAACACCCACCTGGACTCCAAGCTAGATGACCTGATTCCTTGGCTAATTGGGCTACTCATACTGGCCATGGTGGTGGTGGTGCTTGGTGGTTCTGATGTCTGCTAGGGTTTGATCGGTGGCATGCATGTAATTGGTTCGTTCCTTGCTGCCCCACTCAAGAGCTACTACTACTGAGACCCGCGGTGGTCGTCGGAACCACGCCTGGTTGCTAGCATCTCAACTCCGTTTGGCTCTCCCCCTCATTCCTCCTTCTTGCTCGTCCTCTCTTTATCTCTCTTCGTGATGGTGCGTGGGTCGGCCGGTGCCTGACTTGCCGGTGCGCCGCCGTCACCCTTGGCCCTGGCTTGCCCTCCGTTGACCCCTCTCTCTCTTCTGTTCGTGGTTTCTGCGGCTGGAGTCACCGAGAATCCCCCCTCTTCTCTTCATATTTGCCGTGAAAAGAAAGGGTGGGCTTTGCCCTCTTTTTCGATTGATTTTATTTCATTTTATTGCTTGTCCCTTCAACAATATCGCTAGTCTAATCTCCTATCTCATGTCCTAACCCAAATCGACGATATAACCCAAATCAATGGTTATTCGTTCCCAATTATATATAGGTAGGTTCAAATTAATAAACAATGAACTAATTCTAATGTTAACAGTCATCGTAACATTTTTGAACTCATAATAATATTAATAGCGACAAGAATATTCTTCTTAATAAAATTATTACTCACATAAGCACATCGATAATAATTTTACTCGTATAGTTACTAAAAATACAATTTTATAATGTAAGAAGGCAAAACATTCAGCCTGACGAAAAATAAAGAATGTTGGTGTTACAATACTTATATATATAGGGGTATGTGTGTATGTGTGTGTGTGTGTGTGTGTGTGTGTGTATGTATATATGTACATATATGTATATCTAGCTGTATATATATGTATATATATATATATATATATGTGTGTGTGTGTGTGCGTGTGTGTGTGTGTGTGTGTGTATACAAACACACATATATATGTATATATATATATATATATATATATATATATATATATATATATATATATGTAACACCCCC
>JACYFF010031958.1:50817918-50862650 GCA_017589665.1 Selenicereus undatus
TGTGTGTGTGTGTGTGTGTGTGTGTGTATATATATCTATATATATATCTATATCTATATATCTATATATCTATATATATATATATATATATATATATATATATATATATATATATATATGGCCTAAAGCAGGCATTAGGAGTTTCCCGTAGGGACTTAAAAGAAAAGAATCAATGCAGGAACTTTACCCAATGGTAGGCAGTAGGGTTGTAGCTGCAGTCTATAGGTTCTAATGCAGAGCAAGTTCCGAGGTTGGGCCTACTCTCACAAGTTAGGGTCTTGAAACTAGTTGGTCCAGTGTTGACCCGAAGTCCCCCGAGGTCAATACCCTTGAGAAGATCAAAGTAAGTTTAGGAAAGGTGGTTGAGCAATTAGTAATCCATAAATGACGAGTTTACCTGCACAATCCTCTCTAAAGCGCCTCATTAGTTTGTTTACCTACACAATCCTCTCAAAACCAGCTCATTAGCTTATGTTCAGTTTTGTGGGCAGAATGCTTCACCTCATTTCTAGCTCCGATTTATCCTAGCAAATGATCCCTAATTTCTATAAATTATACATAGATAGAAAGCTGCAAATGTGTACTTTCAAATAAATCTTAAATCACATTAAATTCTAAGCATTGAGAAAGTTCTGGACTAAAAACGAAGCAAGTGTCGATCCAGGATTGGAAAATGCATGGTTTTAATTATGGGCTTAATTGAGCAGGTTACAGCTGTAGTTTTGGAGATTAATCAACACGGGGTGATTCTTCATACACAAAGGAAGATTTTCCAAGTTGAGGAGCCTCCATTGGTGGAGTCTTCGTAAAATTATCTAGACAATGGAGGATGAATCCTGGAAAATACAGCTCATCTTGATTGTAATTATCTGAAGCATCTTGCCTTATTTTCCTAGGATAGTTTGTAAGCCTCCTATTAGCCCACTTGCCCCACTAATGTACAACTAATTCCCCCTCTAATTACATATCTATAGACCTAATTACCTCTATGAAAATACAAACTTGATGAATGATATGAGAGCTTGAAGCTTGATTTTCCTCAAATTCTTTCTCTCTCTAAGGAGGGTGGTGATTTGAGTTCATCCTATTAATCTAATCCTTGGTGCTAAGACTTTAGAGGCTCAGAGGGTGGGTTGATTTAATCTAGGTGCTGGTTTAACCTTTAGTGTAAATATATCCTCTTTGATTTATCGCTTGGTCACATATTTCAAGTATTTATTTATCTCCATTAGAGGCTTTCTTCTAATTGGGGATTCTCTCTCTTGGTTGATCTTTGAAAAGATTATCCTTCAACATCTATTGCGCTCATATACATGAATTCTATACCTTTTGGTCAAATGGAATTCACCGTGCATCAATTTGGTATCAGAGCAAAAAGATCCTATCCCTTCATAACATCCATTCCATCAATCCTTGTGTTGGAATGGTTTAAAGTTTCCTCCTTTCTATACTATTTTTTTCTTCAGTTCTCCATCTCCAAATCTTTTGTTTAGTCCACAAAGAACCCTAAATATAGCCCAAACACAATCCCTAACCTGAGCACATCCATAAAACTCCACAAAAGGTCTTCAGAAAAAAAAAATCAAATACCCTAGGTAGAGATTTTCATAGCCAACTTGTGCTGCCTAGCACAACTGTGTCTCTTTCCTGCACTCTTGATTCCTATTCCAGATATCTAATCTGAGCCCTCGTGCCATTGAACACGACCTTGCCCCCTGATTTTTCACTATTGTCTCCTTTTCACCTTTCTATTAGCCATGACTGGTGAGGGAGATCCTTCTCCTGCCTTGAACATTTCTCTTGAGCAAGCACATAAGAGAGGTAGGGCCCTTGTAGAGTTTCAAGGGAAAATAAGGAAGCTCACTCATGTGGTTGCTCAAGTAAGGGAATCCTCACCACAAAACCCTTATCGATAAGGCTACGATGCTCGTTCTATTGACATCAAGTACTCTTCCTCCCATAAAGACTTTGATGGTGAGAAAGAAAGACCAAGAAGAAGATGGCATCCGTCGGGAACTCAAAGTTGAGGCCCCGGAATTTATGAGAATCTTAACCTAAAGAACTATCTTGATTGGGTTCAAGCCCTCTAGATGATCTCTAAACTCAAATATTACAATGATGAGAAGGTCTTCAAGTTGGCCATTCTTAAGTTGGAGGGGTATGCTTCTTTATGGTATGAGCATTTAAAGAAGAGTAGGGCTAGAGAAGCCAAAGCAAAAATCGAGACTTGGTCTAAGCTCAAGAAGCATATGGGCAAGAGATTTCTACCCCCTCCTTGTAAGCAAGAACTCTATCTCAAGATTACCTCCCTCAAGTAAGAGAATCTAAAGGCAAAAGAATGTATTAGGGAGTTTAAACAACTTTAAATAAGGGTTGGCTTGGATAAAGAACACTAGAACTCAAGATTGCTAGGTTCATTAAAGGATTATCCCCTAACATTGCTAACAAGGTGGATTTACAAACTCACGTATCCTTTGATAATGTGCGCCACCTAGCTATTAAGGTTGAGAAGCAATTTAAGGGTCAAAAAGCCTTTGAAACACCTCCTCTATTCGCCCTTCAAGTACCCCTAAGGGTTACTCAGACCCAACAAAGCTATCCACATCGGTCAAAGCCATTGAAGAAGTTACTAGTGAAGAGGAAGTAGAGGATGAGGATCAAACTTTGATCACTCCGGATGAGGATGAACTCTTGGTGATTAGAATAGCACTCCATGTCCAAAAGGCTCCTTGTGAGCCAAGCCAAAGGGAGTAATTTTCCATACCCAATGCGCTATTGGAGGCAAGGTGTGTGACCTCATCATTGATGGAGGAAGTTGCACCAGCTTCCACAATACTTATTGACAAGCTGCAATTACCCACGAAGGTGCATCCCACCTCTTATGCTCTCTAATGGCTCAAACAAGGAAGCGAGGTAACTGTTTCTAAATAGCACTTATTTCATTTGTGGTTGGTCCATATTGTGGTGAAATGCTTTGTGATGTCCTTCCTATGGATGCACATCACCTATTACTTGGTAGGCCTTGGTCGTTTGATAATCATGTGATTCATAATGGGTATGCCAATACTTATGCAATCAAATACATGAGTCATAATCTTACTTTAACACTGCTACCTCCACCTAAACTCCTAAAATCTAAACTAGGGAAGGAAGTGAGAAAAGCCTATTCATGAGTGAAACACGGATAGAGAGAGCCATTAGTAAAAGCAAGCCTTTATGTTCTTTACGTATGGTAGAATCAAACACAAGTGAAGGAGTGAAACCCATGCATCCCCTAGCTCAATCACGCTTGTGAGAGTTTGAGGATGTGTTCCCCAATGATTTACCCTAGAGGCTACCTTCTTTGAGAGGAATTGAGCACCAAATTGATCTCCTATCAGGTGCTCCTTTGCCAAACAAATCAGCCCATAGGTGCAATCTCAATGAATCAAAAGAGCTTCAATGACAAGTCCAAGAATTGCTTGATCGTGGGTACATTAGGGAAAGCTTGAGTCTGTATTCAGTTCCCAACCTTTTGGTACCTAAGAAGGATAGCACTTGGCATATGTGTGTTGATTCTGGGGGCACAAACAACATCACCATCAAGCATTGATTCCTTATTCCTCGATTAGATGATATGCTTGATGAGTTATATGGGTCCAGGGTCTTTTCCAAAATTGACCTTCAGAGTGGCTATCACCAAATTAGAATGAAAGAAGGAGATGAATGGAAAATCGCCCCTAAGGCCAAGTATGGAATATATGAGTAGCTTATGATGCCATTCGGTCTATCTAATACTCCTAGCACTTTCATAAGACTCATGAATGAGGACTTGAGACCATTCATTTAGAAGTTTGTTATGGTATATTTTGATGATATTTTGGTGTATAGTTATAATGAAAATTTCTCATGTGGAGCATCATTCTCAAGTGTTCAAAGTATTGAGATAACAAAAGTTATACGCTGAACTTGAGAAGTGTAAATTCTTCACTCCTCAAGTTATCTTTCTTAGCTATCTTGTGTCCGATGAGGAAATTCAAGTTGATGAATCTAAAATTGAGGCTATCAAGAGTTGGCCTACTCCCACCTCCATCATGGAAGTGCGAAGCTTCCATGGGTTAGCCTCTTTCTACTGATGGTTCCTCAAAGACTTTAACTCCATTATGGCTCCCTTAATCGAATACATGAAGAAAGGAAGCTTTAAGTGGACAAAAGCTGCCCAAAGGGCCTTTGAAACCATCAAGGATAGGCTTTGTTCGGCTGCTATCTTAGCTTTTCCCAACTTTGATCTTCTATTTGAAGTTGATTGTGATACTAGTGGCATTAGGATCAATGCAGTTCTCACTCAAGCTAAGTGCCCTCTGACTTTCTTTAGTAAGAAGTTGAATGGTTTAAGACTTAACTACTCCACTTATGATAAGAAATTCCATGACATTGTTAGGATTTTGAAAATTAGAGTCATTACCGCACGCCCGAGCACTTTGTGCTCCATTCAAATCACAAGACACTATCCTACATTTATACTTAACACAAGTTGAACACAAGATATGCCAACTGGGTTGAGTTACTTCAATCTTTAACCTTCTCTTGTAAGCATAAAAGGGGGGAAGAGAATATTGTGGTTGATACCTTATCAAGGACATATGCTCTCCTTTCGATCCTTGAAGCTAAGGTTCTTGGATTTTTGTCCATCAAAACTATATACCATGAGGATGAAGTTTTAAGGAAGTGGTGGAGAATCCTTCTACCTTTGGCTCTTTCACTATGCAAGATGGTATCCTCTTCAAAGGAAACAAGCTTTGGATCTCCTAAAGTCCTCTAAGGGACTTGATTGTCAGGGAGGCTCATGAAGGGGCCTTAGCTTGTCACTTTGGCATTAGCAAGACCTTTGAGATACTTAAGGAGCATTTTTATTGGACCAAGAGGGGTGGAGATGTTCATAAAGTGATCACAAGATGCAATATTTTTCACATGGCTAAGAGCCATTTCCATCAAGGCCTCTACACTCCTCTTCTGGTCTCCTCAATGCCTTAGGATGACTTTAGCGTGGACTTCATTGTGGCCTTTCCAAGAACCCCTCGGGGAAAAGATGCTATCATGGTTTTGGTGGATCGATCTCCAAGATGGCTCACTTCACTGCATGCCACAAGATTACATTGCGGACCTCTTCTTTCAAGAAATTGTGAGGCTCCATGGTATTCCAAGAACCATCATTTTGGATAGGGATTCCAAGTTTCTATCTCACTTGTGGAGATCCCTAGGGACACTTGTGGGGTCTAAGTTAACTAAGTTGCTTTTTAGCACTACATGTTGTCCTCAAATCAATGGACAAATGGGGTTGGCAAATAGAACTCTCATAGCCTTGCCAAAGCAGATTAGAAGTCCATTTGGCCAAATAAAGGCTTCATCATCTAAATGAAGACCCAATAAGATGAACACCTCTAAAACAACACAAAATGGAGGAAAACCCAAATCAAAAGGAAACTCTTTTGATTCCTAAAGGAACACCAAGATATGCAACCCACCAATTGATCCCCTAAAGCCTAAGCACCAAGGATTGATATAAAGGGATGACTCCAAACCACCACTCTAAAAGAGATAAAGATTAGGAGATTTTTGAGAGAGAAAATAGCCTCTAGCGTTTTCATTCATTCATAATCATCAAAGCCAAATATAATACAATAGATGAGGAATTAAATACCAAGATACCCCCTCCCCCAAGCTTAGTACTAGCCAATATCATTAAAAGGATTTTGTCCAAGAAAATTCAAGCTAATTGTACAATTAAAGGGGCACAACTAGGGGATATTGGTGTGCTGGAGTTTGGCTGCACATTCCTTCCTATTGGTGATGTCATTCATCTATCTAAATGGAGGAGATTAAGGTGGGGATTTTTGTAGGAGCCTTCTAGAAGAGTCTATCAGTGACCCACCAAGTTTGGACCCTTAAGTCGCCCATTTGATGACCCAAATAAATCCTTGAGTAAAAACGTGCACCTCTAGACCCTATACTGACCATGGCTGGATTAAAAACCCATAACTTGCTCGATTCTTTGAATTTGATGATGCTCTTAGGCTTGTTGGAAAATAGACATCTGGGGCTTATCCATCCATGCAAAATTTATCCAAAATGGATCCCATTTACTCAGCCAAAAATCAGCTACAAATCAGGTCATATGCTCTGCCCATATAAGGAAGTAAGATAAAATAAGGTGACTTAGAGATAAAATAGCTAGGCTCCTTATTTAGGCTACTGAGTGCCATGCCACCTCTCCTAAGCTTACTTTGGGTCCCTTAAGGCTCCCAAAACAACAAGGACTTGGGAGAGCAAAATACTTGGGTACCACCCTCATAGGTGACTAAGGGCCCAAGTTAAATCCAAGTCGTGATGTCGATAAGGAGGTTAGGCTTCATGGTTTGCTCCGCATTAACCTCCCCTCATTAAAGAGGATTTGCCCTCAAATTGCTAATGTTCTCATCTTTATCCTCAATGTACGGAGTGAGGTCTCCAACATTAAAAGTGGCGAAGATGTACAAGTCACCCGTAAGCTCTACCTTATAGGCATTGTCTCCCACTCTTTGCAAGATCTTGTAGGGGCCATCTCCCCTTGCCATGAGCTTACTTTTTCTCTTGAAGGGAACCTCTCCTTTCTCAAAAATAGCAATATACGATCTCCCAGTTTAAACTCAAGATGAGTTCAATTTTTGTTGGCCTTAGCCTTATATTGCTTATTTACCTTCTCAATTTGAGCTTTTACTTGCTCATATAGTTTCTTCATAGCTTTAGCCCTTTCCTCAGCTTCAAAGCTCACTTTGGACTCTTAAGGAATGATAATGAGATCAAGCGGAGTGAGAGGGTTGAGGCCATAGCATACCTCAAAGGATAAATAAGTAGCATAGGAAGGAGTCCGGCTATGGGCAAACTCCGCATGGGGAAGCTTGGAGTCCCAATCTCTTAAGCTCTTACTCACCATATCTCTCAACAAGGTAGTGAGTATGTGGTTGGTCAGTTCCATTTGTCCCTCAGTTTAGCGGTGGCAAGTGATACTAAAAGTAACTTACTTCCCACTAGCCTACGTAGGCTCCTCCAAAAGTGTGATAAGAACTTGGTATCTTTATTTGATACAATAGTCCTTGGAATCCCATGAAGCCTCACAATTTCTTAGAAGAAGAGATTTGCAATATATGTAGTATCATCACACTTGTGGCAAGTAACAAAATGTGTCATCTTGGAGAACCGATGAACAACTACCATGATGGCATCTTTCCCTCGAGGGGTTCGTGGAAGGGCCACAATGAAGTCTATACTAAGGTCTTCCCAAGGCCTTAAAGGAAACGAAAGAGGGCTGTAAAGGCCTTGGTGGAAGTGACTCTTAGCCATATGACAAATGGCATACCTTGAGATTACCTTGTGGACATCCCCACCCATCTTAGGCCAATAGATGCGCTCCTTGAGGATCTTAAGGGTCTTGTTGATATCAAAATGACTGGCTAAGGCTCCTCCATGGGCCTCCTTGACAATCAAGTCCCTTAGAGGACTTTTGGGGATGCATAACTTATTTCCCTTAAAGAGGAAACCTTCTTGCAAGGTATAAGTGCCATAGGTAGAAGGATATTCAACCACCATATTGAAGTCTTCATCTTCTATGTACAAGGTCTTGATGAATAGAAACCAAGAACCTTGGAGAATTACCAAGATTTGTCTTCATCGAAGGTAGAATTGGAGAAACAAAATAAGTACTTGTGAAAGCAATTGGGAAAGGACATCAAACAGAAGCAGAAGGCTCTTGAAAGTCCAGCTACATCTATTCATGACGATGAAGACGTAAGTAATCTGAATAGTTCGTCAAGTGAAGAAGAACCTTTAAGAAGGGTTAGAGGTGCTAGAAGAACGCCCCAAAACTCAAACGATTTCAAAGTTGAAATTCCTAAGTTTGAGGGTAAACTGGATACAAATGAATTCTTAGAATGGTTACACACTGTGGAATGAGTTTTTTTTATTACAAGGACATTCCAGATGACAAGAAAGTGAAGTTGGTTGCACTTAGGCTTCGAAGGTATGCGTCCCTTTGGTGGACGTTTGTGCTGAGAGAACCAAAAACAGAAAAGGCAAAATCAGAATCTGGGAGAAAATGAAATCCAAATTGAAGTATCGATTCCTCCCAACAACATATCTCCAAGACAGTTATTCCCAACTGTAAAATCTGACTCAAGGGAATTTAACTGTTGAGAAATACACAAGAGAGTTCGGAAATCTCCTAATTAAATGTGACATTCAAGAGCCTAAAGAGCAAACAATTGTTAGATACTTGGGTGGCCTTGATCCTAAGTATTCTAATGTTGTTGAGTTGCAGCAATATACCACATTTGACGAACTTTGTGTGTTAGCACACAAAGTTGAACAACAATGAAGAAACAAACCAATCAAACGTGATTTCCCAAAACCTCCAATTCATACTTCACCTTTTAATAAAGGGAGTCTGAATTTTCCTCTAAGATCATACCCACAAAATCTGTCTTCCCTTACGCCACAAAGAACCCAAACTCCTCAAAATACCCAGCCTGTACCACGACTAGCACCATGGCCCCAATCTCAACCTGGCCAAGAACGTCCCTATCAATTTCCAATGAGTAATCGACGCTGTTTTAAGTGTTAGGGACTTGGGCATATCGCTTCTGATTGTCCAAACCGAAGAATTATCACTCTTGCTGAATAGGATGCAATAAGAGAAAAAGATCAAGTCGAGGAACAGAAAGAGAACGAAGAAGGAGAACAGGAGGATGAACAGGAGGAAGTAGTTGAAGCTGCAGATGAAGGAGAAATGCTAGTACTTTGAAGAGTACTTAGCAATCAACGTGGAGCAAAGGATGAACAACAGGAAAACATCTTTCACTCCCGTTGCACTTTCGAGGGTAAAGTATGTTCTTTGATAATCGACGGATGCAGTTGTGCTAACGTCGTTTCATTGAACATGATTGAGAAATTAGGTCTCCAGGCCACGGTACATCCCCACCCATACAACATCTAGTTGCTCAATCAGATTAAAGGTCTTCAAGTTAATTCCAGGTGTTTGATTTCATTATCGATTGAGAGGAATTACCGAGATGAACTATGGTGTGACGTGATCCCAATGAACACATGCCATATTCTTTTAGGACGTCCTTGGATGTATGATCGTAAGGTTATGCATAATGGATTTCTAAATACCTATTCCTTCTCTAAAGAAGAAAGAAGATTACTTTGGTGTCGTTGTCTCCATCCGAACTTTCCAAACACAAACTACCAAAAAGCCCTGAAAGATCAGATATGTGATTTGCCTGCAGTGAGCCTTTACTGAAAGCATCTTATCATGAGTTAAGAGCTTTCAGAGAGTGGATTTTAGCCACTCAAGAAGAATCTAAATCACCTTTACCAAACCATCCAATAGCTAAATCGTTACATAAATGGTTTAGTCATGTATTTCCAGAAGAGATACCCTCTGGATTAGCCCCGAAAGGTGATATGCAGCATCATATCAACCTTATTCCTGGTTCAATACTTCCAAACAAACCTGCTTATAGAATGCACCTAAAATACACTTTTGAAATTCAGAAGCAAGTGGAAGAATTGATGGCTAAAGGATTAGTTCGAGAATCCTTAAGTCCTTGTGCCATTCTTACACTCCTAGTACCAAAGAAAGACGGGGGTATACGTATGTGTGTTGATAGTCGAGCTATTAAGAAGATTACTTTCAAGTACCGGTATCCAATACTGAGACTTGAAGATATGCTTGACGAGTTGCCTGGCTCGAGGGTATATTCAAAGATTGACCTGCGAAGCAGTTATTATCAGATTCGAATTCAAGAAGGTGACTAGTGGAAGACGCTTTTAAAACAAAGGTTGGTTTATTCGAATGATTGGTGATGCCATTCGGTTTATCAAACGCTCCGAGCACCTTTATGAGGCTAATGAATCAAGTATTCAAACATTATATTGGCAAGTTCATTGTCGTTTATTTTAATGATATTCTGATCTTCAGCAAAGGGGAGAAAGAGCACCAGAATCATTTGACTGAGATTATGAGGGTGCTTAAACATGAAAGTTATACAAGAATCTCAAAAAGTGTTCCTGTTTCACTTCTAAAGTCACTTTTTTGGGGTATATCATGACTGCTAAAGGAATTGAAGCTGATGAAGCCAAGATTGAGGCTATTCAAAGTTGGCCTATGTCACAGAGCATACATGACGTCCGTAGCTTTCACGGACTTGCTTTGTTCTACTGATGTTTTATTCAGAATTTCAGCACTATTACTGCACCAATGACCGAGGTGCTTAAGGGCACATCTTTTAGATGGACCCATAAGGCACAAATGACCTTTGAAGAAGTGAAGTGATGTATCTTGAAGGGATGGCACGAAAATGCAAGATAGAATTCAATAGCTAAAGATTAAACAAGCTAAAATTCAAGTTAAGTCTAAGCAAAACCCGTTGGATAATCAATGAAAGAAGGATAATATAAACCTTTGTTTGGATACAGAAATACCACCAAACTCAAGTTTAGGGTCCCTAAGCTTGGATTAAAATACAGAAACACCACTTAATCAAGGATTAGGACTTACTTGATCACCACTTTAATAGACCAAATTAAGGATAAGCAAGTGAAGTGTTTAAGTGTACGAAAGCTAGAATACTCTCAAACTGATTTTCATTCAAAGTAGGTTATAAAATACAATCTGGTCGTAAGTATGCTTTAGTACAAGCCTAGCAAGTATCCAACCAACCTAGCTAGCTAGTGGAGGTTTCCTTCCTAGGGAGGAAACGTATTAACTAGTTTAATCCTCAAGGTTAGTACAAATCAGTTTACTAGCTTGTTTAACTTAAACTAATTGCAATCAAAATACAAAGGAAAGCAAGACAAATGATGATTATAATCTTTAATACATGTAATTAAATCTAATACATCATATTACTAAGGGGAAGGGGAGAAAAGCAGTCGTAAAGTAGAGTTCCTTTTCCGCCAGCCAATCTAGGTGAAGAGCATACTTTCTTCCTTTGCTTTCCTATTGGCTTCTCTTCCCAAAATGCTGATTTTGTAGCTCATGATTGTGTTTGTAGACTCCTTGAGGCATGTGTGAAGCTAGCAAGCAAGAACACCACTTAAGAAACCCATGGGAGAAGGAAAAACACGTAGCTGCTGTAACGAGGTTCTAGGAGCAAAATTAACCTGGTATTCTGACTTCGTTTAAACCAAGCAAAAGTGGTCGTGATTCTGATTTCAGGCCATGGGGGGAAACCTTAGGGTGTGTACAAGCCCCCCTGTCAAAAAACTAAGGTTAAATCATATTTAAGTAGAAGATTTCCACTAAAACATTTTGCCGTGCAGTTTTGAACCAAAACTGGCAGGTTGGACAAAATGCCTTGATCTCTTGACTTCGAATGTGCATGATTAGAATTTAATACTTGGTCCTAAAATTTAACATCATGAGGAATCCAAAAATGTAAAAATATCAATCTTAAGACATAATGTAGCTTAAGAAATGACATGAACAATACCTTCTGGCCGTGTAACCCAGTTACTTCCATTTGGTTCTTTTCCACAATGTGAGCCATTGCGTGGACCTTGGAGCTTGCATAGGACCTTATCGGACTTGTAGGACCTTATTCCATGTCTTGGTTGGTGGGGACTCCATCATCCTCCCCTTGTTGAGAAGATTTGATCCTCCCATCAGCAATGTAATCATCTGCTTGGCAAGCGCTCAAGTCAGCTACATTGAATGTGGCTGAAACTCCGTAGTCACCTAGAAAATCAACCTTATAAGCATTGTCATTTATCATTTCAAGTACCTCAAATGGACCATCAGCCCTTGGCATTAGCTTGGTCTTCCTTTTGGATGGAAATCTCTCTTTCCTTAAGTGCATCCACATGAGGTCTCCAGGTTGAAATACCACCTTCTTCTTATGCTTGTTTGCTTAAGCTTGATATGATGCGTTAGCCTTCTCCATTCTGCTCCTTACCAACTCATGAATCTTCTAGATTTCTTCCACTTTTGAAGCTGCATCTGCACTTGGCTTTTGATCTAATGGCCTTGGAATGAGATCAAGAGGACTAACAGGATCAATCCCATAGACCACCTTGAATGGTAATAGCCTAGTAGCCTTGCTTAGAGCCCTGTTATAAGCGAACTCTGCATGGGATAAAAGCAAATCCCAAGCCTTGGTAATAGGTTTAATCAAAGTCCTTAGAAGTCTTCCTAAGGTTCAATTAGTAACCTCAGTTTGCCCATTAATTTGTGGATGACAAGTGGTACTATACTTCAGTTTAGTACCCAGTTTCTTCCACAAGGTAATCCAAAAATGGCTTAAAAACTTAGTATCCCCGATAAAAAACAATTGATGTAGGTATACCATGTAATCTAGCCACCTCCATGAAATACAACTCAGCAGTACATGTAGCATCATTAGTCTTGTCATATGGAATAAAATGAGACATTTTAGAAAACCTATCTACTATAACAAAGATGGAGTCTTTGTTCCTTTGGGTTTTAGGCAGTCCAAGAATGAAATCCATACTTACATCAACCCAAGGAGTAGTAGGCATAGGTAAAGGTGTGTATAGGTCGTGGGGTAAGGAGTGACTTTTGGCCACTTGACAAGTGCCACACCTCTTTAGAATGTCTTGAACGTCTTTCTCCATGGCTGGCCAATAGTAATGCTCCCTTAGCATAATGAGTATCTTGTTTTCACCATAATGACCAACTATAGAACCTCCATGAACTTCCCTAATTAGAAGCTCTCTTGTGCTACAGTTTGGTACACATACCCATGTACCCTTGAATAAGAATCCTTCTTGAATCAAGAAATCTCCTTTGGGGTGTTTTAGACAGTCAGCAAACAACTCCCCATCATCTTCAGCATACAAAGCTTTTAGATGCTCAAAACCAAGTAAATAAGCATCTAATTGAAATAAAAGAAGATACCTCCGAGATAGAGCATCTACACCTTGATTCAGTTTTTCAGATTTATACTCGATTGTAAAGTGATATGATTGGAGAAACTCACCCCACTTGGCATGTCGTGAGTTTAACTTGTGTTGGCCTTGAATATACTTCAAAGCTTCATGGTCAGAATGTAGGATAAATGCACTTGCAAACAAATAATGATTCCAGTGCTCTAAACATCTCACAATAGTATAGAATTCTTTATCATGGGTGGAGTACTTTCTTCTTGCATCACAAAGTTTCTCACTAAAGAATGCTAAACGTTTACCTTCTTGAATAAGAACACCACCTATACCAACTCCAGAGGCGTCACACTCAGCTTCAAAGACTTTACTAAAGCACGACAAGTGGTGCTTGAGTAAGCCTTGTCTTGATCTCTTCAAAGGTAGATTGAGCTTTTGGTGTCCATACAAATGATGTACCCTTGATAACTTCAGTCATAGGAGCCATAATAGTGCTGAAACCTCTAATAAACCTCTTGTAGAATAAAGCTAACCCATGGAAAGCTCGGACATCATATATACTCCTTGGAACTAGCCATGACCGAATTCCTTCAACCTTGCTCTCATCTGCTTTTATGCCTTCTCCAGTAACTATGTAACCTAGAAATGTAACTTCAGGAGTGAAGAAAGCACATTTCTTAAGGTTACCAATAGATTTTCACGTTCCAGAACAAGCATCACTTGAGTTAAATGGTCTTAATGTTCATGCTCATCCTTGGAATAAACCAGAATATCATCAAAGTATACTGCCACAAAATTGCCTATATACGGCTTGAATACTTGATTCATCAATCTCATGAAAGTACTAGGTGCATTTGAAAGACCAAAGGGCATAACCAACCATTCATAAAGCCCTCCTTTAGTCTTGAAAGCTGTCTTCCATTCGTCATCTTCTCTAATCCTTATTTGGTGGTATCCACTTCGAAGATCTATCTTGGAGAACACCTTAGAGCCATACAATTCATCTAGCATATCTTCAAGTTTAGGTATGGGATACCTATATTTGATTGTAATCTTGTTAATGGCCCTACTATCCACACACATACGCATCCCACCATCCTTCTTTGGCACCAAAAGAGTAGGAACAGCACAAGGACTCAAAGACTCATGGATTAAGCCTTTAGCCTTCAACACTTCAACTTGACATTGTATCTCCATAGTCTCCTTCGGATTCATCATATAAGCTAGCTTATTAGGTAGGATGGAACCAAGAATGAAATCAACGTGGTGTTTGATGTCCCTTTTAGGAGGCAAACCCGTAGGTAGCTCCTCAGGAAACAAATGACAGAAGTTTTGTATAAGTGCTTTGGCAACGGGGTGAGTGGGTAAAGGACTTGCTAGTTCATCTTGAATGCTCAATATCCACTCTTTAAAGGCCTTAGACTCATGCTGGGATTTAGTATAGGTTCACTTACAGATAGTAGCAATTCAGATTGCTTGGGTTTGTGCTAAGGCTTGATTTTGTGGAGTTTAGACAGGGGTAAAGGAGCTAGAGTAATCTTCTTGCCATCCTTCGTAAAAGAATAGGTATTTCGGTAACCACTATGCATAATCTTACGGTTATACAGCCATCGTCTTCCTAAAAGCATGTGACAAGCATCCATAGGAATAACATCACACCATAGTTCATCTTGATTGTTCTTTCCAATGGAGACAGAAATCAAGCACCGAGAGTTCACTTAGATCCCCCTTGCTTTGATTCAGCCACTAGATGTTGCAAGGGTGTGGATGAGTCATTGTTTGCAATCCTAGTTTCTCAATCATGCTTAGAGAAACCACATTTGCACAGGTCCCTCCATAAATAATCAAAGAACATACCTTCCCTTGGATAGTACAACGGGTATGGAATATGTTCTCTCTTTGTTCATCTTTCACTCCCTTTTGATTGATTAGAACTCTTCTCAATCCCAAGAGTTCTCCTTCATTAGCCTCTTCCACTACCTTTTCTTGAGTTTCCTCAAGTCCATGCTCACATTCATCTTCATTTTCTTCCTCCTCAAACTCCTCCTTCATGGCTGACCATTCGGCTAAAGTCACTACCTTGCGGTTTGGACAGTTCGAGGCTATGTGCCCAAGTCCTTGACATTTGAGGCACCTTCTCTTGCTTATGGGAATAGGATTGGGTCTATTTTGAGATGTTTGGTTCTTTTGTAGAGCTGGGGTTCTTTATGGAAAGGAAGGAAATGGATTTTGTGGCTTAGAAGTAGGATTAGAACTCCCCTTGTTAAAGGGTTGGTTATGGGTGTAAGGCTTTAGATTTTGGGGTTCAAGGGGCTACCTTGCCTTCTTTTGCTACTCGACCTTATAAGCCAGCACGTACACTTCATCAAAGGTAGTATAAGCTTGCAAGTCAACCACATTATCAACCTAAGATCAAGTCCTCCCAAGTATCTAACTATGGTTTGCTCTTCGGGTTCTTGGATATCGCACTTGATTAATAGCTTCTCAAACTCACGTGTGTACTTTTTAACACTCATGCTGCCTTGAATAAGGTTATGGAGTTGAGAGTAACACTCATGCTTGTGATTTTGGACTTTCTCTCCCTAACCCGTTTAGCACACAAATTTGTCCACCACAAATAAGCATACTTTCTAAGTCTTAAGGCCACTAACTTGACCTTGTTATCCTGTTGAACATCTTTCTACTTAAAAACTCTCTCAACAGTATGTAACCAATCTAAAAATTCTTTAGGATCAAGCTTACCTTCAAACTCCGGGATTTCAACCTTGAAATCATTAGTTTTTGCTTGCATCAGTGGTTCTGCCCTAGTCATTCTAATTGGTTCATCTTCACTAGATGAATCAACTTCATGACTATAGACTTGTTCTTACCTCCTTAGTTCAGATTGGAAAGCTTCTTCATTCATTTTCTGCCTTTGCTTCAAAACCGAACCAAGCTGCTTTCTTATATACTCATTTTATGCTTGAGTTTCTTGGTTTCATTGAGTATCCTCTTGAATCTTTTTTGCTAGCAATTTATTCTGCCTCATTAAGGCTTCAAAATTCTCTTCCAAACTCTTGCTAGAACTCATCTTGTTCACGGCTTGTGTTTGGATTCAAGCTAAGAATGTGCTTGGGAATTGAATGGAGAAATGAATTCTGGAAGGGGATGGACATACCAGGCCCAGGAGAAACCTAAGCTCTGATACCAAATACGATGTATCTTGAAGGGATGACACGAAAACTCAAGCTAGAATTCAAGAGCTAAAGATTAAGCAAACTGAAATTCAAGCTAAGTCTAAGCACAACCCATAGGATAATCAATGAAAGAAGGATAATCTAAACCTTTGTTTGGATGCAGAAACATCACCAAACTCAAGGTTAGGGTCCCTAAGCTTTGATTAAGATACAGAAACATCACTTAATCAAGGATTACGACTTACTTGATCACCACCTTAATCGACCAAATTGAGGATAACCAAGTGAAGTGATTAAGTGTATAAAGCTAGAATGCTCTCAAACTGATTTTCATTCAAAGTAGGTTATGAAATACAATATGGCCATGAGTATGCTTTAGTACAAGCATAGCAAGTAGCCAACCAACCTAGCTAGCTGTTGGAGGTTTCCTTCCTAGCGAGGAAACGTATTAACTAGCTTAATCCTCACGGTTAGTACAAATAAGTTTATTAGCTTGTTCAACTTAAACTAATTGCAATCAAAATACAAAGGAAAGCAAGACAAATGATGATTACAATATTTAATGCATGTAATTAAACCTAATACATCAAATTACTAAGGGAAGGGGGGGAAAGCAGCCGTAAAGTAGAGTTCCTTTTCAGCCAGCCAATCCGAGTGAAAAGCATGCTTTCTTCCTTTGCTTTCCTATTGGCTTCTCTTCCCAAAATGCTGATTTTGTAGCTCATGATTGTGTTTCTAGACTCCTTGAGGAATGTGTGAAGCTAGCAAGTGAGAGCACAGCTAAAGAAACCCATCGGAGAAGGAAACACACGCAACTGCTGTGACCGTGTTTTAGGAGCAAAATTGACCCGGTTTTCCGACTTCGTTTAAACCAAGCAAAAGTGGTCATGATTCTGATTTCAAGCCATGGGGGTAAACCTTAGGGTGTTTACAAATCCCCTTGCAAATAAATCAAGGTTAAATCATGTTTAAGTAGAAGATTTCCACTAAAATATTTTACCATGCAGTTTTGAACCAAAACTAGTAGGTTGGACAAAATGCCTTGATCTCTTGACTTCGATCGTGCATGATTGGAATTTAATACTTGGACCTAAAATTTAACATCATGAGGAATCCAAAAATTTAAAAATATCAACCTTAAGCCATAATGTAGTTGAAGAAATGAGCTGAACAAAACCGGGCACATTCTGGCCGTGTAACCCAGGTTACTTCCATTTGGCTCTTTTCCGCAATGTGAGCCATTGCTTAGAACTTGGAGCTTGCATAGGACCTTCTTGGACTTGTAGGACCTTCTTCCATGTCTTGGTTGGTGGGGACTCTATCGTGAAGGCTAAGCTAACGTAAGCACTAGTGTTAGCTCTTCCCTGTTTTGACAAAGTGTTCGAAGTGGAATGCAATGAATCTAGCATTGGTATTGGCGGTGTTCTTACTCAAGAGGGAAAACCATTAGCCTTCTTTAGTGAGAAACTGTGTGACTCGAGGCGAAAATACTCCACTTACGATAAAGAATTCTATGCTATAGTTCGATGTTTGGAGCACTGGAGTCATTATCATATGGCCAGCGAGTTTATTCTCCATTCTGATCACAAAGCTTTGAAGTATATTCACAGCGAGCATAAATTAAACTCCTGGCATGACAAGTGGGTCGAGTTTCTCTAGTCATTTCATTTTACTATACGGCACAAATCAAGGAACCTGAATAAACGTGTTGATGCCCTATCTAGAAGATATTTATAATTGTTCCAATTATATGCTTGTGTTCTGGGTTTCGAGCATCTAAAATTATTATACTCTGGATATGAAGACTTTGGGGAGGTCTATGGTGCGTGTCAAAAGCACCCAAAGATGATTATTTGATTCAAGAAGGATTTCTGTTTAAGGGTACGTACCTGTGTGTGCCTAAGTGCAGCACTCGGGAACTTCTGATTCGAGAAGTCCATGGAGGTTCATTAGCAGGTCATTATGATGAGACTAAAACTCTTACCATTTTGAAATAACATTATTATTGGCCTGGGTTGCATAAAGATGTCCAAGAGATTTTGAAGTGGTGTGCAACATGTCAAGTGGCCAAAAGTCATTTACTCCTGCAAGGGCTATATATGCCCTTACCAGTACCTACCCAACCTTGGGTTGACGTGAGCATGGTTTTTATTTTTGGTTTTCCTAGAACTCAAAGGGGAAAAGATTCCATATTTGCGGTAGTAGATCGATTTTCAAAGATGGCCCATTTTATACCCTGCAAAACAAGGCCAACAATGCTACCAATATTGTAGATTTGTATTTCAAGGAAGTGACTAGATTGCATGGTATTCCACGATCCATTGTTTCAGATGGGGTTACTAAGTTTTTAAGTCATTTCTGGGTCACTTTATGGAAGAAGCTGGGGACAAAACTGAAATACAGCAGAACCTGTCATCCCCAGACCAACGGTCAAACGGAGGTAACAGACCGAACCCTGGAACACTCCTCAGGGCTTTAATTTTGGCCTAGTCTAAGAAAGCTTGGGATCTTTTGTTACCACATGCAGAATTCGCCTACAACAGAGCCCCAAGTAGAGCAACTGGCGTATCACCCTTCAAGGTAGTATATGGGGCTGATCCCATAACTCCCTTAGATCTGACACTATGCCCCCTGGATCAAAAGCCCAGTGCAGATGCAGATCAGAGAGTCAAGGAAATTTAGAAACTGCACGAGAAGGTTAGGAATAAAATTGAGCAATCCAACCTATCATATTTTGCTCATGCAAACAGGAAGAAGAAGCAGAAGACGTTCTAGCCAGGAGATTTAGTTTGGATCCATCTCAGAAAAGAGCATTTTGCAACAAGATGCAAGAACAAGCTTATGCCAAGAGCAGATGGTCCATTTGAGATCCTAGAACACATCAACAATAAGGCTTACAAGGTGGATCTCCCTAGAGACTGTGGAGTTTCAGCTACGTTCAACATAGCCGATTTAAGTCCTTACGAAGAAGATGATTACCTGTACAATTTGAGGTCAAATCATTTCGAACAAGGGGAGGATGATGTAATTCAATCAAACACATCCCAGTTAAATTCCACAAGTCAAGGTACTCCAATTACACAAGTCCAAGTCTAAGGAACAAGCTCCATTTTATAAGTCTAAACGGAGATGGTACCCGGGTGTGCCCCATTGCACGTACTCGATTTTATTTTTATTATTTCATAGTTCAAATAACATCCAAATTGTGTAATTCTTATTTTTTAGCTCATTAGGATGTCTAGTTTATTTGTTATGTCAAGCACAAAGCCAGAAGAGCACGTTAAGGGGTCTATTTCAATCATTTTGTCAAAGTTGTCCAACAAACGTCTGAATCTGCACGGTTTAAAAGATCTGGCTGATTAAGGTACTTGATGATGTCCAAATCGTGATTTTCAAAAAGGGGGGTTTCTAGACATCTTGAGATTTCCATCCATTGAAGAAAACCACATATTAGTCATCAAAATACGGTGGCCCAATAGCAGCAAAGATTAAGCTCCATGCGCCACCTAGCAACCAGTTTCTTAGCAAGGGAGTTTTTCCTTCTTAGGTGGGTTTTCCTCCACCAAGGTGAGTATGTTCTTGGCTAGCTGCTTGAGCTAGTGACTCATCCATGAAGAAACAGCCATATGGAACAATGAAAAGAGGCCATTTTACAAGCATTCATTCGGACACTATGACAAGATGTGGCAAGCATGCATTCCTCTCCTTATTTTGAAGTGGAAGCCGTGTATTCATTCCTTCCAAGGAAGAAAAGGTGACTCTTGCTGCCTAAGATCATCAAGGATTAGCCTAAGTTGATTATTTTGAAGCTACTATACTCATTAGTAGTTGTTTTAGTTCGGTTATGAACTAAACCTGTACTCAGCATTATAAATATACTTAGTGAGCTTCCTTAACAATAAGTGATTTTCTATTGATTACCTAATGGCTACGAAAAGCCTTTAGGTGCCATTATAAGTAGTTTGTCACTCATTTTGTAACTCAGCATTGAGAAATTAAAATCAGAAGTTGAGTTATAAACTCCTCTGTGTTTCTTTAAATTCTCTACTTGTTTATCTCTAATTCGGCCAATTTGAGTGGTGTTCAAGTGAGTCTTAATCTTGATTAGGTGGTAAAATCTATACCCTAATCTAGGATTAAGGTCCCTGAAATAATTCTTAGTGGTAAAATCTATATCTAAGAAATGTTTTAGTTCTATCAATACCAAGTTCAGTGCCTGGACCTTGAATTCTCCTTTCCTCTCACGCCATCTCCCTTGCTTTCTCGTGCCATCGCCACTCTTTTCCCATAAACACTTAAGCTTTCCCTTCATTCCCCCTTTTCCCAACATGACTACATCAAAAACAGTCCTCGCAATTCTAAATAAGGATTTGACTTGACTCTAAGGCAATAGCCAAGAGTTAGGTTAAGGGGTTGATATACAATTGGTAATCTACTCACCAACATTACCAATTCAACAATGGCCTCTACTATGGTTTGAAAAGAAAGTAGTGAATTCTAAACAATTCCATGCAAGTGAAATTTTCTTGTGAGTTTATCTTGTTCAGTGATTTTACACATCAAAGACATGAACTTTTGTCGTCTCTTATTAAACCAGCCAGTTTAATATTTACATAATTGAAAATAAGGGGCAATAAATGCAAAAGAATGAATTTTGTGACCACTTATTTAATTACACAATTTTACTATTGAATATGCACAAAACCAAAGATAATCAAGGTTGATAGACAAGATCATGATAGTTAAAATTAATGCCAAAAAGTGAATTAAGATAACACATTCATTATTTTTGTTTATTTTTCAAAACTCATGTTCGTCTCGTTCAGAAAAGCTTTTATTTTGTGCTCCTTTGGACTCCAAATCAAATGTGGGTGGTTGGAGGCTAGTCCTAAAGAATTTTAGAAAATAATTTTTTTTGTATTTTTTGAGAAATTACTGTGTAAGAGTTTTGCTAAGAAAACTAGAGAAAGATAGAAAGGATCACTAGAGGAAGGACCATCACATTTAGAAAATTAGATTGCCTAGAGGCATCTTCTCACTACCAAGAGGGTGAGGAGAAGGAGAGTAAGAGAAGAGAACTCAAGAAAAGGCGAATGATCTCTCTAGCGACAGAAAAGAGAAGAGAACCAATGAATGTATGTCTCTATGTAAATGTGTCTTGATGTCTCTTCAAGAAAGATGAGAGGCTCCTTTCATAGTGGAAAAAGTTAGACTAATCCTCCTAAGGTTTACAAATTCAATTAAAATTGTATTCCATAAAATTGTTTAGGAGAAGGGTCTAAGTCAATTCAGCCAAAATTGCGAGCGAGGGAAAATACTTCCTAGAATCAATTGCATGAAAAGGAAGGCTACTCGCAAGCCGTTTGGTCTCGATAATAGGCCACTAGTCTAGGCAGTTTTCTAGGTCATTTAATTTTTAGCGAACTTTCTTGCTCATTCTCCACTTAGGTTAATTATTTTTTTATTTGAAATCTTATTGAGCATAATTTCTAATAATTCAAGTTTTATATCCATTGGATAATTTTAGAGAAAAGTGCCTTAGAGTGACATAGCGTCAGTTTGTACGCACCTCTCACTTACCGGCGCATATCTCTTCCTTTGCTTATCATATTTGAGCTTATAATATTTCGTTGGAAAGCACTTTTAACAAATATTGTGGTTGTGAACTCATATACCTTTTAACCCTGTGGGGAGATCGTAAATGAGGTATAAATTACCGTTAGAATCTTCATAAAATGGGCTAGTTTCGCCCTTATTTAGCTTTATTGCATATGTTTTGGAATCTTTGAGATGTTTTCCCAAACCTTTACTTAAAAAATATTTAGGAAGCCTAAAATGTAGTAGCTTTGGCACCAATGAGTCAAGTAAGTGTCATCAGGTGTCTATAACATCAGACTTAACAATCACCTTCCCATACGATCTTGTGCATACCCCAAAGTCATATAGATTGGTTCACTTTCTACCATCTTTAGGTCCCTACAACTCTCATGTGCTAGACACTAATCTCGGTGATTTCCCCTTGGATAATGCCAAACCTTTTTGAGCCCTACCTAATCTCCATTATCATTATGTCTCAGTTAACCTTGAACTAGCCCATAAGCCCAGTATGGGTGCTTGCTATAACTTTTAGATCAAGGCACACCAAACTCCTTATTGTGATAGATAGTAGAAACATATTTCATATACTCACGAGTCAAACATTTGAAGCTCAAGAAAAAATAAAATCCAAATTTGTATATTAACCTACCATAATAATCATAGTTCTACAAGTCGAAATTGCCCACATACAACCCATAGATTTTTCAAAATTTTCTTTATCAATATAGTCAAAACACCATAGAATATATTCACGACAGGAGCTAGTACGAGCAATTCCTATACTTAAGTTACCTCACTATCCTTCGACATCTAAGAAAGATAAGGATATTGAAAAAGACCATGGCAAAAAGTCTCCCCCACTTAGGACCAAATTAGGCATGTTTCTTTCATAATCGTGTGTTACCTGTTAAACTCCTTTTTAGCAGCCAAGACTCGAGTGAACAAATGCCCTATAGAATGTTTTAGTGTGTGAGGAACATTGAGACCTCACTCCTTTTTCCAGCATTCTTCATTTGTGAGCATTTTTGCATCCTGACCTGCCAGCATACCTAATTTTCCCAACCAGTAAGTACATTTGATGGAGCAGAAGCCCCTTTTCTCGGGCTACAAATTGTATGGCCTCCTCTCTATGCAAACTTAGTGTTATAGTTAGGATCTTGTTTTACGCTTTGTTAGAGAATAGATAGCAAACTAAGTTCTTCCTCTAAGTCATTGAAGTCTCATTGCTAAGTTAACAAACTTGAAGCTCGTGGTTAAATGAACACCCATACATGGAGCTACCAAAGTATTATCTGCTACAGCCTAATCACCCTTCCCTACTTTGATCTTCATTCCATTCCCTACCCACCATAACCAACACTCTTTCAACAAACTCTTAGCAGTCCACATGCGTCTTTATATGTAGCTTGGCTTATTTCCCTAATAAGCTTCTAAAAATTCATATTTAGGATAGTATTACTCCTTAAGCACATGTAGAAGAAGAGACTCATTGCCCTGCATAGATCTCCATGCTTACTTGGCATGTAGAGCTTCATTAAAAGTTGAAGGTCTCAGAATCCCATTCACCCCATGCATTTTTGGCTTGCACATGAACTCAAATATTGTCAGTGGATTTTGCACTTAGAATTAGCATAACCCCACCAAAAGGAGGCAATAATCGCATGAATCAAATCAAACAAACCATTCTGGAGCCTAAAAATGCTCACCATATTGTTGGAATAACCTGGATTACTACTTTAATATAATTTCCTTAACATGTTTTGATATAATTCACTCGTTACATTCATTCAATTTCTCTAAAATTCATTCCTTGAGTCCTGCGAAAGTAGCTTTGTTTAAGCAACTAAGGATAGTAGGGGACATAACTATTTACCATGATGATCTACTAGCATCAGTTGGGAGATCTCCTAAATTTCCTCTTAGATAATTGGCGTGAAATTCTTGCTGAAACTCGGACTTGCCAACATTAATTTGTTGGCTCGAATGCTCATCGTAGTTATAGACGAGTTTCATGATATTGGCTTCTTGAGAATTAGCACTGATAAGAATCACACTATCATCTACAAAAAAATAAGTGGGATATTTGGGGTGCATTCCTAATAATGACTACTCTATGAATGGATTTATGAGCTATAATTCATGAAATGAGACTTGAGAAAGCATTTGCACACAATGGAAAAAGGCATGGGGATATGAGGTCTCCCTATCTAAGACTACATAGGGGTGATGTAGAACCTTTTACTTTGACATTAATAACAAAAAAGTATACACAAGTATACCCTATCAATCTGACTTTGCACAAAGCCTAGTCTCTTATTTCGGCCACTAAGAATCCCATTCTATCCTATCGTAAACCTTACTCATGCTGATTGCATTCATGCCTTGTTTCCCACTTGTCTTCCTCTTCATATTGTTGAAAATCTCAAAGGCTATCGAAGCGTTGTGTGTAATTAAATGCTTCTACACAAAAGCACTTTATCACTTTAATACAAGGCCCGGCGGATCCTTTTTGTGGTAATTAGCCATTATCTTTGATAAGATCTTTTACATAACATTACTGAGGCTAACGGGTTTGTAGTAAATGATGAAATTTGGTTATTTCACCTTATGGATGAGAACTATAGTATTCACATTAGACATATCAATGTCCCTCTTCCATGCCCTCTTTACAAAAGTTACCACTTCCCCATCCATAACACCGCAATACATTTTAAAAAAGAGAGCATGTATGTCATCAAAGCTTGGAGCCTTTGTTAGGAGCATATCATCAAGGGCGTTATGAATGTCCTATGTGGAAGAAACTCTATCTAGATTATCATTAATCTCAACAAAATCCTTTGGGCTAATGCCATTTAAAGCCTTATTAGAAGGTCTAAAACAAGAGGGCAAGAAAAGATGATGGAGGTCCATCCATGAACATGATCACAAGCCACAAAGGGAGCCCAAAGGGGTCAAGTTTCATGAGCAAAGTACAAGAAATTAGCCAAGCATGCCAAGAACACATTCTGCCCACTCACGGTTTTAGGCCCGTGCACAAACCCGACTTTGTGAACATTATTTCATGATCTTCCTCAGGGTATGATTAGGTTGCAGGAGGCCTAGGTTTAAGTATAAGATGTGCTCTTTCCAATAAGACCAATTGCAGGTCATTTGGAGATCATTTGCTACCTCAAAACAACCATTGAAGCCAAGTACTCTAATCTGGTACAGTTCTGACCAGTTCTGGAAATAAGGCCGTTCGGACGCCCAAAGCTCCTCTACTTGAATTGTAAATTTTATGGCTTGAAAGTAATTTAAAAATATTATCAAGTGGCCATAAAAAAACTCAGCTAAATTACACACTTGTGGAGCTATTAACCAGCAAACTAAGGGTTAAAATTCCCTTTAACCAATTAAAGGGCAGCCGGCTGCAATGGTGTTCTTTTTGAGGTATTTTGCTCTTATCAAGGTCTAATCCACTTACAAATGGCTTGATTACAGAGCCAAGCTACTGATTGAAGTCTCCTAAGCACCCAAGGTTGACACCTAAGCCTCAAGATCAACAAAGAAGAGGTATCAAGCCACGGTTGCATCTTACCTTTTGTTGCTTGTTTTTGGAACCCGAAATGTATCTAGTATTAGCTTGCTATTTTGAATTTTTAGCTGATGTTTAATGTTAGTGAGGGAGTATATAAGCCCTCTTGCTGCCTTGTATAAACACTTTTGATAAATTATTGAATGAAGTTGAGCCTTAGCTCCTTTGAACTCTAAAAATCTCTTCTAGCTTATCTATTCCTTTGGCTGGGTAGGGTGGTGATCTAGCAAGAGTCTTAGCATCTTCTTGGTGGTGTTTTCTGTATCAAAGGGGTTGTGAAGGGCCCTAGCATCAAGTCTTGGTGGTGTTTCTGTATCCTAGAATTATACTAGTTTCGGTTCTACATCTATTTCCTAGTTTGAGTTTGTGACTTCAAAGCTTGTCATGCTACCTACTTCTCTTTTCCAATTCTGATTTCTTCCCATTCGACTTTCTCACTTGGTAATACATCATATTTGGTATAAGAGAAAGGTTTCTCCTTGGCTTGGTACGTGCTCCATACTTCCCCAAACACAAACCACAAACACATTCCCAAACACAAAACTGTCACCCTTCAAAATGAGTGCTGCAAGTATGACTTTGGAAGAAAAATTCGAAGCCCTCATGAGGAATTATGAAGCCATGAGGTTGTAAAATGAATAAATCAAAGGCCACAATGACTATTTGAAGCGTTAACTTGTTGAATCCTTGAAGTAAAAGCGAAAGGAAATTAGGAGCTCTCGTTCTTCCAACTCATCCGAATCTGAGCAAGGTGAGGATGACCATGGTGAAGGCCATCACTTGAACTCTTCAAGTGAGGAGGAGCCTTTTAGGAGGCCCAGAAGAAATGGGAGAAATGCTTCTAACTTTGGGGATATCAAAGTGGAGGTCCCGGAATTTGAAGGAAGGCTAGACGCCGATGAGTTCTTGGAATGGCTACAAACCGTGGAGAGAACTTTGATTACAAGGAGATCCTAGAGGACAAGAAGATGAAGCTTGTTGCCATTAGACTCCGCAAGTATGCTTCCCTTTGGTGGTCCAATTTGTGTACCAAAAGGGCAAGACAAGGGAAAGGAAAGATTCGGACTTGGGAGAAAATGAAAGCGAAACTTAGAGGTCGTTTCTTGCCACCTTCCTATCTCTGAGACAACTACTCTCAACTCCATTCCCTAACTCAAGGCAACATAGTGTTGAAGAGTACACTAGAGAATTTGAAAAGTTGTTGATCAAATGTGACCTTAGATAGGCCGAAGAGCAAACCATATTGAGGTACTTAGGGGGACTTGACCCTAGGTATGCTAATGTGGTCAAATTGCAACAATACACTACCTTTGATGAGGTGTGTGTCCTAGCCCATAAAGTGGAACAACAAAGAAAAGCCAAACTCTACAAAAGAGACCCTCCTAAGTCTTTTCCCAAGAGCCAACCTTTCAACAAGGGGAGCTCTTACCCACCTCCTAAGCCCTTGGTTTCTAACCCACCCCCTCCACAAAAAAGCCAAGCTCCTCGAAAGAACCAACCCCCAACAAACCGACCTAACCCCCCTCCTATGAACAACAGAAGATGTTAGGAGATGTTTCAAATGTCAAGGCCTAGGTCACATAGCCTCGGAGGGCCCTAATAGGAGGATTATCTCCTTGGCCGAATGGGAGGCATGTAAGGAAGAAGAGGAGGAGGAGAAAGAGGTGTATTTCATAGAAGATCAAGAAGAGGTCGTATAGGAAATGGATGAAGGAGAACTTCTTGTCTTGAGAAAAGCCTTGAATAGCCAAAAGGGAGCCTTAAAAGAACAAAGGGAGAACATCGTTCATACAAGATGTACTATCCATGGCAAAGTTTGCTCTCTCATCATAGATGGAGGGAGTTGTGCTAATGTTGCCTCTTCAAGCATGGTGGAGAAGCTAGGTCTCCAAGCTTCGACCCACCCTCATCCTTACAACATCTAATGCCTTAACCAAGGTAAAGGTTTACAAGTCAATTCAAGATGCTTGATTTCCTTTTCTATTGGCAAAAGTTACCATGACAAGTTGTGGTGTGACATCATTCCCATAGATGCATGCCATCTTTTGTTGGGAAGACCATGGTTGTTTGACCAAAAGGTGATGCATGATGGCCATTTAACACTTACGCCTTTCACAAAGATGGGAAGAAGATCACCCTTACCCCTTTAAGCCCTTCCCAACTCCATAAAAGTAAGCCACAAAAGAACCAAGACCACTCGGACTTACTTCTTACTTTCGGTGAGCCCCTTCTTAAAGCTTCCTATAATGAGTTTAACGCATTCAAAGAGTGGATTCTCACTTCACTAGAGGAATCCGAAACACCTCTACCCTTTCATCCCATAGCCATTTCACTTCTTGAATGATTTGCCCATGTGTTCCCCGAGGAGATACCCTCCGGCCTACCCGCACAAAGGTCCATCCAACACCACATTGATCTCACTCCCAAAGCCATACTTCCCAACAAGCCAGCCTATAGAATGAATCCCAAAGAGACCATGGAGGTCCAAAGGCAAGTAGAAGAGTTGGTAACGAAAGGCTTGTTGAGGGAAAGCGTTAGTCCTTGTGCAGTGCGGGCCTTGCTAGTCCCAAAAAAAGGATGGGAGTATGCAGATGTGTGTAGATAGCCGAGCCATCAACAAGATAACCATCAAGTATAGATATCCTATCCCATGTCTTGAGGATATGCTTGATGAGTTACATGACTCAAGTGTGTTTTCTAAGGTGGATTTGAGGAGTGGCTACTACCAAATAAGGATTAGAGAAGGGGATGAATGGAAAATGGCCTTCAAGACTAAGGGAGGTTTGTATGAGTGGCTAGTCATGCCATTCGATTTGTCCAATGCTCCAAGCACCTTCATGAGACTCATGAATCAAGTATTTCATCCATTCATTGGAAGGTTTGTGGTGGTGTACTTTGATGGCATTTTGATCTATAGTAAGAATGAAGAAGAGCACCACGAGCACCTAACTCAAGTTATAGAGGTCCTTGAAAGAGAAAAGCTTTATGGTAACCTCAAAAAGTGTACATTCTTCACTAGTGAGGTCACCTTTCTTGGCTATATTGTTTCTAGCCACGGCATCAAGGTAGATGAGAGTAAAGTGGAGGCCATTCGGACATGGCCTACTCCAAAGAGCATTCATGATGTGCAAAGTTTCCATGGACTTGCCTCCTTCTATAAGCGGTTCATTAGAGATTTTAGCACTATCATGGCCCCCATGACAGAGGTGATCAAAGGCACAACCTTCAAGTGGAGCCATCAAGAGGCATTCGACACCATCAAGTCTAAGCTCACCCAAGCCCCGGTCCTAACCTTACCATGCTTTGACTAGGTGTTTGAAATTGAATGTGATGCATCTGGGGTTGGCATTGGAGGAGTACTCACTCAATAAGGGTAGCAATTAGCCTTCTTTAGTGAGAAACTTTGCGATTCAAGGAGGAAGTATTCCACCTATGATAAAGAATTCTATGCAATTGTGAGGAGTCTTGAACATTGGAGTCATTACTTGGTGGCTAGTGAATTCATCTTGCATTCAGACCATGAGGCCTTGAAATACATTCAAGGGCAACACAAACCAAACTCACGGCATGCCAAGTGGGTGGAGTTCCTCCAATCTTTTCACTTCACCATCAAGCACAAGTCTGGGAAGTTAAACCAAGGAGTCGATGCCTTGTCTAGAAGGCATTTGCTTTTGTTCCAACTTGATACATGTATCCTTGGTTTTGAACATGTGAAGTCCCTTAATGAGAATGATGAAGATTTTGGAGAGCTCTATAAGGATTGCAAATGGCACCCAAAGGGAGATTTCTTGATTCAAGATGGGTTCCTTTTCAAAGGCCCTCAGCTTTGCATTCCTAAGTGTGGAACTAGAGAGCTACTCATTCGAGAGGTCTATGGAGGGTCCTTATCCGGCCACTTTGGGGAGAACAAGACTCTTCTTATGTTTAAAGAACACTACTATTGGCCAAGAATGAGTAAGGATGTCCAAGACATGGTGAAGAGGTGTGCTACTTGCCAAGTAGCCAAGAGTCACTTGCTACCTCACGGTCTCTACATGCCCTTGTCGGTTCCCTCTCTTCTATGGGAGGATGTGAGCATGGATTTTGTGCTAGGGCTACCAAGGACACAAAGAAGCAAAGACTCCATCTTTGTGGTTGTAGACCGCTTCTCCAAGATGGCACATTTCATCCCTCATGCCAAGACAAATGATGCTACCCACATAGCCGAGTTATACTTCAAGGAGATAATGAGGTTGCATGGATTCCAAGGTCCATAGTCTCAGACTGTGACACTAAGTTCCTTAGCCATTTTTGGGTGACACTTTGGAAGAAGATGGGTACCAAGCTCAAGTATAGCACTACTTGTCATCCTCAAACGGATGGCCAAACCGAAGTCACCAACCGAACCTTGGGAACTCTCCTAAGGGTCTTGGTGAAATCCAATGTCAAGGCTTGGGATTTGCTATTGCCACAAGCTGAATTTGCATACAACAAGTCCCCAAGCAAAACAACCGGTTTGTCTACCTTCAACGTAGTGTATGGAGTTGACCCTTTGAGCCCATTAGATCTTATTCCAAGGGGGATGAATGAGAAGCCAAATGTGGAAGCTAGCAAAAGGGTGGAAGAGATCCAAAAGCTCCATGAGTTGGTCAAGTCCAAGATTGAGAAGGCCAATGCATCCTACCAAGAACAAGCCAACAAGCATAAGAAGAAAGTGGCATTCCATCCCGGGGACCTAGTTTGGGTTCACTTGAGGAAGGAGACATTTCCTTTCAAACGAAAGAGTAAGTTGATGCCAAGGGCGGATGGCCCCTTTGAAGTCCTAGAAAAGATCAATGAAAATGCCTACAAGATCAATTTGCCCGGGGACTATGGTGTCTCAACCACTTTCAATGCAGTCGATTTAAGTCCTTACTTGGAAGATGAACATCTGGTCAATTTGAGGGCAAATTCTTCTCAACATGGGGAGGATGATGGAGGTCCATCCATGAACATGATCACAAGCCACCAAGGGAGCCCAAAGGGGTCACGTTTCATGAGCAAAGTACAAGAAATCAGCCAAGCATGCCAAGAACACATTCTGCCCACTCACGGTTTTAGGCCCGCGCACAAACCCTGCTTTGTGAACGTTATATCATGATCTTCTTCAGGGTATGATTAGGTTGTAGGAGTCCTAGGTTTAATTTCAATATGTGCTCTTTCCAATAAGACCAATTACAGGTCATTTGGAGATCATTTGCTACCTCAAAACAGCCATTGAAGCCAAGTGCTCTAATCCGTTGTAGTTCTGACCGGTTTTGGAAATAAGGCCATTTGGATGCTCAAAGCTCCTCTACTTGAATTGCAAATTTTGTGGATTGAAGGTAATTTAAAAATATTATCAAGTGGCCATAAAAAAACTTAGCTAAATTACACACTTGTGGAGCTATTAACCAGCAAACTAAGGGTTAAAATTCCCTTTAATCGGTTAAAGGGCAGTCGGCTGCAATGGTGTTCTTTTTGAGGTATTTTTCTCTTATCAAGGTCGAATCCACTTGTAAATGGCTTGATTAGAGAGCCAAGCTACTGATTGAAGTCTCCTAAACACCCAAGGTCGACACCTAAGCCTCAAGATCAACAAAGAAGAGGTGTCAAGCCACGGTTGCATCTTCCCTTTTGTTGCTTGTTTTTGGAACCCGAAATGTATCTAGTATTAGCTAGCTATTTTGAATTTGTAGATGATTTTTAATGTTATTGAGGGATTATATAAGCCCTCTTGCTGCCTTGTATAAACACTTTTAATGAATTATTGAATGAAGTTTAGCCTTAGCTCCTTTGAACTCTCAAACTCTCTTCTAGCTTATCTCTTCCTTTGGCCGGGTAGGGTGGTAATCTAACAAGATTCTTAGCATCTTCTTGGTGGTGTTTTATATATCTAAGGGGTTGTTAAGGGCCCTAGCATCGAGTCTTGGTGGTGTTTCTGTATCCAAGAATTGTGCTAGTTTCGGTTCTACCTCTATTTCCTAGTTTGAGTTTGTGACTTCAAAGCTTGCCGTGCTACTTACTTCTCTTTTCCAATTTTAATTTATTCCCATTTGACTCTCTCACTTGGTAATACATCAAAAGATTAATAAAGTAACTTACTACAATCCTCTCAGCACCTTTTGAAGAAGAAGCTCTATAGCCATTTATATCGGCCATACACTTGATGCGATTTCTAACCCTCCTCAACTTAGCTTTATAATGGGTCATATTGTTATCACCATCTTTCAATTCATTACCGCAAACTTGAACATGTCAAAATGACTCCTCTTCATAGTGTAGAACATCCACTTTGGTGCCCAGGCCCTTGCATATATAAATTGTCCACTAAAGGTGGGCATTTTTTAGCTGGCAATGAAAAGCTTCTCAATTATGTTAGCATCACTTGAGAAGAAGTCTTTTTACTTCAGGATTAAATAACTTTAGCACCAGAGTTAAGACAAACCCATGGGTTTTCACTATCCTAAGCTTGCCTAATCACCCGATCTCACTACTCATGAGACATCCAAATAGGTTCAAATTTAAATGGCCTACCCTAAATATCGTTAATAGACCTTTTTCAGTTTCTAACATAAGTGTGTTATGATCAAACTAGTGTTGAGAGAAGCACCTAACACAAGCACCCAAGAGTAATGAACACCATGCATGATCCGCCATGTAATGATCTAGCCATTCCCAAGTTTCACGTTTTTGCCAGGTGAAGAAGTCCCTTAGATTACCCATATCATCTAATGTTCCAACCCTAAACCATATTTATTTATTTAATTAAGTCATGATTACTATTTTTCTCACATTCAATTTATGCATTTAATTATCCTAGTTGGGAAAATTCCATTTGGGCCCCACTTTGCAATTTCGGTTTTATTATTCTAAAATTTTGGGTGAATCGATAGCCGGCCCTGATAAATATGCTTTAAAAAAAATTAGTTATTTTTCATAACAACCCAAAAATTTCATTTCAAGCTACGAAAAATTTCAATCACATAAAGTGTACTTTTCATTCGGGCCTAAACTCATTTTGGCCCAATTTCGGCCCAACAAGCTATTACCTCATTTTACTTAGCTAATCACCAATAAATGTGTCTAATTACCATTGGCTTAAGCTTAATTTTTGTCAATAAAAACTCAACCAAGTAAGAGTGAGTCATTTTGAGCTAAGTAAGATCGACAAATATCAATCTCCTTCTTCTTTATCTCTCCAAGCCATGCTGGCCTGTACCCTTGCTGCTGCTGCTCACGGCTGCCACTACCACTAGCCAACCTTGCTGCCACTAGTTTAGCCACCACACAACCACCAATAGTCATCCTAGCCACCACCCACGCTCCACACATATCAATCACCACTTATACCCCTTTTTCAAGCATCAAAGTAAGTAATACTCTAACCCCATCTTGTTGATTTTGATTTGTATTTTAGTTTTGATTCTTATTTTTGTTGTTTTGGTGGTTGATCATGTTGTTTTGATAGAAAAAAGAGTTGTTTTGATGTTTTGATGGTTGGTTAAGTTGGAAAGCAAGTAAAGGATTGAGGTTGTTCATGATCATGCAAGCTTAAGTTAAAACGATGTTAATGGATTGATTTGCATTTAATTTTTTAATTTTTAGCATTATTAATGATTATGATGGAGTTGGTGTGGTTTTGGATGAGTTAAAGGTGAATATAAGTTGATCATAAGCTAGGGTTTTGATGATTATGCATGGTTTAGTTTACTCTTAGTACCAAGTATGTTATTTGTGTGTACTTGGATGAGAAATAAATCTTGGATGTGTTATTAGCATGGAAAATGACTTGGTGTGATTCTTATAACAAAGGGGTAGGTTATGGAAATTTTCCCAATTTAATGTGAGAGGTCACTTTGCTCATTTATACAAATAAGTAAGATTGTGGATATGTCTTGAGTGATTTTGTAAAGAGAACGATTAAGAATTTGATAAGGATGATTATGGAGTAAAAATTGAGTATCATGGCTATGTAAGGTGATGTTCAGGAACCAATCATGGTTTATTAATTTTAACAAGTTATTTTAGAGGGAATTATGTGAAAAAGGGCGTTGAAAATGTTAGCAACAGGCTATGTCCACACCTAGAAAAAGGGCCTGTTTATGAATAAATTGGTATTACACGTCACATTAAAAAATAGTGATTTTCTTAATGTGTAGATAGATCAGTGAATTATCCTTCAAATGCCTTTTGAATCACTTTAATTTGAGTTCTATGGAGAAAGTTATGGCTGTTTTGCTAAGATTGCGCAGGTTAGACCATAACTGTGTATAGTTGTATTTAAGCTCAATTTTAGGAACCGTATTGTGGGAATTGTGTTTTGTAATATGAATGAAAGTTTTCAGGGACTTCTTAAGCTTTTCATCTTGGGGTTTTACCATTTTAGGTCTCCATTTGAGATCAAGGGTGAAAGTTATGAATTTTCTAAGTGGACCTTGAACCGGTAACAACTTTGATTATACTTAGAAGCTTATTTGATTTGGAAAACTAAGTTGTGTGGCACGTGCAATGAAATTGGAGAAGTGGGCAGATTGATAACTCAAGATTAGTATTTTTTGGTCTAAACCGGTGCGTTTAAAGCTGTTCTGAACCTACCACCACTTCAATTGCCCTCAAACCTTTGGTATCTATCTCAGAAATATCAAAAAACTCATGATCAATTTATAACCATCAAAGTCTTTGTTTTATAATCCCAATTACTCTACTTTGATCGATTTTACTCCACATTATTTCACTTTGAGGTAAATTACCCTAATTCGTTTAGCTTTCAAATCATTTGGGTGTAACTTATCTTCTATGGAATTATTTGAGTTGTGGATGCCTTTTAATGAATATCATTTATAGTTACAACTATGAAAGTCATCATTGTTTACTAATTACATATACCTATAATTACATTTCTTAAATAGAATCGGGGCCTAATCTATTGTTTCCCACTATGCATAAGTAATCTCAAGTGCGATTGCATTTTTAAAGACTCCAGGTATGTTCATTGTCTGTATCTTTATAAATCAGACTATATTTATCAAAGTTATCACATTTTGGCAAGTACATTAATAAATCAGTTTATACAGTGATTTATCATTTAATTAGTAACCCCACCAGTTATCATCTATAGGGCATTCGCCCTCCAGTTACCCATGTGACTTCCAGCCAGGTCTCCCAATCAGCTTGGCAGGTGTACACCTATCCACAGATCGCCACAATTACAAGGGGCTCACTACCAAATAATAATTAGCAATGCAGTTTTACATTTATCTCAGTCATTGTTTTAAATTAAAATGAATTATAAAGCGGGCCCAACCAATTTATGC
This sequence comes from Selenicereus undatus, assembly GCA_017589665.1. Lineage (NCBI taxonomy): Eukaryota > Viridiplantae > Streptophyta > Magnoliopsida > Caryophyllales > Cactaceae > Selenicereus > Selenicereus undatus. The sequence goes on from JACYFF010031958.1 coordinate 50,852,499, forward strand.
AATGATCATTTTACAATACAGCAGTGCATGTATTGAGTTTTGGCTCATAGTTAGAAATATTTTTCATGTTTTGTTTTACGCAAATGACCAGTGAAACACCTTCACGATAGCAAACTAGCTGGAGAAATAAGTAGAGCAAGGGATCTGGATGTATCAACAGTAATGTCATACATGTATAGTTTTCATTTTCGGAGTTGTGTTTGAGATCTTCAGCTGATGGAGATGTAACTTTATGGAAATTGCTTAGTTATGATGTATAAACCTCATGTTAGTTATGATGTTAAATGTATATGAGTTTGACTTATGTTCAACTAGATCCCCTCTAGAGTATTTGCTTTAAGCTTTGTCCTTTTTGGGATGGCGGTAATGCTTTGATTGTTGGGTTAATCACTTTTAGTCATGAGAATTATTTTTGAGACACTGTAGACAGTAAAGTATTTGTATTTGGGGTGTTACATGTGATAAATGCCACAAAGTGCATTGCACCCCTAGACTAGACTATCTATTCTCCTTCCTTAAAAGGAGCCATATCTTATTCATTTTCCATTAAAATTTCATTAAAATCGCCAAAGAAGATAATAGGGAAGGGTGAGTCATCCCTGAGATCCTTCATTCTTTGCCAAGTCATATGTTCTTCATCCTTATTTGGCCATCGATAAATGTCCACCACATACCAAATCAGACTCATATCATAACCCCAAGCTGCTTTCAGGAAGTGATAATCAAAGTAAGATAATCTTCATGTAAATATTAATCCACAAAAGTTCAATCACTCAACCTACCATTACTGCTAAAACACATCCCCTTCAGGAAGCCACACGATTTGGCCTACATTCTTGGCCTTATTAATCATAGTAGCAAGAGGTTAACTCAGCCTTTGACCCTCATTTCTCACCACTTTTAGTGACATAGCCTATTTCTTCACCTTAACAAATTTTCTCTTACTTAGGAAAGGTGCTACTCCCATAGAAAAAGCCATAGTACATTGCTTCATTAATACAGTAGTAGAAGTCTCGTCTCACTCAATGTCAATTCATCACCTAGTTTCGTTAACCCTCTGTGTGTCTTTGATTTTGAGTCCCCGTACCTGGGTAATGACTTGTTAGGGGATAGTACAAGATAAGAAGAATTAGCATGCTAATGTTTGGGGGGACTTGCCCATGCCACTATAGAGACACCTTATGGATTAGGGATGTTGACAATATCCCTCAATGGTGCCCTTTGGACATTGTTAGCATGCGAAGCATTCATCTTCTCTTCACATGCTATGTACATAGGGCTTATCTGCTTATACTACGCTCTCATCCACACCCCAACATAGTTTGCTTGTAATGATGCTTCATAAACCCCATTCTCATCCACAAGTCATTGAGAAAAAAAATTTTGAAAGCCTTTGTACATTAATAATATCCATCTGCTCAATCCATGAGCTTATTTCATCGAGAAGCCTAAACATAGAGGGCTTCAAATGCCAAGTTAAAGCATGAGTCAAAGAAAGGCTCCACCACACTTAGAAAGACCAGTTTTGTTTTTATATTGCCCAATGTCAAGTTAATTTGCTCATAGTTTGGTGAATTTTTCAGGTTTATGGGAGCACCCAACATCGAACCCAAAGCCATGATAGTATGAAATCAATATCTTTAATGGAAACTTCATCATACTACTTTTACAAGGGTAAATGGTTTCCTATGATCACCAATGGCCCTCTATTCCATATCCTCCAAGGCCTTGAACCTAAACAGAAGGGTATTGCCATCCAAGTCAATTATCTTAACCCCAAGCTTAGGGTTTTAAGCTCTTTGAATGATGGCTTTGGTCGTGTTTGTGTTAAAAAAATGGTCTGATGTTGAATTTGCAGTAAGGAGGAGATTGAGTCCATTATTAAGATTTTCATCCACTTCCAATCCAACTCCATCTTTGTTTTCATCCAATAAGAGGCGGAGTAGGGTAACTAGTTCTACTTCAGAAGAAACATTGTGATTAATGAATCCCATCGTCAAAAGCACCAAATCAAGAAACAAAAGTGATGAAGCATATCACTGAGACAATTCAACAAGGGATAATACCCTAAAAACCCCGACCGAGGGTGGAGCAAGCTCCATTACAAGGCAGTTTTTTCTTTGATTGCTTTTGTTTCAAAACAAACTATAAATGGCTTCTAATGATGACTTAGGCTAGGTGTAAGGGCTATTAGCTTGGGCTACACATTTATGAATAGAAGTATATTTTTGGGTGCATATGAAGAGCACAGATCAATCTAAGTGAGTTAAAACCCAAATCTTTGGTAACAACTCACAAAAATGTGTTATAAACTACAAAATTGTTGTAGACACCTCATCCCCTGACATCATCAACCCTTACAAGTCTGTACACAATAATCCTTAAAGGTACCTGTCACCTAAAACTCTAGGTTTTAATTTCAGCATGGTAAATGTGTTACAAACTGTAAAATTATTGTGGTTCAACAACCACTAATTGTTATAATCATTTCCGTGCATATTTGAAATGCACTTATTATCGTGCAGGTATTGACTTCAATATGTTCAAGTTTATAAATTGCAAAATTGTTATGGTTCAAGAATCAGTAATTGTGGCTATCGGTACTAACAGTGGCTACTGTTCTACAGCAGATCTGAGCGCATAGTTATTACTCACAAGTTTCCAATACCCATTTTGAGGTACTAACTTCTCACCACCTATCTTCTTAAAAAAGACATTTCCTGCCAATACATAATGAGTTGCAGTTTTTGATTGTAAACATGCATCTTTTAGTCATGCTTCGTAGCAATTCGTATGTCAGTCAGATAACTTCACCGGGATATGCTTCTTACTTAAACTAACTAAGAGACATACACCTATATTTTCTTTTTGTTCCGGCATAACGATGTTTTTTAGGTTGGAATCTAATGAATTTAACACAAGGAAATCAGTGACAGATTTTTCTTTTTCTTTTAAAGCATACAAAGCTCATAACTAAATTTACATCATTTAAAGCTTATAATTATATAGGCTCATAACCAAATTTAAATCATTCAAAACTTTAAATTACATTAAGATTTGTTAACGTTTTAAATATAATGACCCAAATCTAATCTATTTAGCACACAAGAAAAAATGAAAGAGTAATCAAAATTGTCAAGTTATGACATACCCATATGTTTTCTTTAGGTTCCTGCTTAACTATGCCTTTTAGGTTGGAATCTAATGTACTTAACACAAGAAAATCAGTGACATATTTTTTTCCCCTTTTAAAGCATACAAAGCTCCTAATTAAATTTACGGCATTTAAATCTTACAATTATATAAAGATTTTTTCAAGTTTCAAATAAAATGACCCAAATACAATCTATATAGCACACGAGACAAAATAAGGGAATAATAAAAATTGCCAAGTTAAGACATACACCTTTGTTTTCTTTATGTTCCAACTTAACTATGTTTTTTAGGTTGTAATCTAATGTACTTAGCAAAAGGAAATCAATGACAAAGTTTTTTTTTAACCTTTATATCATACAAAGCTCAAATTTAAATTTGAATCATGTAAATCTTACAATTATATACAAATTTTTTCACATTTCAGATAAAGATTAACCAAATCTAATCTATATAACACATGAGACATAAGATCAACAAAACAATGACTCTGTTTAGATCATAAAATTATACACGAGACAAATATAACACATGAGACATAAGATGTATTGTATATAATTGTATATAATGCAAAGTTATGATATACACTTACGTTTTCTTTATGTTCCAGCTTAACTATGTTTTTTAGTTTTGAATCTAATGTACTTAGCACAACGAAATCAATAACAAGGTTTTTTCTTTTTCTTTTTTTTACTTTTAAAGCATGCAAAGCTCAAATTTAAATTTAAATCATTTAAATCTTACAAATATATATAAATTTTTTCACATTTTAGGTAAAGATTATCCAAATATAATCTATATAACACACGAGACATAAGATACACAAACTGATGACTCTGTTTAGATCATAAGATTACACACGAGACAAATATAACACACGAGACATAAGATGTATTATATATAATTGAATATAATGCCAAGTTATGACATACACCTATGTTTTCTTTATGTTCCAGCTTAAGTATGTTTTTTAGGTTTAAATCTAATGTACTTAGCACATGGAAATCAATGACAAATTTTTCCCCCCTTTTACAGCATATGAAGCTCAAACTTAAATTTAAATCATTTAAATCTTACAATTATACACAATTTTTTTCACATTTTAGATAAAGATTACCCAAATCTAATCTATATAACACACAAGACATAAGATGAACAAAACGATGACTATGTTTAGATCATAAGATTACACACGAGACAAATATAACACACGAGACATAAGATGTATTATATATAGCTGAATATAATGCCAAGTTATGACATACGCCTAGGTTTTCTTGATGTTCAAGCTTAAGTTTGTTTTTTAGGTTGGAATGTAATGTACTTTGCACAAGCAAATCAATGACTTTTTTTTTTTGGCTTTTATAGCATACAAAGCTCAAATTTAAATTTTAATCATTTAGATCTTATAATTATATACAAATTATTTCACATTTTAGATAAAGATTACCTAAATCTAATCTATATAGCACATGAGACATAAGATGAACAAGACAATGACTCTGTTTAGATCATAAGATTACACCCATGACAAATATAACACACGAGACATAAGATATTTTATATATAATTGTATATAATTTGTATATAATTGTATACAACATAAGATGAACAAAACGATGTATTATATATAGATTATACCACATGAGACAAAAGATGGACAAAATATAACACACGAGATATAAGACATAAGATGAAAAAATTTGTACATAATTTTATATAAGACATGCGACGTAAGATGAACAAGTCTAATCTAAAATTTTTAGGTTAGTCTTTGTTGCTTCTTTTCTTATCATATGAACAAAACGACGTATTATACACGGATTATATGACCGTTTATTATGGGATAACTTTATATCTCACCTTCATCTCTGGCAAGATGAGAATTGACAGAGTATTAAATGAACTCTTAAAATTTTATATGCAATAAAATGGAATTAACTGCAATAAGAAAATAAATTCTTGAACTTATACCTTTCCCTCCAGTCAATCTATCTATAATCTTCAATTCCTCCCGGTCCTCATCAAATCTCATCATTCCTCCAACGAAAAGCAAAAACTGACAAAGGATTAAGTGTTACAAAAATAATTTTACTCCTTCTGCTCAAGATGAAACATATGCTAACATTAACATAAGTATTTGAACTTATACCTCAACCAAATTAACTTCCTTCTGCATTTAAGCTATCTATGATCTTTAATTACACTCTAATGTTGATCAACTGAACATAGCAAGGACCAAATCAACAACATATACCATATAGGCAACACAAAGTTAGAAAAAAAAAAAGAAAACTCACAACTGACACAGACATACTGGACCTCATCATCCTACATGCAACATATCTATCAATGAGGGTACTTAATTAGTACAGTTACAGATGAATTTTGTATAATATAAATGCAAAAATGACCACAAATGAACCAAATAAGCATTTCTGCTAATCCACATGCACTTAGCCATATGGTTCGTGAGGAATTACCCATTAATTAGCAGCCACATAGTTCGCCCGACCTCTGATCGCTTCATACTTGTGGCCGACAGCAAAGAAGTAGCAAAGTTTGCCAGATCTGACGGTTTCCAATGACAAAAATTAAAAGCAAAATGAAGATTACTACTTTCCTATCCATAAAACACATAGCTCTGAGATCTAAGATGGGAGAAACAAACTAGCAAAAGGACGACATAATTTCCCATATCCGACAATTTCATCAAATACAAATCTTTGAAAAAAACACAAGATTAATACTTTCACCTACATAGAGTATATAGATCTGAGACCCCCAATTAAAAAAAAAAAACAGAAGTGGCAACGTGAGGGCAAATATAGCCTGAGTCGACAGTTTTCTAAAAAAAAGTTTTTAAAAAAATGAAACTTATGCATCCGAGATATAAAACGGAAAAAAAAAGATCAAGATCATCACTACGATTTTCAAACTAGAAATGAAGCTCGAGAAAGGTACATGTTAACAACTAGATATAAGAAGAGAGCGTGGGGACTTAGCGGATGAATTGGTTGAAGGCAACTGAGATTAGTTGCTTTCCCAGACAGCTAATCCCTTTCTGAGGAGGTTTGTGGCTTCCAAGGAGTCTGTCGGGGTTTCGAAGCATTGAATGGAGGAGGAGGAGGAGATAGATCAAGATAAAGGAATGATGGAGGAGAAAAGAATGGATCCTTCTAGCACCTCACGCCACAAATACCAAGATCAACCATATAAATGACAAAACTACCCCCACCGCTTCCAATGTTATTTTGGTTTTATGTCTGTGAAAGTATGCACTATTATTAGACCTGGCAAAACTGACCCGAGACCCGAAACCCGAACCGAATGACCCAGACCCATACCCGACCCGTCACCCGAAATATGCTCACCCGAAAGTGGACCCGAAACCCGAATTGACCCGACCCGAACCATACGCGATCCGAAATTTTCAGCAAAGTTGCTTGTTTTGGCATGACGAGCGTATTTCACCAAAAATTGGTTGACCCGAAATCGACCCGACCCGAACCATACCCAACCCAAACCGAAACGACCCGAAATGTCACTTAACCCGAACATGACCCAACCCGAACTTGACCCGACCCGTACCCGAACCGAATGACCCGTTTGCCAGGTCTAACTATTATTAAGAAACAAGAAATATTTATGATTTGCAAGATTATTATTATTTTGTTTTTTCCAATCTTTAAATAAATATGAGTATGTTATATTACATATAACAGAAATCTAAACATGCTTTCCATGATTATTTTCATTATTACTATTGTTGTTGTTGTCGTCATTGTCATCGTCAGCATTGTTATCTTTCTCTTTGATTTTGATAACATAGTCAATATTAATTATGATCATCTAATTATCAAAGAGAGATTCAGATTTTGTAATGGATATAAAATTTTTCATTATTTCATTATTATAGAATAAATTCTTGTTTTATAAGCTTTAACTTAACAAAACCAATTTATAATTACTGAACAAACCCAAAACCCTTATGTGACCTCTTATTATAAACAAATAATACAATATACACAATTATAAAGAAATAATAAACATTTTTTATTGCCATCATTATTTTTATTAATTTGTCTTTTTCAATACAAATATACATTTAAGCATGTATTATTAGAGGTACTAGAAAAACAAATATTATCTCCACGATTTTTCCATTATTACTATTGTTGTTGTCGTCGTCATTGTCATTGTCGTCATTCTTATCTTTCTTTTTAATTTGATAATATAGTGAATATTAATTATGATCATCTAATTATCAACAAGAGATTAAAGCAATTATAATGGATATAAAAGTTTTTATAATTTCATTATTATAGAATAATTTGATGTTTAAGAAGGTTTAAGTTAAGTAAACCAAATTACAATTACTGAACAAGCCATAATTTGATGTATTATTACAGCTTGATGTGTTTGTTGTCTTCCTTGAGAGAGAGAGTATTTGAGTGTTGAATGGATTCTTGAATTTTTCTAACCTTTCCAACCTTCCAACCTCGAAGTAAGGGGGGATAGGGTCCTATTTATAGGAACGCTTCTCCCTCCCTCTTGAAAGTCTAGATGGGCCTTAACTTGGGTTTTGGATCTTTCAATCGGGTCTCATCCTGTATTGCTTTGACTTAAGAGTCATTTTCTTTGACTTTGACTTTGATTTTGACTTGGAAGTCTCTCGGGCTTGGGATAGGCATTAACTTGCAAGTCACCTCGAGCTTTGACTTGGTAGTCGACTTGGGCTTTGACCTTTGACTTTGACTTTGACCTGGTTTTTATCGCGCCTTGAGTTGAAAGTCGTTCGGACTTTAGGTCGTGACTTAACTTGGTAGTTTTCTTGAGCCTCGATTTGGGTTTTAACTTGAGTTTGGATTGAGTCTTGACTTAGAAGTCATTTGGGCTTCATCTTATGCTTGACTTGAGTGTCTTTTGGTTCTAATTAAATTAATTAAAAGGGTTGGCCCAGTTAATTAATTTGACTTTATTTTGGTACAACATGTGAATATTTTGGTGCCTACAGTGACACCTTATTATTAACATATAGTATAATACACACAGTTATAAAGAAATAATAAACATTTTAATTTCCATGATTATTGCTATTATTTTGTATTTTCGCTACAAATATAAATTTGAGCATGTATTATTAGAGATAATAGAAATATTAATATGATTTTCATGATTATTTCCATTATTACTATTGTTGTTGTTGTTGTCATTGTCGTTGTCGTCATTGTTATCTTTCTCATTGAATTTGATAACATAGTGAATATTAATTATGATCATCTGATTATCAAAGAGAGATTAAGAGATTATAATACATATAAAAGTTTTTATTATTTCATTATTATATAATAACTTCATATTTTAGAAGTTTTAACTTAATGAAACCAAATTATAATTACTGAACAAGCCATAAAACCTTATGTAACACCTTATTATTAACACATAATATAATAGACACAATTATAAAGAAATAATAAACATTTTTTATTTCCATGAGTATTAATATTAGTTTGTATTTTGTGACTCAAATATACATTTATGCATGTATTATTATAGATAATAGCAAACTAAATATGATTTCCATGATTATTTTCATTATCACTATTGTTGTTGTCGTTGTCATTGTCGTTCTCGTTGTTGTTATCTTTCTATTTGAATTTGATAACGTAGTCAACATTAATTATGATCATCTAATTATCAAAGATAGATTAAGAGATTTTAATGGATATACAAGTTTTTATTATTTCATTATTATAGAATAAGTTCATGTTTTATAAGTTTTAACTTAACAAAACCAAATTATAATTACTGAACAAGCCATAAAACCTTATGTGACACCTTATTATTAACAAATAATATAATGCTCACAATTACAAAGAAATAATAAACATTTTTTATTTCCATGATTATTTCCATTGTTACTATTGTTGTTGTTGTCATCATTGTCGTTGTTGTTGTTGTTATCTTTCTCTTTGAATTTGAGAACATAGTAAAATTTAATTATGATCATATACATGTAAGGGTTGTGTTGAAAAATTACATATTGCAAGTATATTATAAAATATTACAATGGTTGCACGTGAAATATACAAAAATTAAAAACAAAACACGATCATTGTATTAGGCCCGTGAATTTGAATTCCTTTCACATTTAATATAATCTATTTAATACAAGTAAATAAATGAAATGATTTTCTTTTTCTTTCAAAGCAGACGTATCTTATAATTAAATTTAATTCATTTAAATCTTAAAAGTGTAATTAATTTTTTAATGTTTCAAATAAATTGACCAAAATCTAATCTAACACACAAGAAAACATGAAATAATTTCTATTTACTTTTAAACCATACAAGTCCAATAATCAAATTCCCTTCATAAAACACCTAAAATTATACTTAATTTTTTACCGTTTAAATAAAATGCCCCAAATCGCCAAAACTCTTCATACTAAGAAATCTTTCAACACATAAATCTAAACTTAACCCATCTCTTGCAAGACAACAAAAGGGCACTGGAACCTTATAGCAAAACCCATAAAGTTCTTGAGTCACCATGAAACCCAAATGTATAAACTATGAACACATAATTATACTAGCATCCCCTAATGGGCCATTTTAACTAAACAAAAAAGTTATATATTAGCATAAATATAATGTTCAAATTATGTTTGGGAAACACTAATTTTATTTCTATTACATGCGAAACTCAAACTAAATCAACTTCAAAATAGTTTTTAGCTAACTTTACTAAACAATTAACAACTTTATAAATTTGTGTTCACCAACAACGGGAATTCAAGATTGCATTAGTAAGTCACATAAAATTCGAACATTCACAATTAGAACCTGAATAACGTACCCTAAAATTCAATTTCACCCTAAACCAAAATTCAAAAATGGAATACTTTGAATTTAGCGTTAAACGCAAACAAATCCAAACTTAACTCACTTCAATTTATATATATATATATATATATATATATATATATATATATA
>JACYFF010031958.1:50863050-50877503 GCA_017589665.1 Selenicereus undatus
TGTATATATATATATATGTATATATATATATGTATATATATATATATGTATATATATATATGTATATATATATATATATATATATATATATATATATATATATAAGGGTTGAGCGTGAAATATGCAACAATTGAAAACAAAACACGATCATCATATATGACCCGTGTAGTTGAATTTCATTCAAATTCGATATAATCTATTTAACGCAAGGAAATGAATGAAAGTTTACCTAAGTGTTTGCATGATTTTCGATGAAAAGAATGTGATCCATCATCATCATTTACAACAACTCGAAGACAACTGCAACAAAAAAAATGCTAGATTGAACACTAGGTGATGATTATTGTTCAAGCATCGGCATATTGAACAAAATGATGTGGTGGCACGCCATTGTCGCTTGCTCAGGAGGGAGGCACGCCAAGTTAGGTCAACATTGATGTGTTTTACAACGAATGCAATCAACGCATCTTGAATACCAGGCTGAGCAACAAAATACCATCTCAGCACATAACATTGACAACCTTGGTAATGTTACCCATGTATTGTATAATATCATGCCCTTGCTTACACACTAACAGTTACCATATAATTAATACCTCCTTTTACATACACAAAATTTATTCCTAGAATCAGATCAATGAGCTGCTCATGGTGAAAATCTCCAATTCAATAGATCTCCTCCTTCTGTAAGGCCTCCGCCCATAGACCACATGACAATCTCATCCACCCTAACGACTACTCCCTTAAAACTTTTCTATGTTTACATAACTCAACCAAGCATAAATTACATACTCACCCTACTAATACCATTGCAGGAGGGACACATCCCCTTCCAAAACACTCATTCTCAAACCGATGGGACTTTGGGCTGCGAACAGCTACATGTCCACATTGCACAGCTATTATGCGGATAGAGGAAAGAGTTAAAAGTAGTAGTATCACCAACCCAAGATTCCATTTGTGTTGTCAAAGTGGACAAGTTAGTCTTCCCTTACTTCCACCATCACCTTCATTCCTTGAATCATTATTGTCAAACCAACATTTCCTTAACAATATTAGAATCTACAACTCCATGTCCTCATTCACTTCCATGTGGGGAAGGATTGACAACAATGTCAATGATGGTAGAAGCTCGTATGCTTTCCCTATAAATGGTACCAATCACCATAAAATTATATCATTGCTCCCTCGATCTGGATTACACCTAACCTTTGCACAGTTGTACATCTACAGACACTAGCAATGAACTATCAAACCGAATGACTACACTTAGGGCATCTAGTCATTCTAATGTTAGATCTGACATTATGCAAGGGTTGCAACAAATGTTGGATTCAGTGAATCCGTATGTTGCTGTATTTATAAGAGCTCACTACATGTTACGTAACCATGGAGAGGTTTCAGATTTGCGAATTCGAATCATCCAAGAGAGAGAGGGCCGACAATATATTTAACCCACTGTAGAAGAGGTCGCTGGACTATTGGTTAGGGATGGAACTGAGCACTTTGGATCTGGGGATGTCATTATTCAAAAAATGGATGGAATCTTGGAGATGATAGATGAGATCCCTCCATCATACATGCCTTTACAATATCCTCTTCTGTTTTCGCATGGCACTAATGGATGGCATCCAGATATCCCATGAATGACTAACTCCAATACCTCAATATCAACAATTGCAATAAGGAAATTTTATGCATTTCACATCCAAGATCAAGTAGGAGAATCTATAGTTATTAAGAAGAGTAGCCAGTTGGGCAAACAATTCTACGTTGATGCACGGGCTGTCATTGAGCAATATAGGCTTACATGGTACCAAAACCATCAAGGTCGCCTGCACACAGTATTGTACAGTGGCATTCAAGATGCACTTAACACAGGTGACGTTAACGCACAACCAATCGGGCGAAGATATACTCTATGATCTTCTTTCACTAGAGGGCCATGTTATATGATGCGGCATTATCAGGATGCAATTGCAATTTGTCGTGCAGTGGGACCTCCTAATTTCTTTGTCACATTCACATGTAATCCAAGCTGGCCTGAAATCACTAATACGTTATTGTCTAGTCAACGATCGGATGATGGACCAGATCTAATATCTCGAGTTTTCAGAATAAAGTTATGATAATTACTCGATGAATTTAAGATGAAAAAAAATCTTTGGAACAGTCATTGCTGGTGTGTTCCTCACATTGTCATACACATTATTTTCCCTGAAAATGTATCAAATGTACAATTATGCCCACTGTATCTTTCACAGAAGTATATGTTGTTGAATGTCAGAGGTGTGGCCTTCCCCACGCTCATATTCTCTTAGCAGTAGCACTGGAAGATAAGCCCGTTTGCCCAGGCGATGTTGATAGTCTAATTAGTGCTGAAATTCCTAATCAGACTACGAACCCTCTACGATATGATATCATCACAAGATTTATGATACATGGCCCATGTGTATCATGTTTGATTGATAGGAAATGCTCAAAATGTTATCCAAAAAGATTTTACAATCAAACAACATTTGATGAGCATGGCTTCGCTCAATACCGAAGGCGGCACACTTCCCAAGAAGTGGTCATGAATGGTCGAGAGATTGATAATCAATGTGTGGTCCCATATAATATAGATCTATGCGTAAAATATGATGCTCACATCAATGTCGAGCGCATAGCTGTCCGCAACATGGTCAAATACCTATATAAGTATGTACACAAGGGTCATGATCGTGCTACTATTGTTATTGAAGGCAATACAACATATTATGACAGTGAGCAACCTCGACAACATAGTGAAAGGAATGAAATCCAAGATTATTTGGATTATCACTAGGTATCTGCAGTTGAGTCATGTTGGCGGATTTTTGAGTTCAACTTACAACATTAATATCCTTCTGTACAAAAAAACTTCAATACCACTTGCTTGGAGAACAATTAGTCGTGTTTAGTGACAAAGAGGACCTCTTTAGTATTGCAAATGAACCAGAAGCGCAGAAAACAATGTTGACAATGTGGTTTGAAGCAAATAAGGAGTACCCAGAAGCTCTATATACCACGTATCTTAACTTCCCCACACAATCGGTATGGAATCACTCCTCTAAAATCTAGACGGCTTGTCAAAAAGGTTCTTCAATTGGTCAACTACCGTTTACACATCCAAATTATGGTGAACGATATTATTTGAGATTGCTTCCTACAAAGGTCTGTGGAGCAACTTCCTTTGAATATATTCGTACAATACATGGTGTCTTACACCCAACATTTAAGTCAGCATGCATGGCATTGGGGTTGCTCAATGATGATGGTGAATGGCATGCTGCCTTGACTGAAGCATCAATCTAGGCTTCAGGGGTTCACCTGTGAAATATGTTTAGCTCTACTTTAATGTTCTCCGCGATTGATAACCCCATGCACTTATGGGATGCACATTAGGCGCATCTAGAAAATAACCTGCTACATGCTACAAGATGGCAAACAGGAATGCCAGATGTGGATTTATCATGTACTAGGTTCTAGAATCTTGGAGTGATTGAGATAGAATATATCTTGAATAGAAATGGAAGATCATTACAAAATTTCCCTCCAATGTCGCTCCCTTCTATTGAAGCTGCAATTTATGTAACAAATTGGCTTATTATTGATGAACTTGATTATGATAAAAAACTAGAAACATCAAGATTTGAAAGCTTTGTAAGAGGGTTCAACTCATATCAGTATCATACGTACAGATTAGTACTCAATACTCATAATAGAGGTGAAGGGGGTTGTTTTTATATGGTAGTGGTGGGACAGGAAAGTCTTATCCATGGAATACCTTAATCTCTAAGTTCCGATCAAAAAAGCACATTGTCCGTGCTGTAGCATCATCGGGAATTGCTTCTTTACTGCTATCCGAAGGGAAAACAGCCCACTCAATGTTCAAAATTTCCTTACAACCTAATAAGCCGTCGTTTTGTTACTTTGATAAGAGGTCTGAATGTGTGGATCTCATCCGTGAAACAACTTGATTGTATGGGATGAAGCAACAATGATGAATTGTTTAGATTTTGAAGCCGTTGATCGTCACCTCAAGGACATATGTGATAATCAGAATACTTTTAGAGGGAAATTGGTCGTTCTTGGGGGAGATTTTAGACAAATACTTCATGTGATTACACTCAATAGTCGCGAAGCTATCATTGTGACTACGCTCCATCAAGCAACATTTTGGAATGAATGTAGTATTATGCATTTGTGTATAAACATGAGGCTGCAATGAATAGATGAACCTACGAGACTATGCGAATTATAGAGGAATTTGCTCAATGGATATTATAAGTTAAGGAAGGCCAAGTGCAAGGAATTGCTATTTCAGATGACGGAGAGCCTAATTGGATTAAGATACCGAAAGAATTTCTCGTACATAATGATGAGGATGGTCTGTATAATTTGATCACATCAATTTACCCTAATTTTGATACTAAGTATGAAGATTGGTCATATCTTCGTGAACAAGGGATTCTTGCACCAACAAATGATGATGTTGACGAAATAAACACAATCATGCTGTCTATGCTCCTGAAGATGTGAAAAGCTATTTGAGTTATGATATTCTTTCAAACGCTAATGATTATGGTCCTTTCAGTGACATGGAACTCCCTGAATTATTGCATTTCGTAAAGATTTCTGGGTTGGCAAATCATTGTTTAGATCTTAAAGTCGGTGCACTGGTTATATTATTAAGAAATTTGAATCGGTCAATAGGTTTGTGCAATGGTACTTGCTTGATTATCAGTAAGCTGAGGGATAGAGTGATTGAGGCCAAAGTAATATCTGGCTCAAAAGTTGGAGAGACTGTCCTAATACCCCAGAATTCATTTAACCCTATCTAATCTTTCAGATCTACAACTCAGAAGAAGATTGTTTCCTCTAAAATTGGCATTTGCTATGACAATCGACAAAAGCCAAGGGCAAACATTGAATAGAGTTGGCGTATACCTTCCAAGGCCCTTATTTAGCCATGGCCAACTTTATGTTGCACTATCATGTGTTTCATCCCCTTTCTGGATTAAAAGTATAGCTTTGTAATAGGAGAGGAGTTCCAGTAGACGTTATAAAAAATGTGGTGTATAAGGATGTATTGAACTATTTGTAGATTATTATGTTGTACAGTTTATTTGGTTCACCTACTACATTCTAGATGCTTGGTTAACCTATTTTCAATCATATAATAATGGTGTTATCTACAGTAATATACTTTCCTTCACAATTACGATGTGTTCACTGCATTATTATCATACCATTCTATCTGGTTTTATTTTTTAAGATTACAGACATGGCATCTTTAGCACATATATGCCTATATGCGCTATCAACCCTTGCAATAGATCTGTGACATTGATATTCGACTCATGCAAGCAATGTATGTTCGAGTATATGGGTGACGTACATTATGGAAAGTTATATTCATGGACTACCAGGTATTGGATTATTGTGTTGAAAAAAGTTCCTATCATGTACATGTATGTTACTTACGAATGCACTTTATTTTTTTACAGCATGATGAGATATTCAGCGTCATAGAAGGCAATGCTGATATTACTCGATGGAGCTTGATACTCAGTGCTGGCAAAGCATATCACACATCTAAACTCTCAATTGATGCCGCTACAGATGGCGAACGGAATCTGGTCACCAACAATTACAAATTGGCTTTTACGCCGAGAACGACACTTTTTGGCGTCATTGGTGACTATTAGGATATTCCCTACCAGCACCAACCACCTTTTGTGTCGTTCATCGAGGTCCCCCGACGTCTTCGAACACCTAATAATGTTGCTGGTACATATTATTCACAAAGTAAAGTTTGCTTACTAAATTTATGCATGTATTTCTTCTAGAATCTTTACAATATTTTCATTCCCTGTTGTTCTGCAGATGTCATCAGCATGGCAGTTGCTATATATCCTTTGGAAAGAACCAGAGATAGGGGCATTGCACGGTGGGAATTATTAACTTTGTCATATGCAGTATGTATTATCATCAGTTAATATTATAGAATCAAGTTACCCAATGACTCTAGAGTTAGTGTCCTATCTCTTATAAAATTGTTCCAATTACTATTGGTGGGATAGTATTATAGTATTCCTTGGAGTCTTGATTCAATTTGACTCGTTAGGCTTTGATATCATTCTGGAAATGAGCTGGTTGTGCACTTATGGGGTCAAGATAGATTGTGAGGACCTTTATTTCAAGCGATGAACGAGGGAGAGAAATATGCTTTATGGGCAAAGATAGGAAAAACCTTGTCCTTTAAATTCTACTATGAAAGTAAGTGAGCTCTTATGTCAAGGATATACTGGGTATTAGTGTTATGCTATTGACACTCAACTATAGGAAGAAGAAGCAGAAGATATCCCTGTAGTTTGTGAATTTAGAGATGTTTTTGTTGAAGGGTTTTTGAGGGGGAATGGAAAATTAAATTAAAGAAAAAGGAAAATGATGCCTCAAATACTCATGATTGTCAGTCGTAGTACTTAAGGGTCGGTCCACAGGGAAAACGTGAAATTTCGGTCATTTTTAAAGTGATTAAACTAATTAACTTAATGCTAATTATGCTAATTTAAAGAAAACATAAGTGCTCAATTTAAACTAAATGATCTCAATCAAACTAAGCCTACGTTTTTGACTAAATTTCAGCATATGAAGGAGATTGCGCATTAATTAGACATAAACAGTTATTAAAATCAAAACCTAAAAACTGCCTAACCTAACCTGAAATCACCAAAAACCAAAACTAACCTAAATCAACTCCAAATAGTACGAGTTATGAAACCAGGGGACAACAGTAGAATTCAGCTAACAATCAACCACTACCAACTGCAACATTCAGCAGCATCCCAAATCAGAGATCAATCGATAAACCAAAAGTAGTACCAAGATTCAATCAAACTCAGAACACAAAGGGTAGCAGTAAGAGGGGAGAAACGACACCATAGTGGAGCACGAATTGAAATAGAGCAAACAGTACAGCAGCAACAACAACGAACCAAAGCTTAAGACAGGGGAAGGGTGAAACGAACAGGGGAACGAATGACACAAAATCGGAAGCAGAATGAAACTCACAAAAGCTGCAACAATCTTCGCAACCATCGGTCAAAATTCAACCAAACTGAACTGATTCTATTAATCTCGGCCAACACACGCAGATTAAAACCCAAGGAAAACTGTGGAATTTCGAACTAGATAGAACCCCACAAATCAAAAACAAAACTTGAAACTAAAACCTGAAATTAATTTTAGAAACATGAACAAAATCAAACCTCGAATTAAGCCTGAAATGGCTTTTACAGAATCGAATCAAACACTTGAAAATAGAACAAACCCTAATTCTAAAATTCGAAGTAAAATTGAAAATGAAAACGAAATTGAACGAAACTAAAATGGAATTTAAACCTAATCCTAATCCTAAAACTAACTCTACGCTACCTCTGGCCTTCGAACATGGCGTCTTCTTCCTCCTTTTATACCCGAACCCTTCGCCTTTGGACCCTCGATGTGACAATGCGTGGACGGCGGATGAGGGGACAGTGAGGTGCTTTGCTGGCGTTTGGAGCGTGGTTGACGAGTGGTGATGGTGGAGATGAAGGTGGTTTCAAAGATGGGAGGCAAAACCGTGGGTTGGGGTGGTTTTGGGTTTCGGGGTTTGGGGAAAACGGTGGGCTGGGTGATGTGGTTAGAGTGAGAGGGAGGTGACGAGGCAGAGAGAGAGAGAGCAAGCGAGATGGGCATGGAGGAGGGTCGAGGGTTCTAGGTTTCGGGTTGGGGGTCAGGGAAATGGGGAAGAAGAAGACAGATGCGAAGAGGAAAGAGAACGAGCGTGAGGAAGGGAAGGGTTTTTAATGGCTGAACCGGTTCAGCTGAACCGGCCGGTCCGGTTCAGGCTGGACTGGTTTGGTCTTTTTTTTTCTTCTTCTTTCCTGGCCGGTTTTTCATCGATTTTTTGGCCCGATTCTTCAACCTCCGACATTTCTTCTATTTTTCTCACTTTTTCTGCCATTTAAACCCTTTTTCCGCATTTATTCAAAATCTGCAAAATAAAATAAAATCAATTAAAAACCTAAAAAATATTATTAATACGAGCCTAAAATCGGTGTAAAAGTACCTTAAAAATATCACATTTTTAGCTCAAACAGTTTTCCTAAAGGGTTACTATGACTGCCTCATAAAGAAAAATTGATTTTGAGATTGAATTAATCCCTGATGCCCTACCTATCTCTAAAACCTGATATCGTATGACCCCAACATAGCTTAGAAGACTAAAGTTTTAGTTGGATAAGCTATTACAAAAGGGATTTACCAGACCAAGTGTGTCACCATGGGTTGGCCCAGTTCTATTTGTAAAGAAAAAGGATGGAACCTTGAGGTTATGTGTTGATTACAGATAACTGAACGAGATCACCATCAAGAACAAATGCCCATTGCCTTTAATAGATGGTTTATTTGATCGACTGTAAGGAGCAGAAGTCTTTTCCAAGATCTATTTGAGATCAGGATACTGTCAACTTAAGATTTTACCTAAAGACATTCCTAAACCGCATTGAGGACTAGGTTTAGTCACTATGAATTCACTGTGATTCCTTTTGGCCAAACCAATGCCCCCGCGGCCCTCTTATGAATAGAGTTTCATACCCTATTTAGACAATGGTGTTTATAAAATTTATCTTGATATACTCTAAGGACATAGATGAGCATACTGTTTGTTTGAGGACAATGTTGCAAACTTTGAGGAAACATCAATTACATAACAAATACAAGAAGCATGGGTTTTGGTTAGAAGAAGTGATGTTTTTGGGACATATGGTTTCAAAGGAAGGGATTAAGGTTGATTTACAAAAGGGGAAAGCAGTCACAGAGTGTCCAAAGCCCAGCAATGTTACTAAGACTAGAAACTTTTTAGATTTAGCTGCGTATTATCGAGTTTTAGGAAGGACTTTTCAAAGATAACATCTTCTTTGACCAATTTATTGAAGGAAGCTACAAAGTTAGCAAGAAGATAAAGGGATAGCTTATACCTCCCGATAGTTCAAGCCTTACGAGAGAAATTACCCTACCCATGACCCAAGACTACCAGTTGTGGTTTTTGCACTGAAAATTTGGAAACATTACTTGTATAGAGTACCTTATGAGAACTATACTAACCATCAAAGCTTGAAGTACACTTTCACTCATAAGAAGCTTAATCTGAGACAATGGCGTTGACTAGAATTGCTTAAAGTTTACGACTTCCAGATCAAATATCACCTAGGAAAGGCAAATAATGTGGCAGATACACTAACAATGAAGGCATAACCTACCCCTAACACAGTAGTCATTACTAAGTTGAACCTCTTGAGAGGGCTTGAGAACTTGGATATTCAATTAGTATCAGATGAGCAAGCATCTAAAAATATCAATGGTCTAAAAATATCAATGGATCTATCTCTTTTAAGTTGGAGCCTGTAGTACTTCGGAGCCGAGGACCAACATTTGTATTTGAAGAAAGCGTAGAACTCCCAGCGGTCGATGTTGTCAAAATACTAGCAGAGAAATTTACGTAAAATATCAGGGTAAAATGACGCAGACATTGGTAGCAAAATCATCTTTTGGGTCATGAAGATCCTCTTAAACATTCAATAAGGTAACATACATCAAAAGACTCTTGAAAATAGACTATTGGAACCGACAGAAAAGCTATACTGATAAAAGAAGGAGATCCCTGGAGTTCCAGGTAGATGATAAGGTTTTTCTAAAAGTTTCGCTAACTAAGGGTATAAGGACGTTAAATTTCAAGCTAAATTGAGGCCAAGATCTATTGGACCATACAAGTTTATTGAAAGATTGAATCCCATAGCTTGTTGACTAGATATGCTTATGTAACTCAAACACATGTACAACCTGCTACTTACCTAACAACACAGGCAGCATATTCCAAATCCTAACCATGCTCTCTTAACCAAACCCATTGCGGTCAATGAGGATCTAGTGTTTGAAGAGCACCTAGCCAGATACTAGATCGCATAATTAAGCAGCTATGCATCAAGCAGATACCTTTAATCAAAGTCCATTGGGCAAATTATACATCCTCAAAAGCCACTTGGGGAAATCGAGGATGAGATGCAAGCCAAGTACCCATATCTATTTAAGATAAACTTGCATGTTTTGTCAAAACTCATGAGTTTCATGGACGAAACTCTTTAAGGGGGAAAGACTGTAATAGCCCGACCCTAAATCATATTTATTTATTTAATTAAGTACATTATTAATTTTCTTGGATTTTTTATATCGCATTTAATCATCCCGATTGGGAAAAGTTCATTTGGGTCCTCACTTTGCGATTTGGGTCTTTATTAACATAAAGTTTTGAGAAAATTCATAGTAGGCGTTGATAATTATGATTTAGGTCATCAAATTATTTGTTCGTAACATCAAAAAAAATTTAAATTAGAGCTACGTGAAGACTTTATTGCAACAAAGCGTTTTATTACCGAGCCCAATTTATTTTGGGCCCAACTTGAAACCCAAAAGCTTATGCACTTGATTTAGCAAATTGTCATTATGCATATTGAAATTCCTATAAAGCCCTTTTTTAATGCATAAATATCATCCAAACATTAGGATAACATCAAAATCATTTTTAACCAAGATAAGTATTAGTTTTCTTCTTACACTTGTCCACACATTCCCCCCCTTCCTGAACCTTGTAAGTGAGGTAAAAACGTTAATATAAACAAGTGTTATTTTGATGTTTTAATTGTTGGTTAAACTAGAAAGTATGTAAGGATTAAGGTTGCTCATGATTATACAAGCTTAAATTTGAAGTGATGGATTTGGATTGTTTTGTATTGAATTTTCTGATATTTGGCATTAGTAATGGAACTAATGATGTTTATGTTGAGTTTGGATGAGTTTAAATGCAAGAATGCGTGGGTCATAAGTTAGGATTTTGGTGATCAAGTATGGGTTGATTTATTTCTAGCATCAAGTATATTATTTGTGTATAATTGGATAAAATAATGAATCTTGCATGTGTTGTGTAACTTAGGAAATCTCTTGAGGTAATTTTGTATAAAGGTGTGGATTATTGAAATTTTCCCAATTGATTATAAAAGGTCATTTTGGTCATTTATACGTATAAGTAAGCTTATGAATGTGTTTTGAGTGATTTTGAAAAAGAGAAGAATTGAAAATTTGATGTAGATGATTATGGAGTAAATTTGAGTAATATGGCTTTGTACGGTGATGAAAAGGAACAAGGCGTTGTTAAATGATTTTAAGGAGTGATTTTAGAGGGGAATTATATGAATAAAAGGGAGAAAACAAGAACAGTAGGGTTGTAAACAAACCAAAAATAAGGGTCTCTTTGTGATTAAACTAGTACTGTTTAGCCCATCGAAAAATTGTGATTTTTGGTGGATTGATAGATCCCTGGCTTATCTTTTAAAAATATTTTGAATCACTTCATTTTGAGTTGTGTGAAAAAAATTATGGCCGTTTTGCTAAGACTCTACAGGACGGACCCGAGTTGTGCACAACTGTGTTTCAGCTCAATTTTAGGGGTCGTGTCATGGTAATTGGATTTTGCACTATGAATGAAAGTATTGCGAGACTTCCTAAGCTTTTTATATTGGGGTTTTATAGCTCAATTACAGGTTGTGAGTGAAAGATATGGATTTTCTAAAGTAGACCTTCAAATGATAGTATGAGGGTAGAAAGAAATCGTGACATTTGAAAATATTATCAGGAGTTTCTATATAATTATGGATATTGTAAAGAAATTACAAATTTTATTGAGTTTAACAATTTTGATTATGTATAGAAGCTCACATGGGTTGGAAAACCGAGTTACATACGCATGAGAATGAAATTTGAGAAGTGGGAAGAGTAATGACTCAAGGTCGGTGTCTATTGGACCAAACTAGGATTATATGAGCTTTCATAAACCTCATAACACCCCTCTTGACATTAAACCTTTTATTATTCATTTCAGAAACATTAAAAACCCATATTCTATTTATGTCCATTAAAGTCCTTTCATTATCACCTCAATTACTTCATTTTGGTCTATTTTGCTCCAATTTGTTTTACGTCAAGTTCAATGACCCTAACTTATTTGTTTTTCAAATTCATTTTAGTATAACTTATCTTATATTCAATTGTTTGAATTATGGATGCCCTTTTTATTAATCAATTTCCATAAAGTTACAAATTATGGGAGTGAAAGTTGTTTGCCAACTGCATTGACCTATAACTACACTTTTTAAGCAGAAACGAGGCCTAGTTTATTGTTTCTCATTGTGCATAAGTATTATCAAGTGAGATTGCATTTTAAACACTTCAGGTGCGTTCATTGCCTGTATCTTTGAAAATTAGCACGTATTTAACAAAATTATAATGTTTTGGTAAGTACATCATTTTGTCGCATAATTAGTGACCTCATCAGTTATCAGTTACAGGGCATTGCCCTTCAGTTACTCACACGGCTTCAGGCTAGGTCCTCTGATTGGCTCGGTAGGTGTACACCTATCCATAGATTGTAACAGCATGAAGGGGTTCACTAACAGATAATAATTAGCAACGCAGCTTTACATTCATCTCATTCACTGTTTTAACTTAAAATGAATTGCAAAGCGGGCACCCAACCAATTTATGCAGAGATCTTTTAACAATACAGGAATGCTTGTATTAAGTTTCGGCTCACAGTTTAAAATATCTTTCATGTTTTGTTTTAGGCAAATGCTCAAAGAATCGCCCTCACGCTACCAAACCAACTGAAGAAAATAAGTTGAGCAAGAGAATCTGGATGGATCAATAGTGACATCGTTCATGCATATTTTGAAGCTGTATTTTGAAATCTTTTAACAATACAGAAATGCATGTACTGAGCTTCGGTTCACAGTTCAAAATATTTTTCATGTTTTATTTTAGGCAAATGCTCAGTGAATTGGCCTCATGCTAGCAAACCAGCTGAAGAAAATAAGTTGAGTAAGAGAATCTGAATGGATCAACAGTGACATAGTGCATGCATATTTTGAAGCTGTATTTTGAAATTTTAAGTGGATGGAGGTGTAGATTATACGGTGAATTGTTTTACTATGGTGTATAAACCTTATGTTGGTTAACAGTTGACCATATATGGTTTGATCATGTATGAATGTGTATGGTTGAAGTTATGCCTAACTATGTTATTTCTAGCATACATGCTTCAAGCCTTGTCCTTTTGGACGACGGTAACGCCCTGGTCATTGGGTTTATCAGTTGTAATTGAGGGAATCGGAATAGTGATTGCAAACAGTGAAACATGCTTAATTAGGGGGCGTTACACATATACCATTTCTCATTATGTAGAAGATTTTGCTCACAAATTTCCTAGCATATGTATACTAGTGGCAAACAAATTCATGCTAGTTGAACGGACCATGTCCATGTCTCCCGACCCAATTAAGTTAGTACTTTCTTTTGGGGTTATTTGGACCTCTATTTTATCAAAGTCACATTGCTATTGGGTTATGAAAAGTTATAGCTCTTTAATTACAAATCTCTATGGTAGGACTCAAATTTAAGACTATTTGAGAGGAACAAGTATCAAATAACTTGAATGAAGATGTATTTGTCGTAGGGATGACAGTGCAATCCGAATTCGATGCAAATTCGAGGTAAAATTATCCAATTGAACTTCAGAAGAAAATTATCCGATTCAAATATGATACAAAATAATTCGAATCCACCTTCAATCCAATCAAGTTTGCAGAGATGTTCTTCATATCCGATAAGTTTTTTTTTTTACAATTTCATCTTTTCTAATTTAGAAAAATCCTAATATCCTAATCCTAAAAAGATCTGTGTAAAGTCTACACTCTGCACGCAATATCCTCTTCTTTGTCAACTAGCTTTCCATCCCTTCCTGATCTTCCTTTCGATCTCTCCTCTTCGTCAACTGAACTTGTATTTTCTTCCTTTTCCTTTTAGATGCATTACTATCATCCATCTCTTTTCCACTTAAGTGACTTTGCATTCTCTTTTTTCAACATGTTCTTAATTTAATATATTGAAATATCTTATATTGAAAAGTGTTTGAAAAAAGATGTTAGATGCTGCAGTTACAAGTGGAAAATATAAGGTTGGAAAGAAGAAAGAAAGATTAAATGAAAATATATAATCGGGTTTATTTGATTACATATGAATTTAATTCGATTCAAATCCAATATTAATTTAAATTTAGCATCCAATCCAATGAAGCCGAATTTGAATTTTCGAATCCAATATTAATTGAATTGGACTTGAATATCTTAATATTCGATCCAAATCTAATCTATTGCCATCCCCAAATTGTCGTAGCTAGTATGTATCCTGAAGTCAAAAATTATATGGTACATACCCATATACCTGGCTATATACACATTTATATAAGAGGATATATATTATGCTAAAATACATACATT
>JACYFF010031958.1:50877903-50914594 GCA_017589665.1 Selenicereus undatus
CTCTTATATAAATGTGTACATAAATAAGTATATGAATATGTACCATGGAATCACTCGCCTGACGTAGGTAGTTGGACTCTGTCTCACTTTGAAATTTCACGGCATTCTCCTCCCCGGGGCTGCCGAATGGAAAATAATTGCGGGCAGTCCTCCGTTTAATTTCTCTCATAAACAATCAATCAATTAATAGGTGAATCACCCTCCATATCTGGATCGATCACTATCCTTATCATATTCATCCTCTGGATAAGAACCGTAGGATCCAACAGGGAAGAGAAAGCGTGTGAGATGGGACGGCGATGGTGGGCAGCGGGCATAATTGCGGTAGGAATAGTGGTAGTAGCAAGGGGAGCTGGGAAACAATATGGACTTGACAAGGAAGCACTGGTAGAGCTGTTTAGGCAATTATCAGATCGATTGGGGATATGGGCAATCCCTGTTTACGTGCTTGTTCACACTCTCACTTTGGCTCTCTGCTTGCCTTCCGCCGTATTCTTTGAAGCTGCGGCTTCTCTTCTTTTTGGCTTCTTTCCTGCTGTTCTGTGTGTCTTTGCTGCTAAAGTCCTTGGCGCTTCTCTCTCCTTTTGGATCGGCAGGTACTCATCTTGAATCTGAATGCGTTTGTTCATTACATTTTTCTGTTTGTTGCTTCTGGTGATCCAATCTTAGTTAGTGGTGATTGATTAGAGTTGTTTGGTTTTTGATGGTTCAGAAAAATGTGTACAAAAATTTAAACATGGTCCTGTGAAATTTCTGAAACTAGTATTTTTTTGTTTGAGGTTTTGGATAATTGAACAGTGAGGCGCAGGTTATGTATACTATGTTAAACCAAGCATTGGTTGACTGAGGTGATTCAACTGTACCGTGATCTTTTCTAAGAGGGTGATCAGTGTAGTCTAGAAACAGGTTTTGAGTGGTTGTCTTGGCTGGTTAGCCTGTTGAGTTGCATAAATCTTGAGTGTGGCTGGCCGTGTGAGCAGTGGGAATCGACAGTGTGTGTATTTGTCACTGTTGGTAAAGCTTGAGTCTCTTTCTAGGGATGGATTTAGCAATTCATCTAGCACTCAGGTCTTCTGTTGGAGCACTAGCTTTCAAATTGAAGTGTTGATGGCATTTTACTTGAAGAAGATCAACCAACCAGGGACTATCTAGGCTTGGCACACAATGGTATATTTGCAAGTTGCTTCCAACCTCCTTTGACATACAGCCATACAGGTCGGTTTAAAAACCACAGAAGATACATGTAGGGGATAATGACTTGTATGGTCTTGGCATGTGATGATGGTTTGTAGAAAGTGAAGCAGTGAAGGATCCTGGAAGCTGGGATGTTTTTTCGTGGTTTATGTCTAGGTTGGAAAATCCTTCAGGTCTTTCTATTGTATGGCTGCTGCTTTCTTATTTCTGCATTGATGGGAGAGAAGCTTATGCATTGATGGTGTCATCTTTTCCCTTCGAATTTGGCACATTGAGGGTGACCTAGGGATACCATGTTCGTCATATTAAGAAATGGATTCAAGTTGAAGACATGTATTCTCTTCTTTGGTATAAATCTTGCTGGTAGCGCTCTCCAATGACCCTGTCAAACCTCCTTAGGTGGTGTTGGGGGAGCATCACTTTTTGTTTTGCTTTTGCTAAGAAGCAATTGTTTGTGGGTCTTTAGTGAGAAGTGATGTGGATCCAAGTCTTATAAAGCGCTCTTCGAATCATTGTAAAGGTTAATCCTGTGAACTACTCAAATGATCAAGTTTCTATCTCTAGGAAGCTAAGATTGTGTAGATGCTTGTTGCATCATGCAATTTTTTTTTTTAAAGAATTTGTGTGAGAACTCTAATGAAGTCTTTGCCACATTCAAGATTCATTGGTCATGTCATCTTGACTTCACTTTTGTGATCTTTATTGCTTGGTGTGAATACCTTTTGTCGTTATGGCCAATTATATGGAATCATATGAAGTGATCTTTGATGACTAATGAATTGAAACTGATTATGAGTTCAGAGCTTGATTGAAAAATAAAGCAAAAGCTCCAAATTGTCCTGGGGATTAGAGCTACATTGTCTGGTTCAAATTGCTGAGCCAATACAGAGAAGTTTTCAGGATCTACTTTATTGGCATTTAGTTGACATATCTTGGGATAGATGTGGTAAATGGTAATCCATTATGCCACAAATAAACTTACGTCGCTAGGAAACTTTGTGTGGTGAAGATGACAGTTTTCCGTAAAGTTCTGTCAATGTTTCTTCGTACTTTGGTTTCTTTATATGTGCCTATTTAATCGCGTAGCTGTTTCTATGAAGCATATCAGGTTTCCCAATTACAAAGGGTAGCCTATATGCTGTTACAGCTCTGAGAGAAACCCTGATTCTTTTGGAGACTTCCCTGTCTATGGTTACATGTTAGTTCTGGTTTCTTTAGATGTTGCGTACCAGCTTTGAATTTTGTTAGGGTTGCTTACTTTATATGATTTTCTCTAGGTTGTTGTTTTCCCCAGTGAACAACAGAGCCTCTAGGCTTGTAGGTTCAGACATTTTGTTAATGCGAATGTAAGAGTTTTGGTTTTTCGGGGGGGGGGGGGGCCGTCAAAAACGAAATTATGCTTATCCTTGGGCAGTGGTGCATTCTTTACATCCTTGGTAATGAGGTTTTCCTTTTTTTTCCTTTCTCTTCTTCCTTTTCCTTTTTTTTGGGGGGGGGGGGTTGGGCAGTTGGCGATTTTAGCTTTATTCGACAGTTGGTATTGTGTGACGCTGCTGGCTTGTTTTTATCTCTAAATCATAACCTTTGACTTCTTTCCATTGAGATCATAGGAAGCTAAACTAAATACTTGGACCCATTCTATGCATTATGAAGGTTGTGGAGGAGCATTAATTGGTAGAAGAGAATCGGAAAGCTTGAGCTGGATTGTGAACGGTGTGATGGATGGCCCCTTTGCTTTTCCCTCATGTTGTATTGAAGCATGGAACTAATTAGTCAATAAGTTTGCGAAAATATTAAATTCTACTTTTCAGGTTTTCTCATCACCAGGCCTAATAAGTGGCCTTCACACACACATTGAGATAATTAATGTATTCTGAACTTCTTTTGGTATGGGAAACATCAGAATATAAGCATTAAGGTTTACTATCTGCACTTTAGACTTGCAAGTTCCTGTACCCTCTGAAATTAGAGGCATTGGGAAAGATGATGACTGTCATTTAAACACCACCCTGCATGTGAGGGGTTCTGCCTTAGGACGCTTGCTGCTTCTTATGGTACGTCCACTTCGTCCATAAGCTGGTGTGGTTCTTATCAAATCATTTGTGGGAGCTGTGAGGAGTATCAGGTTTGTCTGTGCCCTGGGTGCTGGAATCGCTAATTTATAACTTTTATTTGATTCTAATATTTCGTAGAACTTGTACAATGTGTGCCCTGGAGACCAAAATTTGACCATTATTTTTATTGTTGCATATTGGGGTACTAATATATAGAACATTCAATGGAATATGGTTAAGTGTCTTGTAAGAGCATTGTCACCTAGTAAATCGATTGCTTATTTTTCCAAAAAGTAAAAGTTAGTGAATCTCAATCTGAACTAGCTGAATTAATTTTTTTAAATTTATTTATTTATTTTTTGGAGTGGATTGGTGATAGGAGGTAACATAGTAAGTCTATATTTGTCGAAACTGTATGTAGGCTCATGCATGCTTCTCAAGTTTGGGGCCTCATTGCCTTGTTAGTGGCAATGAATGAAATCCTTAGGAATTAACCATGGCTAGGCGCATATGCTCAGTGTTTCTCCATGTGATTGTGCCAGCAGTGCACAGCTGTAGAACGAATGAAGCCAGCTCTGTTATGTTCTAAACATTACTCCTTCCAACTTCCAATTTACTCATGTACAATAGTGCATCATTGATTGAAGGCATATGAATTTGCTTGAGCCTGAAAGTTGATGAAATTCTGACGGTGTCAGATTTATGTTATTGTCTACTTGTTGCCTATCTAATGTCATGATATCTTAGGCTGTTGTGGGCATATATAGGGAATAGTTAACAGCCTGACTGCCACCCAATTGTTCCACATAATTACAGCATTTGAAGTTCGGAGCACTGTCTGGTGCAACTGTTGTTCACAACCATTTTCCTTTATTTCATTTGTCAAATCTCCGAGTTTTTCCTCTTTTTGCTTTTTCTTTTTTAAAATTTTTCTTTTTTTTTCTTTTCCTTTTTTTAGGGCCACCCCAGGGGGGGGGGGGAGGGGTTGGGGGTTTCAATTGAGGTATTTTCCATTCAATGGCCTCCTTCCTTTGGCTAATGATAATACATATATGAGGTGTACAATGAAGTGTTAAGGTAGGAAACAGGGGGATCACGGTTCTCTTCAATTGTATTGCTTTTCACTATTCCATCACGTGTTATCATTTTACTAGGTATGCATTCATGTAGGCCCAATATTGGCATATTTATTGCATTACTGCTTTTGCAAATAATTTTGACATTTGTTTATGCATTTGCATTTCAAGGCTCATTTTCTTCAGTTCAAGTTCAGCAAGGGAATGGGTCCAGAAGAACAAGCATTTCCATTTGCTTTCGAAAGGCGTGGAGCAAGATGGTTGGCGATTTGTTCTTCTTGCCCGATTCTCCCCGGTTCCCTCCTATGTCATCAATTATGCCCTTGCTGCTACTAAGGTCAGATTTTTGGTGGATTTTCTGCTTCCCACCATTCTTGGCTGCTTGCCTATGATTTTACAAAACACTTCACTTGGAAGTCTTGCTGGTGCTGCTGTTGCTTCAGCTTCTGGCTCTCAGAAATCTAAGGTTGCGTCATATGTTTTCCCATTTATTGGGATTGCGTCCAGTGTCCTTATCTCTTTAAGGATCAAAAAGTACTGTAAAACTATCTCAGTTGAATCGTCTGCAATAGAAAGTATTTCCAATTCTGAAAATACCGCTGACTTGTCTCAACCTAGCAAAAGAAAGAATAGTATCAAGAAACGACTATGACTACTGTTTATTTTAATGTATTCAGATCATCAAACCTGAGACATGTGTCTGATTTTTGCTGTTCGTTTGAATCACATTTGACAATACCTTGTGGTGGACAAGGCCTTATTTCCTACATACTTCGAGTGCTTTGCTGTATGTCTTAAGATATGCTGCAAATACATGCATGACTTGTTGC
This sequence comes from Selenicereus undatus, assembly GCA_017589665.1. Taxonomy (NCBI): domain Eukaryota; kingdom Viridiplantae; phylum Streptophyta; class Magnoliopsida; order Caryophyllales; family Cactaceae; genus Selenicereus; species Selenicereus undatus. The sequence continues at coordinate 50,883,058 of JACYFF010031958.1, forward strand.
TGCTAATGGAGACATATTTTTAAGGAAGTGTACATTTTGTTTTTTTCCCCTTATTACGTACCTGATTGTTTACAAGGTTTTTTTTTTTAAGGGTTTCTTGGAAGTAGTGCCTCTACTTGTATGGTGAAGCATGCTTTGATTTGGATCCCCCCAAACCCTCCTTAAATGAGTTTCACATTTGGATATACACTTGTTTCTTCTATTGATATATTTATAAATTAAGTTTTTTAGTGTGGATCTTGGTAGTCAGTAGACACCCTTGGTTTTCCCACCAGTAACCTTTACTCCCTTGCTAGTTAATTTATGCTTATCTCTCTCCCAGTGGACTGAGATTTCTGGTATGTGCAAAATTCCCTTCTCCAACTCTCTCTTCTTCAATGGGTCTGGCTTCCACCTTGCAAGTTATCCTCAGAACCATCGGACCCTCAGTGAGTTCCATTAGTGCATGTTTATTGTGTGAAAGTAAGTTGTCCACCATTGCCTCCCTAAATCTTGTCCCCTGACACGGAGTATTATCATGTGCTCTAGATCAGAAGGCATTTTGTCCGGTGGTACAATCCGTCCATGGTAACACGGGGCCTTTGACGGCTTGAATGCTGGGCTTTTCTTCTCATCTTTGAATCCGAAGGCCACTATGGGTATTCCTTCATCCTTGAAGACTATGTCGAATGTTCCCATTTTCTGTAGTCCTTGGAGTGTTTCATTTTCCGTGCAATTTTGAATCAGATTTTTGTAACCCTATTTCAGTTGGAAGAAAGAGTCTTCGTAATTTGTCCTATAGTTTGCAACAAGAAAGTCACTAGTTAATTCATAGACGATCCTATTAACTGATCCAACGATGCTTGGACTGGGGAGTCTATGGGTTGACTTTGCTCCAGCGATGCAGCTCAACTTGAGCTTTTGAAGCTCATAGATATTGAGGGACTCAAGTTCGCACATTTCATGCTTGGCTTGATTGACCTTCTGCTTCCCATTCAAGTGAAATTAAATACAATGGTTTGCGCACCAAAATCTTACAGCATATGTCCAAATCATATGAAAATCAAGACTCAAACCATGGACCTTGACGGCATGACCCATAACTTCTGTTAATTATGAAAAAAAAAAGGTTAAAAACGGAAAAACGAAACAATTTCAAAGGACCCAACTGGCTCTGTTCAAAACACACTGGAGCTAAGCTTTAACCAACCTATGGTTTATTGCTTCTTGATTCTGCTCCAGTTAATTATACCCTACCTAAAAGTACTATATTAGGCCCTGTTTGGTGAGGGAAACTGGAATGGAACTTGAAACTTGAGGATTCAAGTTCCTTTCCTTATTGTTTGGTGAGTGTTTTACAGGAAAAGAACTTGATACCCCCAGGTTTCAAGTTTCCCTCAAATCCTCAAGAACTTGAACCCCCCCATTTATGAGAGGTTTCAAGTTTCCAACCCCCAGGGATTAGTTTTATTTTACCAAAAAAAAAAGGAAAATTGCTTCCCAGGCAAACATTCGAACCCCTCTGTGTTCTCCACTTCTAAATTCCTTCGTTCCTCCTCATCTTCACACGCACAAAGCCGATCTGCGCCACCTCCTGTCGTCGGCCGGCGCCCTCCGCCACCTCCTATCGTCGGTCGGCGTCCTCCGCCACCGGGCTGTCGTCGTTTGTGTCTCCTCGCGTTCTCCTTCGTATTTTTGTTCCCCTCTCATCTCCTCACAAACACTTGACAGAGTTGTCCCACGGCTGACCGTCGGCCACCGGCCTCCGCCACTAGAGCGTCATCCACTCTTGCAGCATCGACGACGACCACTCTCTCTCTGCGACTTTCGATTTCCAATGGGTTTGGGTTTCTGGGTTCATGGCTGGGAAGGATTGATAGTTGAGCTTTCCTTAAAAAAAAAACAATTGCTATATTAAAAAACTTTCTATGGATGTATGCTGAAAGATTTTGATTTTAAAAACCTTACTTCTAAAGAATAAAATGAATATAAACTTATGTATAAATTTCCTATTAAAAAAAAAAAGTGGCGTGTAAATAAATATAAAGATTCAAACCGCAAATGATTCAGAAGTAATTTCTTAGAACTTCATTTTTAACAAAACAAAATAATATAAGTTAAAACAATCATTCATACTTCATATCATATTTCTAAAATAAAAACAAAGTTGATTCCATTCCAAAACTGTTCACCAAACAGCAAGGACTGGAACCTGATTCCATTCCGGTTTTCACCAAACAACTGGTTTCAGAATTCAAGTTCCATATCCAAACCCCCAGGATTCAAGTCCTGATTCCATTCCATTCCAGTTTTCCTCACCAAACAGGGCCTTAATATAATGAGAATCACGCTGGTAGGGTTCTAATCTCTGGTTGGTTCTGTGGATGATGTAACTTGGCTTGTAGTGAGTGAAGTTTAGTCCATTCAAGGTGCATGGTCGTCTGTATTGTGCTAGTTTCTGGCTAGATAAAGAAGAATGATAAAACATACCTCAAACCCTAGCCTTATGAACTGATAATATTGTCCAATTATTTGACTCCATTAGGTCAGAAAGTTCACGGTTTCTTTCTACTGTTCCTTCTCCCAGCAAAAAGGGCAGCCCGGTGCACAAACATTCCGCGTTCACGCAGGGTTCGGGGAAGGGCCGCACCCCAAGGGGTGAATGTATTTTTTTCTGGTAAATGTTCTTATTTTGATATTACATTATGACTAAAAGTAGGATAATAATCACCAAGGCAGTTTTATGGAAGAGCAGCTCATCAGGGAGGTCTTCTTTGCTCCTCCACACAACCCATCTGAGTCCGGGCATACCAGGCCGTACTTCTGACGCTGAAATTTACGCTCTTGATCATCGGTAGCCTTCTCCCATTCCTGTTCTGGTTATATGACTGTAGCGACAACCCCACCACTTGCTGCATCTACATGCATTGGACTGTTCCACCTGGATTCCAAAAGCAACTTACCAAAAACCCAAAACCAGACTCGAAACAAAGCTACGAAACTCATATTTTTCTGATGATTATATGTGGGCTTTCCTGACGAGGTTATTGTATAAATCCACAGAAGATCCTAAAATGCAAATGCGCTATAATTGAATCCAGATCCTATTTGAGCCATGTACTCCAACTTTTTGCAAGGTTCAGAGAGGGATGAGAGACGATCTTTCCCAGTTCTCTTGTTCTTTTCAGCAAGGAGGCCGTTCAAGAGCTTAACATCCTCAAATTCTCCATTAAAAGAATAGAATAGCAGCCACACGTGTTCTCGTCCACCATTTCGACAGCTTTCACTGGGTCCATCACGTAGTACCCTTCGCAGAGCTTCACCTCCTTCAGGCTTCAACTCCACATCAAAGTACCTCGCAAACTTCTCCCAGCATACCTAATGAACTAGCCGAGGAGACCGAAGAAAAGAGATTAGCAAATCTATTGCTTTGCAGATGGCAGTCGTTCGAAAAGGGTTGCAAATGTGAAATGGTGCACCGGAACGTTTGCTCCAGTGCCGATGTTAGGCCTGTCAAATGGTTTCCATTCTGCCTTTCTCTTATGCTGCCGTTTCTTCTTGAAAGCCAACCCACCCAACATTATTGCTTATGATGAACCCTGTTCCCGCCTATTGATGCTCCATGTTTACCTCCAGCTGAAGGCGCATGAAGCAAGCTTCCAATCTTGTTTACGCATTGGTTCTGAATATTTTTGAAGAACTGCAAAAATCCATCCATTATTAGCAATGTTTTTATAATTATTTTGTTGTCAGTGCAAGGAATTTTTGTAAGATCAATCGTGGAAACACGCATCCAAAGCCACTCCGTCCGGGCAATAAATATCCTTTAGCCAATTTTGTCACTTCAAAGAACATGCTTGCTATCTAACCCAGTCATGAGTCACTTGGTTTCCACATTTTCTAACGTGGTAAAGGCTCTCTGCTTCTAAGTATGAGGGAAAGAAAATTTAGAAGGGAAAAAAAGTAGACGGGAGAAAAAATACACAGAAAGTAACTTTTTTCCCCTCTTGTTTGATGCATGGAAAAAAATGAAAGGAAAAAATACAGAATCTGTGCATATTATAGCGGGACATAACTACGCCTCATTTTCATTTCACTAAACAAGATCTTCAATTTTACAGAAAGTCATTAATATGTACCCACCACCTGGGATTTGCAATTTTGCCTATGCTTTTATCACTCTCTCTTTCTCTCGCTTTCTCACTCAATCTCTCTCTTTCTCTCTCTCTGTATCTCTCTCTTCCTTTCCCCAATGTCGTCTCTCTCCTCTCTCACTCTTCTCCATTGGAATGGAGTTCACAGCACCATCCAAGCTATAAGTTCAATTAATAATCAACTAAATTAAATGCAAATAAGATCAAATCACAGTTTGCATTCACTTCTTGTCCCTCTTCTTCCTCTATTTATCTATTTCTTCGTCCAATTCTCTGCTTCTTAGTCTCATCCCAATTCATCCCAGAACTCTCATTCACTGCCTTTTCTGACACTGTCGAAAGATGGATTCATTGTCTTAACTAAGGTGGCAGTGTCAGCGGCAAAGGTGCAGGATTAGCATTATGTGAAAAACCGAATAGAGTGAATGTGAGGGTCGGGATTAAGAGATAGGAACTTATCCGAAATTTTTCTAACATTTAGGCTCCGTTTGATCCTTAGAAAATTTGGTGGAAAGAAAAGCAAAATGAAAAAAATATAAGGAAAAAAAAATGTAGCGAGCAAGTGGGTTTTTTTTCCTTTTGTTTGGATTGACGAAAAAATACAAAAATTTGGATAAGAAATTTAAATATGGATCAATTACTCGAATTATGTGATATCATCTAAGCAGTGTGAAGTTGAAAGAGTAAGTTTTTTCCTCTTTTTGTATAGCATACCATTGGCGTTTTCCTATGATTTTCATTCTATTAGTGGTGCATAGGAACAAAAAAAAGAAAAGAAAAACAAATGCTCTCAAAAATATTGAATCTTATCTAAAATTGACGAGTTAATACCTCATTTTGTACTCCAATCAGGTCATAAATGACAAGGTGGTTTTTGCGACTATTTAAACATTTGTTTTCTTTTGCAATTAAATAACAAGCCTCCTGAAGTTCGGTGGTGATGGGCACTCGTCCATGTCAACGTAGTTTTTGTTAGTGGCTTCGGCCTGAGCTTGTCACACTCGGGTTCCATCCAAGTGGTAACGAAGGAAGCCAAATTCAGCATGGGGTTGCCGTCCTACACATCAGCTCATTGTGGATTGTTTGGTAGACCACGTCTTTTGGTGCTGACCTCTCCGATATCTTATACCTTGCATTTCGATAACCATCGACACAATTATTGTATCCATGACCCATTGTTCATAACCTTAACTAATTAGTACTAACTTAAAAAACCACCGATCCAAGGGTACAACCTCCTCTATAGGTAGTTCGATGCTTATTTAATAAGCAAAGTCTCGAATTACCAAATTGGTTTAGCATTGATAGCATTGGAGTTGAGTTCTCTGCTTCTCACTTGGGTTTTATGTCTTGGTCGGCTCATATTCTCTATGCGAATATTGAGCACTTCAATAGGTCAATTTGCACATAGATATTTTGGTTGGGTTAGCTCATTCACCCCCAATCTGATCTTGAATAGCTTGATGGATTTAACTTTCTAATTAAGGAAAAAAAAAACTCAATATGAAATTTAAGTATTATAAATACAGAATGCATAGATTGAGATAATTTTACCGCGGCTGACAGTTGCTCAATCCCAGTAAAACACATTATCAAATGCACACATATAGAGAAAAAAGGAAAAAAAGGCCCAAAGAAAAACCAAGGCACAAACAATATATTCAATTGAAACCTATAGAGATTCATTTTGGTCTATGCCATGTGCAATATTATATTGCTCCAACATTATATTACATAGATGTTATCTTTTAAGCATGTGAAAGGATTACTATTGCGTTTCCCCCCCCCCCCCCCAATAGATTGCGAAGTTTATATATATATATATATATATATATATATATATATATATATATATATATTCCAATTTTTAAAGTAAGTTATTCTATTATACTGCTCCTTGCCTCTTCTTTTTAAATTTTTTATGATGTAGCAGATAAGTTATGGCTTTCATATTTTAATTTAAATCCAATAAAAAAAAGAAGATTGGGGCATACAATGGTAACTGACATCTACTGGCCGCGGAAGAGGTTCATGGGCGTATCTTCAGAGGCAAAAACCGAGCTAATAACGTGGGCTTCAGTCTCCTCAGGGTTCTTAATAACTGATAGAACCATCGTGTCTTTTTGTTTACCATGCTTTAGCATTTCACAGGACCAATTGCCTTCTTGTGGTTTGCTTGAGTTCAAAATTTTCCACGCCCAGAATTTACATGCCATAGCATACTGAGCGTGTTGATTGATATAAAAAATCATATCAGCATCTGATCGTTCGATTTGCATGTGCGAGATGCATTTCTTTTACTTCATACCTCCTTGCTCTTCTTCCAGGTCATTATCTACTAATTTTCTTGAAGAAGTTGGAAGTTCTTGATTGCATGTTCTCACGTGTTTAAATATACTATGAAAAATTTAATTTTGGCTCCACATTTTCTTTTTAAACAATGATTTTTGGATGATTACATGCTGTATCTTATGGGTATTAGACGAACACACCCAATTGTGAACGTGGACATCCTTACATTGTATTATGATCCTATTTATTGTATGTATACTAAGGTTGAGTTTGAATTTGTTCTAACTCAGCAATGCAAGTGCATATTAAATATATGCACTTGCATACGTTAAACAATTCTTACATTTTAAATGTATGCACTTGCAAACCTTGTGAAATTGTTGCATAAGGGTAAAAACACCCTTCAAAATTGATCTTGGTATATAAACACTAAATAGGCTGGTAGTATGGTTCACGAACGTCTAAGTTCAAAGTTGAGAATATTATCGTCAAATGTTCTCAAAGCATAGTACATTATTGTCTAAAACCCCTTTAAACAATAATGGCGAGATGGAAATTTAGACCTGGTAAATGGATCGTTTAGTTTGAATTACACTAGGTCAACTTTAGATTAGTTCATGTTCAAGTCAATAAGATTTTCATTTGGATTTAGATTTGGGCCGGGTTATTTTTGTTCTATACAATTTTGGCTCTGTTGACACCTGGTTGAGCAGGTCATCTTGTGGAACATAATCGACTTTAAGGGAAATTGATCCAGAAAATATGATTTTCTCTGGAAGGCCTAAGGATACCCAATCGTACGACAGGCCCAACCGGGCGTAGTGGGCCCAAACGGGCCCCCTGGGCCCCCCACGAGAGGCCCAAACGGAACAAACCAGACAGCATTCCCCTTTGGGGATCTCTAGCATGAAGTTACCATCCCACCCCTTGCTACAGGAGCTATAAATACTCAACTACCCACATCGGGAAAAGGATTCGTACTCTGATACAATTGACTCTACTCTTTCTCCCTTTACCGCATTTATCTGCCTTGGACCCTCCTCTGACTTGACCGTTGGAGAGGCGCTCCCCGGACCACAACCAGGGGTGCCTTTTTTGCAGGTTTGACCAGGTAGAGAAGCCCACCAGCTGATCTGCGCGTGCCATCACGCAAGCCCCGAGCTCTCGTCCCACGTCATCTTCAATAAGGTATGGAAAGTTCCCAAAATAGATTTGGCGCCTTCTGTAGGGAGAGATCGGTGAACGATAGTGGTCAATGAAGCAACGCGATTACGGACTAGGAGAGATAAAACACTCGTTACAGAAGCCCCAGTCCCTCCAGGGGTCGCTGACGCCTCATAAAGTTCTTGGGCAGATCCCTGGCCAGGCAAGAGGCTTACGTCACGGTGGATACCCTCAAAAACTTCATGTGCACCATGACGGACGCCATAATGCAGTAGGTCTCAGAGTAGGTGAAGAAGGCAGTGGAGGCTGCGAGTTCCGTGAGGCCAATTCCTCGCTTTGAGTATGTGCCTACCATGTGCTACGAGCCCTCCCATAGGCACGACCCCGTGATGTCCCATCGCCACAGTGAGAGGATGAGAGAAGCTCCTCACGTTAACGGAGATAGACGGGCATGGGGAGAGAACCAAACCGTTCTGTCGAGTTCAACGTCCAACATAGCCATTGTCCAAGTCATGGAGGGCCGGTGAGGTCAACTACAACATCGACGGCTTATGCGATACACTCCCAACGAATAGCCTGGTGCGAGGAGCAAGAGCAGACCTCGAGGCCTCGGGGTGAAGCCTCTGAAAGACAGCGGGCCCGCGAGCGTCGCCCCGACCGTGAGCACACACGAAGTCCCCCTCGGGAGAAGAATGGCTCGCGGTCTCATCGGTGCAACCTGACTCGGCCTAGGTCTCACAGGGATGATCCTCCTTGAAGGAGTACGTAATTCATGGAGATAGAGAGGCATCCTGAGATCCCCATTAAAGTCTCCGGCACGGCCGCTCAGACAGGGCCCGTCCCTTTTTCCACCTCGTTTAGCGTAGAGATTGTCATTGCTCCATGCTATGGGAAGGTGAAGATGCCCACCATGGACCTATACGATGGAATGACTAGCCCAGAGGAGCACTTAGGTGTGTACAAGGCGCAGATGTATGTCTAAGATGTTGATGATACCGCGTACTGTCGGTTCTTCCTCGCGACCCTTAAGGGGGTAGCACAGTCTTGGCTTAATGACCTGGCTATGGGAACCATCTCTTGCTTCCAGGATTTAGCTGACAGGTTCGTCAGCCAGTTCATCGCCAGCAGCAAAGAAAGGAAAACGAGCATCCACCTTTCGAAGATCAAACAGGGACCTCATGAGTCCTTAGTCGACTTCATCAAGCACTTCCACCAGGAGGCGGTCTTGATTCCCGATTTAGAAGACAGTGTGGCTTACACTTCGTTCCTTAATGGCCTGAAGAATGGTCGGTTCAAAGTTTCTCTGGTCGAGCAAAAGGAGACTACCCTGACAGAAGCACTAAGGAAGGCCGCCGATTTTATCTACACCATTGAGATCTGCACTGAAAGCCCAGATGTTCCCAAAAAGGCTACGATCTCTGGGGATAGAATCCCTAGCCGAAGGACAGGCGAGGGATGAGGAGATAGGAGGCCACGACTCGAGGTTGTTGATCCTTGATTCACCACCGACCCCATAAGTACCCTTATGGAAGTGAGGAATCATCCCATGTTGAAGAGGCCGCCCCTGATGACCTCGATGCCGAAACCCCATACCACCCGAAAATATTGCGAGTTTTATGAGCAAAATGGGCACACGACTGCCGAATATCGGGAACTAAGGAAGGCCCTTCATGAGCTGGTAGATAAACGACAAATTAATCGATTCTTGAAGAGAGGTCAGCAGTTCCTCCGAAAGGAGCGCTAGCCCGTGCTGCCTGAACAGCGAGATTAAGAGTGTTCCACTGAGATGGTAGCCACTATAGTAGGAGGATACGGCGAGGACATCACTCGGTCTACCTGGAAGGCTCGGCTTTGAGGAGCTCATTAAGTTCTCACGGCTGAACAAGGAAGTTGAATTACAATGCCCATTGTGGTGTTTGGTGGGGAACAGAGCCCGCGCTTTCACATCTCCACAAAACGACGCGCTGGTAGTAGAAATGAAGGTGGCTAACGCCATTGTGCGGAGAATTCTCATTGATACTAAGAGTTCGGTAGACATCATCACCTCAGACTGCTTGAAGAAGTTGACCTACCCGGGCAAAGAGATTGTCCCTTTGATACACCCCGTCCTGGGCTTTGGAGGACAGGGCGTGAACCCCACCGGGATGATCCGTCTTCCTTTGCACTTTGGTGACAAAGTCAAGGCAAAAAATATTGAGGTGGATTTTTTAGTCGTTGACATCCCGACGGCCTACAACGTCATCTTGGGGCGGCCTACCCTCCATAGAGTGAAGGTCGTTATCGCCCCCTATTTGCTCCAGCTTCAGTTTGAAGCTGATGACAGAAGCATTGGCACGATACAGGGAGATCAGCGAACAACTCGCGAATGCTACCTTGTTAGCATTCGACCCCTGGTAGATCGGACAATCGGGCAGGAACCCCCACCAATGGGCCAGAAAGCACGGACCGAGCCTCCTCCCTCGGTAGTAGAGGCCCTGGTGATACACACAGTTACCTTGGCCGAGCTTGAGCAGCGTCGTCCTGAGGCCGTGGATTGTATTGAGCAGATACCATGGGAAAACGCACGTCCCGATCGTACGGTCTAGTTAGGACGAGAGATGGAGGCCTCTACTCGACACTCATTGGTCACGCTCCTACAAGAGTAACGGGACGTCTTTGCCTTCGGACTGGAGGAGATGCCCGGCATTGAACCTGCCGTCATAGAGCATAGACTAAACGTAGATCCCCTACAGAAACCAGTCATTCAAAAGAAGCGACACATGGGTCCAAAGAGAGTAGTTGTGGCAACCGCAGAGGTGCAAAAGCTACTCAAAGCATGGTTCATTAGGGAGTGCCAGTACCCTGAGTGGATCTCAAATGTCAACCTAGTAAAAAAGTCCAATGGGGCTTGGAGGATGTGCATAGATTTTACCGACTTGAATAAGGCCTACCCAAATGATAGTTACCCCCTCTTGAAGATCGACAAATTAGTGGACGCCACATCCGGGTATGCCCTACTGAGCTTCATGGACCCCTTCTCTGGGTACCACTAGATACCTCTATGCCTAGAGGATCAAGAAAAGACTGCATTCATAACCGATCGCGACCTAAATTACTATAAGGTGATGCCTTTTGGGTTTAAGAATGCGGGGGCCACGTACTAGCGGCTGGTAAACAAACTGTTTGAGCCCCTCATCGGTTGGACTATGGAGGTCTATGTGGATGACATGATAGTAAAGAGCATGCTTGATGCCGAGCATGGGCAAGATCTACGGAAGACGTTCAACATTCTCCGAACATATGGGATGAAGCTTAACCCAAAGAAGAGTGTGTTCGGAGTTCGGTCAGGCAAGTTCCTCGGGTTCATGCTTAGCAGCCGGGGAATCGAGGCCAACCCCAACAAAATCCAAGCCGTGTCAGACATGAAGCCACCACGCAACATTAGGGAGGTCTAGCGGTTGACGGGATGCATCGCGGCCTTGGATGATTCATGTCTAGATCTGTTGACAAGTGCCCGCCTTTCTTCCGTGTGCTACGCAAATGCGCCAACTTTACTTGGGATAAGGAAGTAAACAAAGCGTTTCAAGCATTGAAAACCTATTTGGCTCATTTGCCTAGGATCGCCAGCCCCCTCTATGGGGAAACACTCCAACTCTACTTGGCCGTCTCATAACAGGTTATTAGTGTCGTACTGTTGGTGGAGAGGGCTAAGGAACAAATCCCCATGTACTATGTGAGTCACGCTCTAGCTTGGGCCGAGGTGAACTACTTCTAAACACATAGGATCACTGTCCTTACTGATCAACCCCTGAAAAACATCCTACAAACACTGGATGCTTCTGGGTGGCTCTTGAAGTGGGCCGTTGAGTTATCACAGTACAACCTCGTCTTCAAAGCTCGGCGGGATATAAAAGCCCAGGCTCTGGCAGACTTCCTGGCCGAAAGCCCGTCACTACTGAGGATAGTAGCCCACTCCTTCCATCATGAAGCCTTTATGTGGATGGGTCATCCACCAAAGACAGGAGCAGGGTCGGCCTGATTATAGAAAGCCCTTGGGGGGAGCGACACGAGCATGCCTTAAAGTTCATGTTCAAGGCGTCAAACAACGAGGCTGAATACGAGCCGCTGATAGTAGGAATAGAGTTGTACAAGATCGCAGCGACCGACTTGGTCCAAGCATTGTCGGACTCTTAGCTGGTGGTCAACTAACTCAATGGGGAATACAAGGTAAAAGATGATACTATGGCGGCCTACATTCGGTGGGTACGAGAGGCCACCAAGTTGCTTAAACATTTCTCAATAACGCATATCCCCCGGTCGGAGAACTGATAGGCTGATGCATTGTGAAAATTAGCAAGCTCTTTCGAAGATGGGAAGCCGAAGTGCATTCAATGTGAAACTCTAACGGAAAGAAGCATCGACCCCATGAGGTGCTCGTGCTGGACCGGAGTTGGACATGGAGGGATCTCATTTGCGCGTACCTAACTGATGGTACCCTACCCATGAGCTCTAAGGAGGCCGACCGGGTAAAGAGACGGGCAAATTGGTTCAGACTATACGATGGGATCCTATACAAGCGATCTTTCGCGCGGTCACTTCTGCGCTGTGTGACCCCGGAGATGGGGAAGAAGATATTGGCGAAGTTGCACGAAGGGGTGTGCAACTCCCATATAGGGTGCTGCGCTCTTGCAGTGACGACAATACGAATTGGATACTACTGGCCAAGTCTGCGGGAATATACTATGAACTTAGTTCGCACTTGTGACAAGTGTCAAAATTTTGCTTCGGTTCAACGACTGCCCACCACCCCTTTGACACCCATAACCAGCCCCTTACCATTTGCTACATGAGGCATGGACATACTTGGGCCCTTCCCTAAAGCCAGGGTCGGCGCAAGTACGTTTTTGTCACAGTAGACTATTTCACCAAGAGGAAGACGTGGCCCCACCATCACAGTGGCTGAGGTGCGAAAGTTCCTGTGGAAAACATCGTCACTCACTTTGGAGTCCCCCACACAATGATCTTCGACAATGGGCGTTAGTTTGATACTACCAAAGTCACAGATTACCTGAGCACCCTCGACTGTCTAGCCCGGTTTACAGCTGACCACTGCCGTAAGCGCACGGGCAGTCGTAGCATAGATAAAAGATATCGTTCCACTGGGACTAAAGTAATCTATCAAGCCTAGTCTTGTTAGAATATGCTAAGCAAAACTCTATTTTAAGTGGTTGCGATTAACTATTACAAATGAACTTGTCTAAATCAATAAGAGAAAAAAATGCCTAAATCAATAAGAGAAAAACGTCTAAATCAATAAGAGAAAAACGTCTAGGAATTTTCATAGTTATGGAAGAGAATTGTATCAAAATTAATAAACATGTGCTATTCTCTAATTGGTTAATTCTAAGGAATTGTAATCTTTTCTAGAAACTTGATCTATTCTTTCGAATTCAATCGAATTTGCCTAAACTAATCAAACGCCGTTCTTTCAAACCTGACTTAATTCAAGTTCAAAGTCTTCGATTACTTACTAACCCTCCTAACATATAAATCTCTCTTTTGAGACGAGGTTATGCTAAGTCTATTCAAGCAGTCCAACAATCAAATGTCGTCTTTCGAATGTTCACTCGATTGTTTTAAGTGTGCAAGTAAATTTTGGCTAAAAATCAACTTACAACATATCAAACACTTGATAAAACGAAATCAAACTAATCATGAAAATAATCACAATTGAATAAACTAAAGCATGATCCAATATACTTCCAAAAACTACTAAATTTCTAGACTAAGAAAACTACTCAGACATGATAAAAGATTAACAAACTAACCAAAAATCGATGAAATCTGAGTAGAAGGGGCTCGACTAAGATGGCCTTCACCAAGGGCTTCAGAACTGCCTCAAGATCAAAACTTTCACACTCAAAATTCACACAAAAGCAAAAACAAAACTAAGCAAATAACAAACTTTGAGAGAAAAATAAACTAAACTAATCTTCACTAGGCTAACTCTACCTGCTTTGCTTGCTAGGGATTGCTCTCCTTCGCTACTGAACATCGCTATTTATAGGAAATTCAAGTTGATCTCAGCCACACAGCCGAGGGAAAACGAAGAGGCAACAGTTACAGGCCTACCACGGTATGACCGTAGTCTGTGCTGGAACCAATTTATTGCTGTTTTCTTGCTCCACGGGCGTAGCAATTCATGGATGACCGTGGGGGAGGTCAAAACACATCCATTAAAGAGCAAATATTGGATAAAAAGGCTAAAAATCCGTAAAACACATGAAACAACTACAACCAAGTATAAATCGAGAATAGAAGAATAAACAATATCATTAAGCACAAAATTCTCCTAAAAACGAGGCAATATGGTCCTAAGAAGATGTACATATTAAGCACTTATCAATAGCCGTTGCCCATCCTTAGACCAATGGCCAAGCCGAAGCTGCTAACAAGGTCATCCATTATGGCTTACAAAAAAACTAGACGATCCCAAGGGCAAATAGGCCGATGAGCTGCAAGGCGTCCTATGGTCGTTAGGGACCACTGAAAAGACCGTAACAAGCAAAACGCTATTCATGTTGGCATATGGGCCGGAAGCTGTTCTGCTCGTTGAAGTCGCCCTTCCCACCCATGGTCTCACTAGATTCCAAGAAGAGCTGAACAACGCTGCGCTCCGTGAAGCATTGGACTTCCTACCCTCAGTCCACAGTGATACCCCCCTCCGAGAGGCGCTATACAAGCTATGCATCGCACGCCTCCATAATCGTGCTGTCAAGCTCCACCCAATCAACGTAGAAGATTTCGTCCTTCATCGTACTGAGGTTGTTGCCCGAGCAGGCGAACACGGCAAGCTAATCGCAAATTGGGAAAGACCGTATAAGGTCACTACTCAGATACGACCAAGCACGTATCTTTCGGAGACCCCCAGTGGAACGCCCATTCCACGGATATGGCACAACAACAACCTGCGAAAGTACTACTACTAACACGTGTCCTTTGTCCAAGCATAACATTTATGAACTTATGTTTTCCATGCAATAAATACATTGGCCGCAAAGGCAATTTTGGATACACTACATCGTCTGGTACTCTTCTTTACGCACGGCCTCACGGCCGGTCTGTATACTTTTATCCCCAATGGGGGCTAAGGGTTCTTAAGCACAGTGTCGTGGCCGGTCGCTATACTTTTAGCCCCAATGGGGGCTAAAGGTTCTCAAGTATGGCGTCATGGCCGGGTGCTATACTTTTAGCCTCAATAGGGGCTAAAGGTTCTTAAGCACGACCTCATGTCCGGTCGCTATAACTTTTAGCCCTAATGGGAGCTAAGGGTTCTTAAGCACGACCTTATGGTCGGTCACTGTACTTTTAGCCTCCATGGGGGCTAAAGGTTCTTAAGCATGACCTCATGACCAGTCACTATATTTTTAGTCCCAATAGGGGCTAAAGATTCTTAAGCACGACCTCATGGCCGGTCGCTATACTTTTGGCCCCAATGGGGGCCAAAGGTATTTTAGCACGGTCTCATGGCCGGACGCTATACCTTTAGCCCTAATGGGGGGCTAAAGGTTCTTAAGCACGTCCTGATGGCAGTTGCTATGCTTTTATCCTAAATCGAGGCTAAGGGTCTTTATACCTGCCCCCTACTTGTCATTTTGGTCAGGGGCCACCATCCTCGAAAAGCATAAGCAAATTAATAAGGCAAATTCAAAGACAAGCAGACAAATGGTAATAAGCGAAATAACAAGTAGAAAAGCAAGTGATAATACAGAAGGCTCCGCGCTGAAAACTTAGAAACATTTTATTGATTGAATAAGAGAAGAAACACAAGCACTAATGGCCGAAAAGAAAGACAAAAGAAGTAAAACCCTAGAGGCCTAAACATCGTGGTCTTCATCGTGATCACTATTCTCGGCCGCCCCGGCTCTGCCACCTTCATGGTCAGGTGTCGAGGCTTTGGCATCTAAAGGCATGGTCTCCTCATCGTCCAAACCACCCTTGATAGCAGCAGGGGGGTTAAACTCCACCAACTTATGGTCTTAACGCTCGGCTCGGGCCTAAAGGCAATCCTTTATGTACTTGATGTACGGTTCAAAGTAGCCCTCTGTGCTGAAAGCGTTAGGCGCCATGGTTAGCAGGACCTCCCAGAAGAACTTGGTGCTCTGGTTGTAGCCCTGATGATAGCCTGGTCCTTTACCTTGGTCGACTTCTCGGCTTCGGCCTCTGCTCAGGACTGAGCCTCCTCTAGCTGGTGCTTTAGGTCCTTATTCTCGGCCTCCAGGGCCTCCTTCCCTCTTTTTAGCTTTTCTAGGCGACACTTGTACTTGGTCGCTGCCTCTTCTGACCTTTGCCACTTGACCTGAAGGTAGCTAATTTGCCCCCGTAGGAGGGCATCCGACCTCTCGCGGTTGCGGATCCGCTTCTCCAGAGTGGTAATAGATGACCTTGACCTCGCCAACTTCAGCGCTCGGGCAAGGGCCTAAAGAAAACTCGATACGTTCAGATAAAAAGGGGCAAAGAGTAACAACATAAAACAATGTGGACTTAACCTCACCTCAGCAATGGTCACTTGCTCCTCATCGACTATGAGTGGTCGGGCAGAGTTAGCCGGCACCAGCGACCACGACCTAGCCATTTTCTTTAGCAAGGTACAATTAATAGATGCATCGGTCCCCAGACTGTTGATGCTGGTCAACCCCCTCGACCCCTTTGCTATTGAAAGAAGGGGCACTGGCTCTCAGGGGGGTGGAAGCAGATGCCGCGGGAGCATTCGGTCCGCTCTTACTCCACGGTCGTTTGCGAGAACCCAAATGAGGAAGGTTCAGGGATCCCACAAAAGGTTTCTTGCCACGGGGCACCAACGACAAGGCCTCAAAGAAGGTAGAAACAGTGAGCAATTTCTCCTCAGCAAAGGGCTACAAAGGAAAATAGTAGGAGGAGCAACACCCAAACCTTCTTAGCCTGCATCTCTAGACGTTTGCACTGCTCTTCCTCACGAACCCGCTCAGCCTCAGTAGCAACCTGCGTCGCCGTGGCGTCCCCAGATTATAGAGGCAATAGCTTCTTCACCTGTGCTTGCTCCGCACAAGACAAAAGAGAGTCAGGTCAGAGCTAAAAAAAAAACTAAACCACAAAAGGGGCGTTAAGTACCCTTAGAAATTTTTTTAAGGATAAGCAGGCCAGCAACTGCCAAGAAAAAGTCGTTAGCAAAATATTTCAACCTAGGGAGCCAATTCATAGGTTCTCTGTCACTTGATTTTCTCGGTTTTCACTCAGGCCCTTTCTAGGCATCCACCACCCGAGTTACGAAGGAAGAAATCAGCCAAGGATGATCGTCCTCCCGAACGTAAAAATGAAAGAACCAAGCCGTCCTTTTCTCAGCATCGGTCAAATCTCCATGCGGATTGCAAACCGGCTTCCCCTCTTTCCAATCGGGTAGATCCCCCCAACTTGCTTCGCAGCGTACGAAAAGAAAGTCATATTTCTAATTCTTCACTTTAGACTTCTTCTTGATGGCCGTCATGAAGCCTTTCTTATTGTTGAAGCAATACCACCTAAGGTCCTCTGTCTCGTTGGGAGCCCTTTGGACCGAGTGGACATGCACAAACGCACGACCCGTGCAAGTCAACTTCTGTAGCTCGCACATCATCATAAAAGAACATGTGTTGTGCCAGGACATGGGCACTATCTGCGCAAGCTCTAGCTTGTATTTATTCAAGATATCCATGATCACTGGATGGAGTGGGAACCTTAGGCCATAGGAAAAGGCCGCCCGATATATCGCTATGTATTTTGCGGGAGGCTTGTTTACAGTGGCATCTGCCTCCGGAAGTACGAATCTGTACCCCGCGGGTAGGAGGTGCTTATCCTCCAGGGTCGACCTCTTTAGGGAAGCCATAACCTTCGGGTTGGGGAAATGAATGCTCCGTCCATAATGGAGGCCTGAGCGCGAAGAGGCCCCTAGGAAAACTGTGCCCTCGGCTACAACTTCCTACATCGGCTCTTCCCGAGTGCGGCCTCTCTTCTTAAGCACGGCTTGTCCCGAGCTACTTGTTCCCCCCTCTAAGGAATAGCTGGTGCTGGTAGAATTAACATCAACTTCAACGCTTGACCTATTGGAGTCAGAAGAGGAGCGAGGTTTACCTTCGGAAGTTGCCTCGGCCAAAAGCTTGTTGGGAGTCCTCAGCCGAGCAGCCATCTTAGTCTTAGCCATTCTACTTTTCTAAAAGTTAAGCATATAGTCAACCGCCACATCAATTTCCCACGAATAAACGACATCCTCCTCAATGCTGAGGATCCTAGGAGTCGAGGAGTACTCGCAGCTACACCACGAGGGGGTGCCGGGCTCAAATATCGGCACAACATAAGGGATTTTCTGTGGTTCCCTAAATTGATTCTTTGGGGGAATGTGTGCAACCAACCGCCTATCAATTAGGGCCGGAGGCTTGGAAAGTGACGATGGCAGCCCTCCACTTGGTGGCCGGCCGATATCTCAGGGACCTTCCCACTTGATGAACAAGATGAAGACATACTTATATAAATATAATACAGGATGTGACCCCTTTAGAAAGGCATAAGAAATGTACTTGGGAAGAGGATAACGGGTTGAAGGGGGTACTGAAGACAGAGATGACGATATGCATAAACCCTTTGAAGATTCAAAGGGAGGGGATGAAGACGCTACAGTGAGTTTGAATATAGACTAAAGGAGAGGCAGAGCTTTTCTCTCTATAACTTCACTTCTCTCTCTAAGAAATTTTTGAGAGTGTAAAGAAATGACTCGCCCCAAGGGATTCGACTTCCCTTATATAAGCAAGGTAAGAGAAGGAGGAAGGGAGGCACTCTTCTCCAAGGATTCGAGGGGACGTCATCATGACACGTGGCACCAAAAGCGACACATGGCATCCGAGAGCCAACCTTCACAGTTGCAATTCTTCCCCTGAACCCTTCAATCTCAAGAGAGGCAGAGGTCCTATAGCTCGACCCCAGGACCGGACGACACACCTTTAGCCCCAATGGGGGCCAAGGGTCCTGCAGCTCGGCTGCAGGATTGGCCAATATACCTGTAGCCCCAATAGGGGCTTAGGGTATGACAGTTCGACCTTAAGGTCGGCCGATACACGTTTAGCCCCAATGGGGGCTAAGGGTCCTGCAGCTCGGCCTTAGAGCCAACCGATACACCTTTAGCCCCAAGGGGACTAAGGCTACTGTAGCTCGACCTTAAGGTCGACCGATACACCTTTAGCCCCAATGGGGGCTAAGGGTCCTGCAGCTCGGCCTCAGGGCCGACCGATACACCTTTAGCCCCAAGGGGACTAAGGGTACTATAGCTCGGCCTCAGGGTCGGCCGATACACCTTTAGCCCCAATGGGGGCTAAGGGTCCTGCAGCTTTGCTTAAGAGCATTAAATGGAAAATCAAGTCCCTACAGCACAGTACCACCTTTCATTATTCATTATGAACAGCTACGGATCAACTTTTACAAGAAGCCAACAAGACAATGAGAAGAAGCGAGATATAAAAGAACCCTACGCCTACTCCTCATCACTGGAAGGGGGAGGGGTGTCACTTCACCCCAAGTCCTCCCCTTGATCGTCCACCTGCTTGGGGACGCCTCCCAGGTCGGCGAGCCTAGGGAGTTGCACTCTCTGTAGAGCTTCCTTATTCCTCTCCAACCAAGACTCAAAGATGTCCCAGCTTAGACTTTTCATAACTGATGCCATGGCGCCACCCCGTTTCCTTGCTTGTGACTCCCAGGTCCATCCCATCTTTGAGCACCATGGCGTAAAAGATGTCCTAAGTCATCTCGGGTATGTGGAAGTCTCAGGCAGACTCTTTGGCCATGTCGAGGTCGAAGTAGGGGCAGAGACCATGGTAATCCTCAGAAAGTGGTCGAGGAGGACATGAGTCCTCCCTCAAAAACCAGAGGAAGGTTGCCTTGATGTAATTGGTTGTTTGCTCGGTGCTAAGGAAGTTGGGCAAAGCCATGGGGAGATTCTTCTATCTTTATAACACGCTCACTCTCTCTCTACGAATGTTGAGGTGACAGGACAAGTGATCCTCCATGAAGAAGTTCCATTTCATCTTTATAGAAGGAGGCAGGTAGGGTCAAAGATGGCTCGCCCCTTGAGGAGGTGTCAAGATTAAGGCACCACTCGCTTCACACCATATGGCACTTCCACACTAGAGGCTACCTCACATATCTCTCAGCCTCAAAAGGGACTCATGGCCCTGTGGTACCACTCGTGGCTAACTGCTACAAATGCCCATCCCTTTTGGACCAAGGGTCCAGCAACATGATCCTTGGGCCGTGAGTTACCTCCCAAGCCCTGTAAAGGGCTAGGGGCTTGATAGGAATGAGAGTTGGTTGTTATAGTTATGCGGGATCGTGATGGGGGAAAAGCATGATAACATCTGCGAGGGAATCAAACCCCATCGTAGAGGGGTGACCATTTATCGTTATTAATAATCACAGATTATCGGTACAAGGATAAAAAAAAGCATAATGATGGAACGAGCAATAAAGAAAGACCGTGACTACTCATCACTAGCATGGGGCGGGGGGTCATTTGAGCCCGAACTCTCCTCCTGCCCACCTGCAGGCCCAGGATCGCCTTCTTGAGGAATCTGTTGGCAGAGTTGAGCCTCCAGGAGGCCGCGCTTGCTAACGTTTAACCATGATTCAAAAGTAGTCCATCCTAGGCCCTCAAGGGCCGCGTTCAAAACCCTTGCCATATCCCTACTCACCAGGGATAACCCCACGACATTGTTAAGAAGGATCGTATAGAAAGTGCCTGCACCATCTCTAGAATGTTAAAGTCGCGCGCAGCCTTCTCCTCATCGGGCAAGGCAAAGTTCGAACATAGGTCCTGTTCATATTCTGGCAACAAACGAGGAGGACGTGTAAAGCTTGTCGAGAGTTATAAATTTAACCACTACTTCGATTATTAAACACTTTTTATAGCATAGGAAAGTAGGGATTGATCCACAAGGAAAGATTGCTGTAAAAGGCTAGGTTAATCCTAAATGATTTTACTAATCCAATTTATTAAGTCTAATTTTAATAATTCTAAAATAATTAAAATCAAATAAATAAAAATATGAAAAACACCCAATGATGCTCCTAAATATCTTGGATTATATTCTGGAAAGAAAACAGTAAAAAGCTTTCCTAAATAACCTAGAAAAATAAAATCAGAATAGTAACTGAAATTCTAATTAAAAATCAAAACAGCAAATAATAATCAAAAAATAAATATTAAATTGCAAACAGAAACACAAAATATTATTATTCAGGTATATAATCTTATAACTCCTCAATTGTATCCAAATAATTTTAGAAAAAATCAAATCAGAAAATTACCACAGAATGTCAATGCAGAATATTAGATTTGAAATTAGAAATAAAATAATCTACACAAATATAAATACGAAAATAATCAAGAAAATTACCCTAATTCTAAGACAAAATTTTATGGACTCAACAATGCCTAATAATCGTGAATTAACAACTAAAATCGAAATTTTCAGAATTAATAACCTAAAACCCTGCACTTATCAATTTCACAAAATAATTCTTAAAAATTATCAAATAATTTCCAAAAATAACAAAATTGAATATGAGCAGACTAGGACACTATATAAACTCTAGGAGCTTATAAAAATCGAAAAAGAACAAAAATAACTATTTTAAGTCTAATTTCTAACCAACCGGTAATTAAATACTAAAATTGAATATAAATCAATCTAAAATTATAACCACTCTAAAATTTAAAAATATAAACTATCTAAAATTACCTAGACACTCCTAAAAGACCATACTTTTGGGGGGGTGGGGTGGATTGAAATTATATTGAAGCTAATAAACATAGAACAAAAATTAACAAACTAATCAAATTCACTCTAAGCAACAAATAATGATCAAAAGTTGCCAAATTTATGAAGGATACATAGTATAATCTCAATCCACCATGAAAATTAATAGTTATCATTAACACACAAGTTAATTTCATTCATGAGTTAAACTGTAGAAGACATCCACTAGCGGTTCTTCCCCATTTTTCCTTAGATTCTAGTTTACTTAGGTCCAGCCCTAATATAAACCCTACTAATTTGATAATCTTTGCACCAACGCAAAAATTTAACCAAACTAGAGCATTAAGAATTAGAAAAACATCATTTAATACTTTGTAACCAATTTACCAGCAAATCGATTTAACAAAGATCTAAAGTGACTACCTAATTAAAAGAGATGGATTTGAGCCATTCATGATTAATTAGGGTGATACCTAAGCCTAAAAAACTATAAATTTTACGTATTATAGTCTTCTAAACTATCAATCAAAATTGTATTTAATCAACTAGCATGCATTCTAATTGATTTAACGCAAATTTCATAAACGATAAAAGCTAATTGCTAGAGAATCATGAATATAAATCAACTAGGCATTAAAGTATAAAACTTGTTTATAAATAATAAATTTAGCATGGCTTGAAGAAGATTACACTAAGCACATGAAAATTACTCACTCATATTAAACATAAAATTACAATAATAAATCAAATATTTCTTATTTAATAATATGGAGAGTTCAAATTAATAAAACCACAAAGAGAAATTAAAATAAAATAAAAGCATTATGGAGTTGGAGTCAACGTGAGAAGATGATGATGAAGTATGGTGATGGTGGATGATGGGCTTAGGCGTGAAGTTGGGATGGCCGTTGAGGGTGATTGAAGATGATGAGATGAAGGAGGGGTGGTGATTGAAGCTTGTGTCGTGAGTTGTGAAGTTGCCGTGGGGAATGCGTGATGGTGATGGGTAGGAGATTAATGATGATGATGATGAGATTTATGGTCAGGAGAGGTGTGGGATTTGAAGCTAATGGAGATGATGATATATCATGCGGAAGGAGGCGTGGGTGTTGGGCTTTTATGGGATGAGTTGCCGTGGGGTTGACGAACCGTGATGATGGTGAGATGGGTGGAGGTGTATGGAGGTGAGGATGATGATGAGGCTAGGGTTATGATGATCATGAAGGTGGTGGTGGTGAATGATTATATGGTGGAGATTATTTAAATTAGGGTTAGGTGTGATATGGGCATAGGCTTAGTAACTAGGTTTTTTTCTTTTTTCTTAGACTCCTTCTCCCCTAAGACTTCTAACTTTGCTCCAACTCTTGTAACCCTAGCCCAAATAAATAATTATGAAAATAATATTATCCATAATTATTATTTTTGGACCGTCTTTATAGCCAAACGCGTAAGACCCGCGCCTCGACGACTTGTCTTCTCCTTTTTATTAAATTAATACTAACCTTGAAAAATATATAAAATAAAACAAATTAGAAAAAATAATAAATATAATATAATCAAAATAATTATAAAATGATGCATGATTAATGGCTTAACAAATTCCCCCACACTTAAACTTTGGACGTCATCGTGCAAAGAAATCTTAGACTTGACCGAAAGTTGACATTCTTTCTTTTCTTATGCATACTTATGATATTCATACTAGGTCTGGGCTTGCTTAAGGAAAACAGTGTTATTGAATTAATTAGTTTTTTCTTTCAATAAGTGAATACCTGCTAAACATCCAACTATCCTTAGAGAGTTTATTTATCAACCTCACAACACTTGTATAATGATATAACAAGATCAATAATTATCCATCTCTTTTTAATTATGCATACACCAATCAAGAGGTCAAAAAAGAATTTAAGATAGAAAAATTTAGCCATGGTCTGGTTATAGAGACAATTAAACTAGGTAGAATAACTTCATTAAATTGATCCTAAACTTGCCTTGTATTTATTTTCCTCTTCTTCTCTTGTCAAACTTCACTTGCGCATATATTCGAGGCCCATATAGGGTCTTAGAAATTGAACACTACCTGTCTCACACTCACCCGAATAGAGGTGCTGGAGCAAATAATTCATTCTCATCTTATTCTTTCTTCATTTTAGTGGCTCACTAGTATGGAAAACAAGCTTTCCAGTGGCAGTATTGCCTCAAAGGGTAGCACCCAGTAGCGCATGTCTCAAAGGGGTACTTGTCAATCCCAACTTTGACTCTATGAAAAAATAGACAAGTAAAATCTCAATTGTAATGAATTATTCAGCTAATTCAATAGTCTAGGAGATGGACCAGGTCATTTTATTGCCTCTGAATCGGATATATTATATGACTAAATAAGATGGATAATCAAGAGAGTTACTCATTAAAAATATGTATGAGGATCAACTCAAACTTCTCTAAAGGATAACTATCATGCTTAGAAGTCTTCACTTATAAAAGAATAAACTACAAAATAGCTAATAAAACAAAAAAAATATTTTCTAAACAAGCAAGCCTAGCATAAACTCATATCATGCATTATTTATAAGAAAAGAATTTTTTTTTGTTTTTTTTCAATTTTCTACTTTTTTTTTCAAGAATGAATACTGCGAAAATTAAATACAGGATGCACCTCCCCACACTTAATTCATGCATAGTCCCTAATGCATGCAAAAAGAAAGATATAATGAAAATAAAAGCAAAATTAAATGGGTACTTCCCTGAAAACATTGGGTTTCCTCCCAACCAGTGCCTTTGTTTATAGTCGTTGGCTCGACTTCATGAAGCTCCTCGATCCTCTAGTTGGATATCTTCCAGTAAATCATCATTAATCTGATATGGAACTTTTTGAAACTCAGCATGGTCAAGACTCTTAGTAAGCACAGTCAAAAATTCATCCTCATTGGATAAGTCATAAATATCTCGGGGCAATTCAGTAGTAACATCAAGTGCATACATGTAACTGACATCAGCAGAGAATCTCATGGCATCAAAAATATTAAATTTAATCACTTCACCATCAAATTCCATGGTTAATGTTCCTTCATGCACATCAATTTTAGTCCTAGTTGTTTTCAAAAATGGCCTGCCAAGCAAAATGGGAATATCATGACATGCATCACCCATGTTCATCACATAAAAATCAGCAGGAAACACAAGTTCATTCACTTGGACTAAGACGTTCTCTAACACTCCATCTGGGTAAATACTGCTCCTATCAGCTAACTGAACCACTACACCAGTTTTCTTTAACTCTCCTAAGTTCAGTTTGTCATAAACAGACCTAGGCATAACACTAATGGACGCACCCAAATCAAGCATAGCCTTATCAAAGTAAAAATTCCCTATCTTACAAGGAACAGAGAACACACCTGGGTCTTTGCACTTAGGGGGAAGTTTCCTTTGAAAAACTGCAGATACATTATCCCCCACACTTACCTTTTCATTCCCTACTAACTTTCTTTTAGTAATACACAATTCTTTCAAAAACTTAGCATAACGAGGCACCTGTTTAATGGCATCAAGGAGAGGTATGTTGATCTCTACCTTCCTAAATGTCTATAAGATCTCTTGGTTAGCCTCATTCACCTTAGAAGTAGGGTTTCTAAATCTACTAGGAAATGGTGGAATTGGCTTATAAGGTTCTCTTTTATTCTCTCCTATTTCCTTAGTAGTTTGATGAGAATTTGTATCTAACTCTGGTTCAGTCCCCTTGCCCTCTAACTCAGGCTCAACCTCTCCACTCCTCCTAGGCTCTTGTAACTCTTTCCCACTCCTAAGTGTTATGGCACTAACATTCTCCTTAGGGTTAGGGTAAGGATGAGATGGTAATCTATTTTGCATTTGAGCCTGCAAGTTGCTGACTATGATATCAGTTGTAGTCTGTTTCTCTTGAACCTGCTTAAGAGTTGTCTCCAAAATTTGGAACCTATCATCCATTTTCTTGAGAACTTGTTCTAGGAGGAAATTGGTCCTTTCTTGACTAAAAGGTTGACGAGAGGGTTGGTCAAAACCAGGTGGATTAGGCTTAGGGCCATACCTAAGGTTAGGGTAGTCTCTCCATCCTTCATTATAAGTATTCGAATAGGGATGATACCCCCTTTGATTTTGGTTAGAGTAAAGAGCATTAGCATTACGTTCTTGTAGAGTAGGACATGCATCAGTAGGATGCCCCTCTAGACAACAAATACCACATATTACTGCTTTTTGAATACCCCAAGTAACAATCTTATTTAACATAGCAGTAATATAAGATAGCTGATCCTCTACAGATGAACTAGAACCAATCTCATTTACCCTTTTGACTTGTGACTCCCTAGCACCAAACTGCTGAGTATTTTGGGCCATTAGATTAAATAAATTTCTAGCCTCTGCTGGCGTTTTATTAACTAGAGCCCCTCCGCTAGCAACATCAACCATATTACGGTCCATTGGAAGTAAACCCTCATAAAAATATTGAATCAATAGTTGCTCAGTTATTTGATGTTGGGGACAACTAGCACATAACTTGTTAAATCTTTCCCAATACTCACAAAAAGTTTCCCCATTCATTTGTTTGATTCCACATATTTCTTTCCTAATAGATCCAATACGGGATGTAGGAAAAAACTTTTCTAGAAATGATTTATGCAAAACAGTCCATGTAGAAAAAGATCCAGCAGGCATATAATATAACCAGTCCTTAGCATTACCAAGCAAAGAAAAGGGAAATGCCCTTAGTCTAATTTGGTCCTCAGGAATTCCTTCAGGCACTATAGCAGAGCAGGTAATAAGAAATTCACTAATGTGTCTATAGGGGTCCTCTCTAACTAATCCACGAAACTTAGGTAACAGATTGATGAATCCAGAGTTCAGTTTTAGGAGTTTATCTAATACAGCATAAGCAATGGACATTGGTTGGGTTTTTAAGTTAGAAGCAGCAAGTTCTCGAAGAGTAGACATTCTTACCTCTTTATCCCTAAAACTTACTGGGTTAGGTTGACTCTCTTTATTTTTAGCTTTCAATGGTGGCTCCTTGTCCTCTCAAATTTCCTTACCACTCCTTAATTTCATACACCACGGGCAATCTGCAAAAATTGAAATAAAAACAAAACAATAAAAGTAGTAAAATTAATAGAAGTAAACTAGCAATTTAATTTACTTTCTCCAGCAACGGCGCCAAAATTTGTAAAGTTTATCGAGAGCTGCAAATTTAACCACTACTTCAGTTATTAAACACTTTTTATAGCATAGGAAAGTAGGGATCGATCCACGAGGAAAGATTGTTGTAAAAGGCTAGCTTAATCCTAAATGATTTTACTAATCCAATTTATTAAGTCTAATCTTAATAATTTTAAAATAATTAAAATCAAATGAATAAAAATCTGAAAAACACCCAATGATGCTCCTAAATATCGTGGATTATATTATGGACAGAAAACAGTAAAAGGCTTTGCAAATTATCTAGAAAAATAAAATCAGAATAGTAACTGAAATTCTAATTAAAAATCAAAACAGCAAATAATAATCAGAAAATAAATATTAAAAATTGCAAACAGTAACCTAAAATATTATTATTTAGGTATATAATCTTATAACTCCTCAATTGTATCCAAATAATTTCAGAAAAAATCAAATCAGAAAATTACCACAGAATGTCAATGCACAATATTAGATCTGAAATTAGAAATAAAATAATCTACACAAATATAAACACAAAAATAATCAAGAAAATTACCCTAATTCTAAGACACAATTTTATGGACTCAACAATACCTAATAATCGTGAATTAACAACTAAAATCGAAATTTTCAGATTTAATAACCTAAAACCCTGCACTTATCAATTTCACAAAATAATTCTTAAAAATTATCAAATAATTTCCAAAAATAACAAAATTGAATATGAGCAGACTAGGACACTCTATAAACTCTAGGAACTTATAAAAATTGAAAAAGAACAAAAATAACTATTTTAAGTCTAATTTCTAACCAACTGGTAATTAAATACTAAAATTGAATATAAATCAATATAAAATTATAACCACTCTAAAATTTAAAAATATAAACTATCTAAAATTACCTAGACACTCCTAAAAGACCATACTTTGGGGGGGGGGGGTGGATTGAAATTATATTGAAGCTAATAAAAATAGAACAAAAATTAACAAACTAATCAAATTCACTCTAAGCAACAAATAATGATCAAAAGTTGTCAAATTTATGAAGGATACATACTATAATCTCAATCCACCATGCAAATTAATAGTTATCATTAACACACAAGTTAATTTCATTCATGAGTTAAACTGTAGAAGACATTCACTAGCGGTTCTTCCCCATTTTTCCTTAGATTCTAGTTTACTTAGGTCCAGCCCTAATATAAACCCTACTAATTTGATAATCTTTGCACCAACGCAAAAATTTAACCAAACTAGAGCATTAAGAATTAGAAAAACATCATTTAACACCTTGTAACCAATTTACTTGCAAATCGATTTAACAAAAATCTAAAGCGACTGCCGAATTAAAAGAGATGGATTTGAGCCATTTATGATTAATTAGGGTGATACCTAAGCCTAAAAAACTATAACTTTTACGTATTATAGTCTTCTAAACTATCAATTGAAATTGTATTTAATCAACTAGCATGCATTCTAATTGATTTAACGCAAATTTCATAAACGATAAAAGCTAATCGCTAGAGAATCATGAATATAAATCAACTAGGCATTAAAGTATAAAACTTGTTTCAAAATAATTAATTTATCATGGCTTCAAGAAGATTATACTAAGCACATGAAAATTACTCACTCATATTAAAAATAAAATTACAATAATAAATCAAATATTTCATATTTAATAATATGGAGAGTTCAAATTAATAAAACCACAAAGAGAAATTAAAATAAAATAAAAGCATTATGGAGTTGGAGTCAATGTGAGAAGATGATGATGAAGTATGGTGATGGTGGATGATGGGCTTAGGCGTGAAGTTGGGATGGCGGTTGAGGGTGATTGAAGATGATGACATGAAGGAGGGGTGGTGATTGAAGCTTGTGTCGTAAGTTGTGAAGCTGCAGTGGGGAATGCGTGATGGTGATGGGTAGGAGATTAATGATGATGATGATGATGAGATTTATGGTGAGGAGAGGTGTGGGATTTGAAGCTGATGGAGATGATGATATATAATGCGGAAGGAGGCATGGGTGTTGGGCTTTTATGGGATGAGCTGCCGTGGGGTTGACGAATCGTGATGATGGTGAGATGGGTGGAGGTGTATGGAGGTGAGGATGATGATGAGGCTAGGGTTATGATGATCATGAAGGTGGTGGTGGTGAATGATTATATGGTGGAGATTATTTAAATTATGGTTAGGTGTGATATGGGCCTAGGCTTAGTAACTAGGTTTTTTTCTTCTTTGTTAGACTCCTTCTCCCCTGAGACTTCTAACTTTGCTCCAACTCTTGGGTTCAATTGAGGAGTTTGATTATCAATATGAATTAACGGAACAAAAGAAGAGTAAATGAGTCAAGAAAATGGAGAGAAATCAGATAGAAGAGAGATCTAGGATTTTGGATTTCACCATTCATGCAAATATTGAATTACTAATTCAAATGGGGTTTCAATTTGTCTATTGTACAACCTAAGCTACAAGGATTAGGCCATAAATTAAAAAGATGATTATAATTATCAAATGAGATTATTTATCTAGTGGTTTAGTGTGAATCATTCTTTTTAGACATAGCTCATCTAATTTCTAGTATAAATTATTCTATTTTAACAATTATAATTTTAAGTCCAATCACATAATTATCATATTAGCCTACAAGGCATAATATTCATTTGAGATACCAAATTGTATTCAACATGATTAACAATAAATTAAGACCAAGCATAAACTCAAAATTATGCGACGAAAGAGACAAGAATAACCACATAAGAAATCAGCAAAACTAATATTATTATCAAGGATCGATCGAAATCCTGGAAGAGTATTCTAGCCAACCATAGTTAGCAAAAACGCCGCTGAAGTTGGTATATTCCTATGCCTAAACCTTAGTAATCAATTACACAAAATTATGAAATCTAACACAACCCCTTAAATTCCACTCACAAATGAGATGAGAAGAGAAGAGAAAAAATAGCTAACAAAGCCTATTTTCTTCTAACCCGTCAACCCAAATGATGTTATCTTACAAAGGCTCTCTCTTACAAAAAAAAAAATGAAACATGGAAGATGAGAATGAGAAGATGATTGGGTGAGTGAGTGGATGAATGAATTACTCCAACCTTGACCCCTTTTATGGTGAAAATCCATCCCCTTTTGGTGCCCAGAAATTAATTTCAATCAATTAATCGGTGGTTATAGTGCATGAAAATGGGCTAGTCTTAAGCTAACAACTAATCAAATTTAATTAGCTTTGACTGGGTTACTTATGATTGCTCACAATAACCAAATTTTGGCTGCTTGGAGACTGGAACTGCTGATGGGGTGGCGAATTGAGCTAAGAACAACATGCCCATTAGGAGAGAGGGGAAGAAGAGGAAATGAATGGGCAGGTTGGCAGGTTGGTGCTTCATTCTAGGCAGTGGTACAGAGAAGGGGAGAAGGAGATCAAGCTGCCTAATCAAGCCCACACAAAGGAGGGCTGGGGGAAGGCCTGACAGGCAGCAGGCCAAGCCCCCATAGAGCTAGACAGGTGGCTATGAGAGAAGAGGAGAGGATGAGGGGGCAATGTTGGACTAGGGCGCCGGTGCTGGGCACCCGATTAGGCCACTATACGAGCCCAACCTGCTACATCTTTCTGTTGTTTCTTTCCTCTTGAGCCTGGACTTTAGGCATTGCACATGTGAGAGATATAAATAGAATAGAAAAACGTCACCTATGTTCTTTTATTTTATTTTTACTTGAAAATTCAAAAAAATATGCATTATTTACTCATGGAAATATATTTCAAAGAGTTAAAAGTAGGTAAAATGAAGGAGAAAATTACTTATAAATATGAATTATCACTGCCCAACAATCCTTATCTGATGGTTGTTCTACCTACAGTGATCAGTCTACTACTGTTAGGCTATTGAGTATCAAATTTGATAATAACATACCGCAAAACTATTTTAATGAAGTTGTTCAATTAATGAAAGAGATGTGCCCACCGAACAACTACATGTCAAACAACTATGGGCAGACAAAGAAGGTTGTTAAAGATCTTGGAACCAATGTGATATACATTGATTATTGCCATAAAGGTTGCATGCTCTTCTTGAAGGAGGACTCACGCCTCAATGTTTGCAAGTTTTGTGGCAACTCGGATGGAAGAGGCAAAGGCTACAATATAAAAATCAAAATCCATTACCTCATACAAGGATGCATTACTTGTCATTGAAACCTTGACTTTAAAGGATGTATACATCAAGCAGCACTGCAGAGGACATGAGATAGCATAATGAGCAAAAGCTTGAGGATGGTGCTTTATGCCCTCTATTAGATGGGGCAGCATGGAAACATTTCAATAACAAGTAACCTAGCTTTGCTGTAGAGCCTCAAAATGTTAAGCTTTACTTATGCGCTGATGGATTCAATCCTTAGACCTTGTCTTCACAATCTTATTCCATTTGACTAGTGGTAGTTACACCTTATGACCTTCCCCCTAAAAAGTGTATGACCACACCATTATGTTTCTCACTAGTATAATCCCTAACCCCAAAATCCCAAGAACAAAATAGATGTATATTTACAACCTCATATTGATGAGTTGAAAGAACTGTGGGATGTTGGAATTGAAACCTATGACATTTCTGCAGTTCCGATATTTCAATTCAAGGCCGTACTTATGTAGATCACCAATAATTTCCTAGCATATGGAATGCTATCTAGGTGGAGTCCTAGTGGTCAATTACCATGTCCAATATGAGTGAAGTAACAAAAGTGATGTACCTACCGATGACCAAGCTAGGGTTCAATAGAATACAACTAACTTAGCAACCAATGGTAGATAACATCAAGGGGAAATCAAAGGAAAGTGGTCACATAAAATGATGGTTGTGAGGCATCAAGTATGTGGAGGGAGAATGGTGCTTAGAATCAAGTGATTCTAAGTGGGAAGACAATCGATCTTTGTCGTGAATTGATGTACTACACAAGGGGGA
>JACYFF010031958.1:50919594-50952448 GCA_017589665.1 Selenicereus undatus
CCATTCCCCCTTGTGTAGTACATCAATTCACGACAAAGATCGATTGTATTCCCACTTAGAATCACTTGATTCTAAGCACCATTCTCCCTCCACATACTTGATGCCTCACAACCATCATTTTATGTGACCACTTTCCTTTGATTTCCCCTTGATGTTATCTACCCTTGGTTGCTAAGTTAGTTGTATTCTATTGAACCCTAGCTTGGTCATCGGCAGGTACATCATATTATCATCTTGTTGATTTGGATTGCTGGGCAGTTTTGACATCTCTTGGTTTTTGGCTTATTTGGACGACCAAATGAACTCCAAATTGGATGAAACTTGTCTTGTTGGAAAGCTTACATCTTGAACTTGAAATCCATGCAAAAATATCAAACTTAAACCATGTTGATGCTTGTCGAAAATTGCTCACAAAATCAGGTCAGTGCTGGAACGAACCTTATGCCCTGCAATAGAACAACTAAAACAAAATTTGGTTGAATTGTACAACCTTTAACTAGCATATTAGTAATGCCAAATTGATTTGATTCTTTTAAATCAAAGGGCATGGTGACATTTCCATCAAAAAGGATTTGAGACTGAAGAATGGAGGTAAATTCTCATGGTTTGATTGTACCGGTGTTTTTGTCAAGGAATTATGCACTTAGAAGAAACATAACCACATTTAGAAAAGGTAAAATTGTTACTATATTCCAGTTAAATAATTTTCTGAACTCACAACTTCAGAAATGATTTCTTTGTCCGTCCAACTTTGGTGCAAATAATTTCTGGGACCAAACTTGACCAAACTAACTTTTTAAATTATAGTACCCTAAGTTTTTGAAATTTGCATTTTAATCCCAATCCATAAAAATTTACTTTTGAAAATTTTAATTTTGTTCATGTGTAATTTCTCTCATATGTTCCACTTGAAGCCCTCTTTCAACTGGTATCAGAGTCACATGAGAAAAAATAATTGAGCTAATTAAGCTAATTAATGATTAATTAAGTTAATTAACTATGCTTAATACTTAAATCATCACCTACTTGCCCTGCTTTTAATTAATCGTAATTTGTTCACTAATCAAAAGAAATCACTTTAGTAGCACCTCAATTAAACTATATCACTGATATAATTTTAGAATTAAAAGCCAAATTAGCTAAAATTAAGATTGAAGTTAAGGAGATTAAGAAGCAATTCTTTGTAATCCGTCTTTCTTTGGTTAACAAGATTCAACATAGTGGAAAATCTACTTTAAGTATTAGTACTCCATTTCATCATAAGTATCCTTTCAAAAACCCCAAAAACAAAAATCCATTTCCTTTTCATGATATAAAAATCCAAAAAGAAGTAAGAGAAAAATCAACTGAAAAATCATTTTAGAAGGTAAAAAAAGAAGGACAAGATGAAGTATAAGCAGTTTAATCTTGAAGAACTATAGAGTATGTTTGGAACAAAACCCAAAAGAATTACTCAAAATCATCGATGCAATAGTTAATAAACAAGATGTAATATCTAATGAAAATGAACAGACAAATAATGTCCAGTTAGAAGAAGAAATATATCAATAGATGAACCTAATTCAACTTGAAGATCTTAATGTTGTACCTTCAAAAGAAACTAGAAGGAAACTGGATAAAAAATTTGGCAAAATGATATTTGACAATGAGATCAATGAAATTGGAGAAGAACTCAACATAGTGAAATCAAGACTAATCCAATTAACAATGTTGTTTCTAAGCATGAAGAATGTAGTGAACCTTCTAGAAGAAATGCTCATTTTATGAGACCTAGGTACATTCTAGCATGACATACAACCAATTTTTCCTTTAGGTTTTTCCCAAGAAAAAACTATGACCTTTGAAGAAATTACCTGACCTAGTTAGCCAAATATGGGACATCCTAAACATCAATAGAGCTCGTAATAGATAAGAAATATTTAACCATCGAAAATGAGGCATGAATAGTGTCCTAAACTTACATATTACATGGACTACTGAAAATTTCTTAAATTGTATCGAACATAGTTTTTCTAGCATTGTAGCTGACTGGTATGATTCGTTAAATAAGGAGGGTAAACATGCATTAAGAATGGTGGAAACACTAGTTGCAATGTTCACAAATGTATGTAAAGAAATCAAAACTGAATTCATCGGAGCTAAACTCAACTCTGTAGAAAAGGATAGAGAATGGCAAAGAACGATATATAATACAGAATTATGGGATATGAGACATCTAGAGAATTATATCACTGAATTTAGTCAATATTATTACAAAATTGGGCATAATGAAACCAATCTTGGTAAGTTTTGTGACAAATTACCATTTCTAATCAATTCTATAATAAATGAAAAGTACATTGCATGACTTGAAAAAGCAGGTGTCACTTATACCTTGATTCAAGAATCTCTTACTTAAGAAAATGGGCCAATGATTAATGCCTTAATCTTCAAAAGTATAAGAAAATAAAGAACCTAATAGAGCTTTAATAAAATTTTATTGGGATAATCCTTACTAATTGGGAAAAGAACCTAAAAGGAGAAGAAATATAAAATTTTATAAAAAAAAGAGCTTTAATAAGCAAACGGGAGAGAAATATAACAGAAAACATTATAATAAATCAAGCCTTAAAAAATGAATTTTTTTTAGGAAAACTGCTTATTGTCGTGCTGGAAAAAATAATTGTAAGCATTGGGCATGTAGAGAAATATGTCATTATGCAAACAAATGTTAAATTAGGAAGAATAACAAACTTATTAAAACCTTGGAAAGTTTGGACTATTATGAACTTAGTGAGGATGAAGCATTAGATCTAGTTGTAAAAAACAATAAGGTAATTGTTGATATTGTACTAGAAGATGAATATGAAGAAAGTGATTATGAAGAAACTAATCATATGATAGAAAGTAGTTTAATTAATTTTGGTGATCTTCAAGAAGAAGAATTTATTGTAGATAATGAAAACAAAGAGGTCAAAGGAGATTGAGCCCTTCCCATAGTTCAGAATGACATGATCCATAAAAGAATCTATCTTTCAACTAAAGAGTAAGTACGTATGTGAAATGTTGGAAGGAAACCTAGAGATAAAAGACTATGAGTACGATATGAGAAAATTTAATCTCATTAATTGGAAAAACATCATTGGGCATAAAAAAGGTAGAAAGTAGTGGTACATGCATGTCAGAAGTATCCATGTTAAAATTACTCTATTACAATATTATGGTTAAGATATTGATCTTTATCCTTTGCTCTGTGCCATCAGGTATACCAAATTTAATAATTAAATGATCAGAGGGATCAAGACAAATTTATGTAGTCGATCAATATGGTTCAATTGCCCCCTGGATATTACGTAAGTCTAAAAGATGAGTTTGTTAAAAGCTTCGTATCCCTTAAGATAAAAACAGTTGGAATGGACATGAAAAGAGGAGGATACCTACTAAGAATATTTTGAAAAATAATCTACAAACTAGATAATACTATAGATAAGGTAACAATGATAGGGGTAGAAAAATTTGAAAGTCCTACCCTATGGAAAAAATCCGAAGGATTAAATCCAATCCTCAGGGAATACGAATTGATAGGTCATGGATATCTAGCTTTGCCAACCCTACAAAAATCAATAATAAAAATGTAATAAAATGGGTAAAATTACCATTAAACCTCAATTATTAAAAAGTATGAGTGCAAGATCATAATGGGGAGAAGGGTCTTCATCGACTAAATAAGAACTTAAAGAAGATGATACAATTAACATGACTAGTGAAATGAGTAGAATGAGTTTTGAACCTGTAAGACATAGTGTAGATCGAAGTATGAGTCTGGATAGGAAAGTCATTTGGGTAAGAATTATTAGTGAGTCAATCTATAAAGATAAATTAGTCAAAAATATGACTATGGGGATATGCTATGAAGTCACTAATAACAACCCTAGTAGTATCTATATACCGATAAATGTATAGGGATATAAAAATTATAAGTTGTGTGTTTACATTAATAGTGGTTGTTTAGTCTATATTGGAAAAAGATCGTTATTTTCAGAATTTGTGTAGAAAAAGGCTAAGAATCCTTTCCAAGTTAGGATAGTTGAAAATAGAATTATGAGCTATAACGAAGCCATAAAAGGGTTATCCATCAAAATAGGAAGAGTTCAATGCATTATACAAGTTCTATGTGCTACTGATTAACCCTCTCATGATATGATTATTGAAAATAATTTTTAGAGGCTATGTTTTCTATGCACACAAACCATAAACTAAATAATATTCACAATAAATGGTCACTCAGTTCCCATTGATAAGTAATGTAATGCTTAAACTTATAAGAAGATTGAGTTTACGCACAAGTAGCGTTGTGAGAAGGTAATACCTGGACAACGTGAGATTGCACTAATAATCTCACAACTTTAGTTATCTATTAAAGAATAGATTGTTGAACAACAAGAGCAATTATGCAAAGAACTGTACTATGATAACCTTCTAAAGTTTTGGGATAAAGATAAGACATTAGCAAAAATCACCTTGTTAAATCCCAGCACCATTATTCTAGTCAAACAAATGGTGTATACACACCAAGATATCCAAGAATTTGATAAGCAAATCAAAGAATTATTAGATAAAGGGTTAATCAGAAACAGTAAGAGTCCTAGGACTAGTCTTGTTTTTATGTTAAAAAATCATGCTAACGGAAAAGAGCAAAAGTTAGAATGGTAGTCAATTACCAAAAAGCTTACTGATAATACTGTCTTTGATGGTTATTATATTCCTAATAAAATAGTTATTTTTAATAGAATTCAAGAAGCGTCTAGTTCTTAAAAATGGATTGCAAAAGCGGATATTAGCTGATAAAAATGCATGAAGAAAGCATTCCTTTAACTGCTTTAGTGCCTCTCAGGGACATTATGGATAACAATGCCATTCGGTCTTAAAATGCATCCAAATATTTGAAAGAAGAATGGATAACATCTTTAAAGATCTTAATCACTACTGTTTAGTCTACATCGATGATATCCTTGTCTTTTCCAAGACCATAGAACATAAGGATGATGTCTTGCCCATCATCCAAAGATAAAGTGATCATGGTATTATTCTTGGTAAGAACAAGTGCATTTAAGCTAAATAAGAAATTGAGTTTTTAGGTCTAGAGATAAATATTGGACAAATTATCCTAAAAAAATATATTCTTGAAAAAATAGAAAATTTTCCTGAAAAAATTGAAGATATGAAGCAATTAGAAAGATTTCTTAGACGCCTTACCTATGCATCATACTTCATTAAAGATCTAGCTAAAGTGAGAAAACCAATGCAGTAAAAACTCAAGGAAGAAGTACGTTGGACATGGACCACTAATGATTCAAAGATTACTCAAAATTTCAAAAATATGTGTACAAATCTTGCTATTCTTAATTTGCCCAGTGAAGAAGATGACTTAATTCTTGAGACAGATGCCGATAATGAGCACTAGAGTGCAATACTCAAATTAAAATAGGAGAAAAACAATGCAAATATTGCAGTAGAAGTTTTAATAAAGCAGAATGAAACTATCCCACAATGGAAAAACAAATCCCGACACTCATAAGGGGGTTTGAAAAATTCTTAATTATTTTTAGCCCCAAAACCCTTTCTTATTCGAACTGATTGCAAAGGAGTACTTGATTTTGTGAAAAAGAATTTACCAAACATGTAAATGTAAGGGTGTAACACCCCCAGCCCCTAGGGTCAGAAGCGTTACGTTTTCTTACTTCTTACTTAATTTCTGGGGTGAAACGAACAGAGTTTCCCCTAAAACTGACCGTTTTCAGGCTAAAAGCCTTACAAAAATTCCCTGCAAAACAACGGAAGCGCATAACATTTAAAAGAAGCTCAACGGCCACACGCCGGAGTTCATAACTCAACGAGCCACCCGCTCGGAGTACACCAAATAGAATAGTTCTTTAACACATGAAAGTAAAAGATACAACTCAACGGTCTACACAACCGGAGTACTGGGGTTTACATCCCAAAATACAGCCAACTTTAACCAAGAAGACATCAAATTATTCAAATGGTTGGCTCACACGGCCATACAGAGCGACTCACAACAATATGAATTATATGAACTAGAAAACTTAGTTTACAACATTTACAAACTAGGAATACATTACATCACATGAATCTACTTCTATATGGCACACATGACTCTTTTTCAAGTAGGGGTAGACTCCAGCTCGCATAAGTAGCTTGACTTCCACCTGTCATAACAAAAGTCCGGGGGCAAAAAGGGGAAAGAGTATTGGGATAAGCAACCACACGCTAAATGAGAATTCCCCTACTCCTTAAAACCCAAAACAGTTGCAGGCAATAATACTAATAATAGTCACATATCACGCATTCATTCTTTACGATCATATTAGGCAATCATAGATCCCAAGGAAAGATTACCCTTCTTAAACTTCATTCCAACCATCCAACTCAATTCTAGGCCCTCAATGATCAAACTTCCCTACTTGCAAGCATTCAGGCACATCAGCAAGTATGCAACTAGGACTGAATACAAAGACTTTCAAACTCACTTTGAAAACATAGTGACTTTTGATAAAAACGAAGAAGGGTTTATAATCCACGTCAACTCCTTTAAAGCTTACATTTCTTTCTAAAAGTTCTCAAACATTTAAACTGGTAAGAAAGACTTGTCAGGAAACGTACTTTCATAGAATATGCACATTGAAACGAATAATGCAACATTTGAAACTTCATTTGACTATACTTGGAAATCCTTTCGTAAAAGATAAACAAGAGGTGCACATTTGAAAGCTTTCTTTCTTTCTCAAAAACACTTCACTTGGCCTCTTAAGGCTCGTGTTACTTTAAAAGAACTTCTTTTCTTTTATGAACTGCTTAGAATGGCAAAAAGCCAAATTTCCTTTTAAACAGGAACTTACATACAACATAAAACATCTTATTGTGCTGGCTAGGGAGGTCAACACCGCCCTTAAGTGAGATCGTCACTCTTAATCTACGTTATCCTCGAGGTATACGTACTTTAGCTTTTGGCCAAAACGTGTCTTAGCAGAGCAACTCTAACTTCGATATTGTCCTCTGTGGGGCAACAGCTCACACCAGGATAATCATATCCCGAGTCCAGTCCCCCTCAAGGTTTTCTTACGCGTCACACATCATAACTTACCTGAGGAACAGCTCACACCAAGATATTTCATACCTTGAGTCCAGTTCCCAGGAACAGCTCACACCAAGACAATTCATGTCTTGAGTCCAGTTCCTAACTTTTCTTTAGAGGGAAACAGCTCACGCCATCTTTGCGTCCAGTTTTCAGGAACAACTCACACCAAGATAACTCGTATCTTGAGTCCAGTTCCTAACTTACTTATCTCAGGGGGAAATAGCTCACGCCCTTTTGCGTCCAGTTTCCGCCCTCCGGCCAACTTCCCAACACATTTTTAGTCTTTAAAGACATATTTCATTTCTCTGTTTCAAATGCTTACTTGGTTGAAAACTCGCTTTTTAACAAAACGACCATTATCTTTCCACTCATAGTTCACTTCGTTTTCAACTTAAAACCTTCTTCTAATGTTAATACGTTTGCTAAATCATAAATGGACTTCGTAAATAGCTTAAAAGCTTCTTATAGACGTTATAAATTTATTAACACATAAATCGACTTCCTTTGAAACTTGAAAGCTTCTTAAAAACGCAATGAGCTTGTTAAATCGTACAACGATTTCGTTTCGAACTTAAAAGCTTCGTATAAACATAATACGACTACTAACTCACAAAGTGACTTCGTTTTTAACTTAAGAAACTACTTATAGACGTAAAACGTTTGCTAGTTTGTAAAACGAATTCATTTCTAACTTAAAAGCTTAGTATAAACGTAATACGTTTATTAACTCGTAAAACGACTTCCTTTTAGACTAAACGACTTCTTATAAAGGCAACAAGTTGGTTAATACTCAAAACGATTTCACTTTAAACTTAAAAGTTGCTTATAAACGTAACACGTTTACTAAATCGTAAAATGACTTAGTTTCTAACTTGAATGCTTCGTATAAACGTAATAAGTTTGCTAAGTTGTAAACGACTTCGTTTCTAACTAAAAGGCTTTTATATGAACATAATAAGGTTGCCTAATCATAAAACGACTTTGTTTCCAACTAAAAAGATTCTTATAAATGTAAAACGTTTACTAACTCATAAAAACGACTTCACTTTTTAGCTTAAAAGCTTCTTTTAAATGTAAAACGTTTGTTAAATCGTAGGTCGAAACTTGATAGAAACTTAAGGAAGCAAAAAGCATGCAAATAAGCTAGGATTCATAATTAGCACCTTAAGGTACTCTTTTGAGTCGTATAAATTCTTTTAAACACGAGGAGGGGTCATTACCCAAAACAATTCCTTAAAAACCTTTTCGAACTCACTTTTAGTTTGCTTTTGAAATTCCTAAACCTATCGACTATTCGGTTGAGTCACTAATTGAGCAGTTCGATGGTTTAGGACCCTTTTTACACTTTAGACGTCCTAACACACGAATAGGCAACTGATAAACTTAAAAGCATTCTCAATGTGTAAAACAAGCTTTCTAAACGATATTTTCTTTTTAAAGACGTCTAAAGTTTCAAGAATTAATCACATAATGTCACATAGCATATCGGGGAAAATGGCTTACACATAGCACATTCATACACTTCATATCACAACTCATTAAGCTACACATGGCCTCGCAATCCACACGATTGCGGCAATTCACAACCCTATCTCCCTCCTCACACAGCACCGACCACCAGAACCTCAAACCACTCAATAGTTTCACCTCGAGCCATCCAACTACTAACTTGGTTTAATATTATCATTAGCAAACCAATAATACATAATTACCTTCATGCTTAATAACCACATAGTGTTTAAGTGAACCAACTAATGCAATCGAGGCTTTAAAACGACACTTTGTTTCCCAATTCACAAACTAACATCCATAGGCACCTTATTCCATTATAGTTATTACGAATAAATTCTAAACAATCCCAAAACTCATTACCCTTAACTTTTAAACCATGTCCGGCTTATTCCATAATTATTTCAATCACTCGGCTAGCATCCTTAGGTTCAAAACATAATTTAACTAATGACCAATAATTAAATTACGCTAAAATAACACTCTTTTTGCCAAGCACTCTTCCAATCTGCCAGGTTATCAATATTTAGCATCCATCTGGCATGCATTTAACCCAAATCAATTCTGAACTTATAAATTGTCAATATGAGTACTAATTCACCCAACATGGTTTCCACGCTCAACTTCAACATATTCTAGCTAATTGGGATAAAAACGTTGAAATTATTAATAATTTAGGAGGAAAGGAACCCTCACCTTGATTCCGAGCCAGGTGTTCGTTCAAAGGGCTTGTTGGCTCGACTTTGGGTACTCGAACGACTCCAAACTTCGACCTTGCCCTCTGGTCACGCGAGCAACACCAAACTCAAGCCCAAGCTTCACCATTTCGAACCCTGGGCAAGTGTTCATGCTCCAATTCGCCGCCCAAAATCCTCCATAAACGCGGCACAGACCTGCGAATTTCGACCTAGATTCGCACCAAATGCTTGCCAACTTGTGAGGGTAGTCGAGTGGGGAAATTTGCAAGTCAGGGGTGGTGAAAATGGGCTGCCAATTTGAGGCTTGGAGTTGCGTTAATGGAGGAGGAGATGAGGAGGAAGAAGGCGAGCAGAAGAGAGAGGGAGGAGAGAGAGTATATGGCTCGGGGGGGTCACTCGTGAAGGAGGAAGAAGGAGAGAGGGTCACACGCGTAAATTACTAAAATGTCCTTCCCTTTCTCTTTCTTTTGTCCCAAGCTGATTCAAATACGATATCGCTAGTCTAATTCATAACCCGAACTCTAAATCCAAAATCAATAATGTGGCCCTTCATCGATTACTCGTTCCCAAAAATATCGAAGTTCGATTTAATAACATCAAACTACTTCTAAGGTTGACAACCTAATCGTATTTGGGTTCCTAATCGATTTAGTACTCGTTAATAATCTTTAATAAAAAATCATTGAAGGATTTTCAAAAATAATAACTTTAATAAAATTATCGTTCACATAGGCACATCACTAATAATTTAACTCGTATCGTTAAATAAAATAGGTTTTTATAACGCAAAAACACGTCACAAACAACTTAACAGAAAAATAAGGTACGCGGGCCTTACAACGGGAGACTCCTACGTTAACAATTTTGGCATAACTAGTTTTCTTTCTCTATTGAACATATACATGGATCGAACAATTCTTTGGTAGATAGTTTAACTCATGAGCTTGCCAATGATGATCATCAAAGCATGACACCTGCCAGAAAAGGAGGAAATACAAATGAAATGCCATTGCTACTAGAATAGATTTCTCCTTCCAGCAAAATCCTTGTGGATATTTTGGAATTCCATACAAAAAGTAGATCACTTTTTGGTCTATCACCTTCTATGATCTAATACCTCAAAGATTTAGCCTTTAAGAGTTATAAATGAATCACCTAAGATATTCTTGTGATATCCAAGAAAAAGCAAGTTCTCATGTTCAAGAGAAATGGTTCAACGAATGGTATACAGCCTAATCGACTATTATGATAATTATTCCTATGATACTTGAGAATCATGGAGTACTATAATATAATTTCCCTATAGATTGGAGTTGGTGGTGTTAGTTTTCTAGCAAAATTCAATCTCTCTAGATTACCCTATCTTCAAAGCCTGGGAGTATGGAATGGTAGTTTACCTTATAAAAATCCTAGATCCAAAGTACCCATTTTTCTCAAGACTAACTATGTTTTAAGAAAGCAT
This sequence comes from Selenicereus undatus, assembly GCA_017589665.1. Lineage (NCBI taxonomy): Eukaryota > Viridiplantae > Streptophyta > Magnoliopsida > Caryophyllales > Cactaceae > Selenicereus > Selenicereus undatus. The sequence continues at coordinate 50,930,402 of JACYFF010031958.1, forward strand.
ATTCAAAAGGATCCATTGGATTCTTACATCTCTTGATCATCCAACAAAAGTTCCGTACGTTAGAAGCCTACTCAAACTAGCCCACTATCTTATTCAAATAGTTAATTTAGACGATCCTAATGATCAACGACAAGAATGGTATCCTAAATGACAAGAATTAGTTAGTGATCATGCTTTAACAAGAGCTAAAGGTTTTTATAACATTTATCATCAAATCGGGCATTTAGTTGAGCAAGGAAGAACAATAGTGCATTACAGGAACACAACTTTCATTTATCATGATGAGTTTAGTAAATATATGAAGGTGGAAGGAGCTACTTTAGAAGATGTCTTTGATTATCTCTTTGACGTTGAAGCTAGAAAATTCTTATTAGAAAAGGAAAGAAATATCTTCATGAATTATTTGAAAAATGGGAACCAGTGGATCGTCAACTTGATGAAGATTTCGATGATTATTTGGATAACGATGGACTGGAAGACATCATTGTAGATGAAGGCATGTTGAATCTCAATATGGATGACTACTCTTATCAGCATTAAAAACTCTGAAAAATTGTTGCTCCATTATTGTACTATTTTGTAAAATATCAAGTTAGTAAAATAGTGTTGTCTACTGTAGCCATGTGAAGGCAACTACAGTCATTTGAAAATATTAGTGTATACTGTAGCCATTAGTGCATCCTATGTAGTCCATCTCCTCTATAAAAGGAATAGTTGAATGCTGAGAAAAGACATGGTCATTTGAGCATTTTTGAGCAAAATAGAAGTTGGGATTCTCCATTTCTCTATGAGCAAGCACCTCTAATAATCTTAGCTATTGAAGTCCCTCTTGAAATCTTTACACTTTAATATTTCCACTTTTAAGCTTCCAACAAAAGACATTTTCCAATAGAGAATGTTACTCGATGGAACCTTATGTCTTAAATATTATGATTTATTGATTAAAGTCTCAATATCCTTACAAATATAAATAACTTGATTTAGTGATTATGGTGTAACACCCCCAACCCCCTGGGGTTAGAAGTGTGAACGATTTCTTAATTTCTACTTAAATTCTTAGGCGAAATGGACTAAGTTCTGCCTAAAAATGGTATAAAACTAGGCTTCTGGCCTTACAATGAGTTCTTGCACTCGATAAACACACAAACGTATATTTATAACTCAACGCTACATGCCGGAGATCACAATTCTACGGGCTACACACCGGGACTATATTAAGCAATATAGTTCAATAATAGAAAAGAAATGAAAAGTACAACTCAGAGGATCACACATCCGGAATACTGGGGTTTACATCCCAAAACAAAATAAACAACTCCACCTATAAGACGACTGATAAATCAGATGGTCGGCTCACATGGCCGTACAGAGCAAATTCTAGACAATATGCATTACATGGCTTTATTAATTAGCTTACATGCACTCAAGAACTTAAGTTACATTGCAATACGTGACTAAGCTCACAATTTAACTGCAAAAGTATAAAAGTGTACTTCTAAGGCAGCAAGGGAGACTCAACCTCGGGTTACGTGAACCAACTTCTACATATCACTTTAAGAACCTAGGGAAAAGGGGGAAAAGATAAGGGGATGAGCTATTACACGCTCAGTGAATGACTCCCAACCCCCAGAAAACAAAATAGTTGCACATCATACTTTAAGTAGCACTTACACAAACAATTTGATATATAATATCATATAATAAGCATATAGGTCTTCCATATCTATCGTCACCTCAATGACCTTCCAGTACGATAGTAAACCTATACTCTAATTCACGCCTAAGGTACTTAACCTGCCTGAACTAAGTCTCTTATAGCTTATTGGTTGTAATTCCATGTCATATCAACATAAGATCATATAACGTAAGCATAACGTCACATAACACGCGCACAAGATTCATTAATAAGCTATCTCATGCAACAATTCATGTATTCGATGCAATAGAACATTTATTTCACATATAAGCATCTAATGTCAAGGAGTTTAAATAAAGTGACCAAGTGAGACTCCTTTTTGCAAGAGAGTAATATTAATCCATATCGCTTAGTCAATGGAAGTTCTTATAAAACTGTCATTATGCACTTGACATATAATTGAAACTAAATAAAAACTCTTTTTAAGAAAACATGCACCTTTTCAAATCTTTCCACCAACATCACCCTAGAATGAGGCATTCACTTCACATAACACGTATGAAATCATTTTCATAGGTATTAGAATCTCATATCTGTGCTGGGTCAGGGTGAGGCCGTTACTCACGTTCCATCGTACTAGTGACATCGTCACTCACATTTCATATTATCCTCGTCCGAATCTTCGAGGGTTCCCACTTCTGGGTCTACTCCCTGGGCATCATATTACCCCCCCATCAGGGTCTTCTAGGGTTCCCACTTCTGGGTCTATGTCCCTAGGTATTAAGGTTCTGGAGAACTGGGCATTCTCCCTAATCATTATACGTGTAGCACCATTTTCCTAACCCAAAATGTTTTTAGATGCATTTCACCTCTAAATGCATCTGCGTTAAAACTTTCATTGTACCAAAAACAGTGGCATTCTCATTCTTATGAGCCTCGAAGCCTTAATAATTTCACATTGATTTAGAAAGCATAAGACCACTCATGTGGTAAAATATGCTTGAAACGAGTTAATATTTGCATATTCATTTACTCTTCAAGATAGGTGATATGGAAACTCGTTTGAAAGGTAACCTTGTATTCGTATGTAATTATCTCGATTATTTGAACTTTATACGCAAACATTTCATCAAATGACATGAGGTTCTAACGTACTCAAGAGACGCCATTCAAGTCATGAAAGAGGTTTACATCGCATAATCACAACCACCTTTAGTTAACATCTGGCCTATTTGCCATAGACAGTCACACATTTTGACTCAAGGAAACTTTAAACATCTTGAAAACATATTATTTGTGATTCGTATCACTTCACAACTCAATAATTCACTTGGGGAATTTTTGAAAATAATCAGGGCATCATTTTAAACTTGAATAAACTCGATATTAAGTTTAGACGAACGCTTAGCCAAAAGGGACTGTTCTAGGTACATTTCAAGGTTCACTTAATGCAACCACATGTTCATTCAAATAAGCATATGCAACATAGTTTGGGGGGGGGGGGCTAAATAATTGGTCATTTAACTAAGTCCTTGGGAATACATTTAGTGAATTAGGAAATTTTCATTCATGAACGACTTCTTAACTCACACATTGATTAGTTGAGACAATTAAACAACCAAGCAACCTAGCGGCTATAGGCATGTTAATTTGGGATGGACGTGGTTTATAAAAATACACATAGCACACATGCGAGCCTAATGTTATCAATTAACACCTCTTTTCAGCTTGGTGGAATCAGTTTCTGTAGAATTTGACTAATATCACGTTTATAACACAACATTACACATCGTAATTCATGGAGTTTCACACAACCCGGAGTCCCTCCTCATTGTACTGACCACAACAGTCCTTAAAAATATTTCAATGCAACCCAAATGATTCACTGACTACTTGCAATTTCTCAACTTGTTATAGTTTCAACCTAACTACTAAATCAACTATCACAAATATTTCAAAAATATTTGTAAATTAATAGTAGGTTTAGGGATCAGGAACCACCCACCTGGACTGCAAGCTAATAAACTAACCTAGGGTTTGGTTTAGTTGGCATACACGAAATTGGCTTGTTCCTTTGCTTCGCCACTCGCTAGTTGCTACTGCTGCCCCATTTTGCCTTCCTCCTTCCCCTGTTTGGTTTGGTTCCGGCCAAATCCGAGCACACCACTAGTGGTGGAAATAGTGGTGGTGTCCTCGGTGGTGGTGCGTGGGTTGCAATGGTGGTGATACTGAAGTTTTCAAACCCTAACCCTCAACTCACGGTTCGCGCACTCATGCTTAGCTAACCGAGGCGCCAAGGGCTTGTGGCAATCGACTACAGGAAGGGTACCAGGTGGGCTAGCCACCGGTGCGTCGCCGTCATCCTCTCCCTCTCATCTCGTTCTCCCTTGCTCACCTTCGATCTCTCTCTGGTCTGGCCAGGTACTGGTCGAGGTTGCAGTGCATACCGGGTTAGCACCGCCACCGTCACCGCCACACCTCCTCTCTCTCCCTCTCCTCCTCTCTCTCTGGTGTGGGTTACAGGGCTGGGGTAAGAAACCCCCCTTGTCGTGTTCTTTTAGTTGCAGAAGGAAAGGGGGCCTCGACCCCTTTTTGGTTCCCTTCCTCCTTTATATTTTTTATTTTGTTGTGGTTGTAATCTCACTTAATAAACCGATCCTGATGCTAATTAGTCTAGTCTCATTCAATCTCAACCTCAAACATTCTCACTCAACTTACTAGTTTTGCGCAATCATGTTTTGGCTACCTAATTAACGAATTCAACAATTTTACATAATTGTGTACTAAATTAGGAAAATTAACAAAATCACTCCTATAAATATTACACCTGATTGACTCATAAATAAATAGCCTAACATGGTCAACTACATATACAGAACACAGTTAATAAAAACATTAACCCAAATAGTTAGCCCGAGTTAAGAATCCCGGCCGTTACATGTGTGATGGAGTCCCCCATAGCCAAGACAAGGAAGAGGGTCCTAAGAGTCCCACAAGGTCCAATGCAAGTTCCAAAGTCCAAGTAGTGGTTCAAATGTTGGAGGAGAGCCGAACAGCAGCAACCGGGATTGAACAACCAGAATGTACCCGACTTTGTTCATCTAATTTCCTAAGCCAGATTGTGGCTTAAGATTGATATTTTTACATTTTTGGGTTCCTTAGGATGCTAGCTTTCAGGTCCAAGCATTCAAAATCAATCATGCATAGTTCAAGTGAAGAGATCAAGGCCTTTTGTTCAACCAGCCAATTTTGATCCGAAACTACAAGGTAAAATGCTTTAGTAGAAATCTTCTAGTTAGACATGATTTAACCTTGATTTCTTTACAGGGGGTTTGTACACACCCTAAGGAGTCCCTCCATGGCCTGAAATCAAATTATACTCACTTTTGATTTGTAGAAGCAATGTCACAAAACCGGGCTAAAAATTGACTTTGAGAACCTGGTTGAGTGCTATGTGTCTTTCCCTATTCAATGGGTTTGCTTAGCTCTTTTCCTGCTTGTTTGCTTCAATCACTAGTCAAGTAGCCTAGGAACACCATGATTTTTTGAAGAAACAACATTGAATCGTGTGAACCAATGGGAGCAAAAAGGACACAACAACACCTTGCAATATGATTGGATAGCGGAAAATAGAACTCCCTTTACGGCTCCTTTTCTCCACATTTTTGCTAGTAATGTTGCTGTATTGGCTTAGTTAAAGATGTATTAAGTTAATTACATCATTTCTTTTCCTTTCCTTAGTATTCTGGTTGTAATTAGTTTAAGTTATGCAACCTTGTAATCCAGCTTAGCCTTAAGCGCATGGATTTAGCTAGTTAATACGTTTCCTCTCTAAGAAGGAAACCTCCACCAGCTAGCTTGGTTGTTTAGGTGCTTTCTAGGCTTTGTATTAATGTGTAGCCATGACCGTTTTGTAATGAAGTCTTGAATTTTGAATGAAAACCAGAATTGAGAGCATTTAACTTTCGTTCCCCTAAGTACTTCACTTCATTATCCTTAATTTGGTCGATTAAGGTGGTGATCAAGTAAGTCCTAAGCCTTGATTAAGTGGTGTTTCTTCATCTTAATCATAGTTTAGGGACCCTAAGCTTGAGTTTAGGGTTGATTCTGTATCTAAACAAGAGCTTAGATTATCCTTCTTTCAAACATTCATTCACGAATTCACTCACACTTAGTTTGAATTCAGTTTGCTTGCATTCTAGCTTTGAATTCAGGTTTAAGTATTAGTGTTTTCCTTCCAAGATACATCATATTTGGTATGAAAGCTTTGGTTTCTCCTTAGCCTGGTACATCCTTCCACTTCCGAAATTCATTCCTACTCAAAACTCCAAACACATAACTAGTTTGAATCCAAACACAAGCAATGAACAAGATGAGTTCAAGCGTGAGTTTGGAAGAGAAGTTTGAAGCATTATGAGGTAGAACGAAATACTAGTGAAGAAGATTCATGAGGACACTCAACGAAATCAAGAAACTCAAGCTCAGAATGAGTATCTAAGAAGGCAGCTTGGTTCTTTTTTGAAGCCAAAGCAGAAAATGAATGAACAAACTCTACAATCAGAACCAAGGAGGCAAGAACAAGTCTCTAGCCATGAAGTTAATTCATCTAGTGCAGATGAACCAGTAAGAATGGCTAAGGCAAAACCATGGATGCAAGCCAATACCAATGACTTCAAAGTTAAAATTCCAGAATTTGAAGGTAAGCTTGATCTAGAAGACTTTTTAGATTGGTAGCATAATGTTGAACATGTCTTTGAGTATAAAGACATTCAAGAGGATAAGAAGGTCAACTTAGTGGCCTTAAGTCTTAGAAAGTATGCTTCAATGTGGTGGACAAACCTATGTGCTAAACGGGTTAGGGAGAGGAGGAAGTCTAAAATCCGAACATAGGAAAAGATGAAATCAAAGCTTAAGGCTCGTTTTCTTCCTCCAACTTCTGTCCAAGATTGTTATTCTCAACTCCATAATCTTACTCAAGGCAGTATGAGTGTTGAAGAGTGTAAACATGAGTTTGAGAAGCTTTTGATCAGGTGTGATATGCAAGAACCCAAAGAGCAAACCATTGTTAGGTACTTTGGAGGTCTTGAACCTGGGTATGCTAATGTGGTTGAATTACAAGCTTATAGCACTTTTCATGAAGTATGTGTGCTGGCTCACAAGGTTGAGCAGCAAAAGAAAGCAAAGCAGCCCCTTAAATCCGAAAATCCAAAGCCTTACACACGAAACGAACCCTTTAACAAGGGGAGTTCTAACCCAATTTCCAAGCCACAAAATCCACCCCCTTCCTTTTCACAAAGAACCCCAGCTCCACAAAAGATCCAAACTCCTCAAAATAGGCCTAATCCCAATCCCATGAGCAATAGAAGATGTTTCAAATGCCAAGGACATAGGCATATAGCCTCGGACTACCCAAACCACAAGGTTATTACTTTGTCCAAATGGTCAACTGTGAAGGAGGTCTTTGAAGAAGAAGAAAAGGAAGATGATTTTGAAGATGAACTTGAGGAAACTCAAGAAGAAGTAGTGGAAGAAGCTGATGAAGGAGAATTGCTAGTTTTGAGAAGAGGTCTGAGCAACCAGAAAGGAGTGAAAGATGAGCAAAGGGAGAACATATTCCATTCTCATTGTACAGTCCAAGGGAAGGTATGTTCTTGGATTATTGATGGAGGAAGCTATGCAAATGTGGTTTCTCTAAGCATGATTGAATACTAGAATTGCAAACTATGACACATCCACATCCCTACAACATTCAATGGCTATATCAAAGCAAGGGAATCCAAGTGAACTCACTATGGTTAATTTCTTTCTCCATTGGAAAGAATTATCAAGATGAGCTTTGGTGTGATGTTATACCTATGGATGTTTATCATATGCTTTTGGGAAGACCATGGATGTATGACCGTAAGGTTATGCATAATTTACTTAAATACTTACTCTTTTACCAAGGATGGTAACCCGATTACCTTAGCCCCTTTACCCCCATCAAAACTCCATGAAATCAAACGTCAAAACAAGCCTATTCATTCTGATTTGCTACTGGCCGTGGGAGAGCCATTGTTAAAGGCTTCTCAACATGAATTCAAAGCCTTTAAAGAGTGGATTTTGAGTATGCAAGAAGAACCAGCAACCCCTTTACCCACTCACCCTGTAGCCAAAACACTTATACAAAACTTTTGCCATTTGTTTCCTGAGGAGATACCTATGGGCTTACCTCCTAAAAGAGATATCTAACACCACATTGATCTTATTCCTAGTTCCATTCTACCTAATAAGCCTGCCTACAGGATGAATCCAAAAGGCACCATGGAAATTCAAAGACAAGTTGAAGAGTTGAAGTCTAATGGCTTAATCCGTGAGTCCTTAAGTCCATGTGCCTTGCCTGCTCTTTTGGTGCCAAAGAAAGATGGTGGAATACGCATGTGTGTGGATAGTATGGCCATCAACAAAATCACAATCAAGTATAGTTATCCTATACCTAGACTTGAAGACATGCTAGATGAATTAAATGGCTCTAAAGTGTTTTCAAGGACCTTCGACGTGGATACTACCAGATTCAGATTAGAGAAGGTGATGAATGGAAGGCAGCTTTCAAGACTAAGGGAGAGCTTTATGAATGGTTGGTTGTACCCTTTGGTCTTTCAAATGCACCTAGCACATTCATGAGATTGATAAATCAAGTATTCAGGCCGTACATAGGCAAGTTTGTGGTGGTTTACTTCGATGATATCTTGATTTATTCCAAGGATGAGCATGAACATCAAGATCATCTAACTCAAGTGATGCTTTGTTCTGGAACATGAAAGGCTATTTGGTAACCTTAAAAAGTGTGCTTTCTTCACTCCAGAAGTAACATTCCTAGGTTACATAGTCACTGGTGATGGCATAAAGGCAGATGGAAGCAAGATTGAAGATATTCGGTCATGGCCTACTCCAAAGTCCATTCATTATGTTTGAGCTTTTCATGGATTAGCTTCATTTTACAGGAGGTTTATTAGAAGTTTTAACACTATTATGGCTCCTATGACTGAAGTTATCAAGGGTACATCATTCCATTAGACACCAAAAGCTCAATTTGCTATTGAAGAAATCACAACAAGACTTACTCAAGCACCTGTCCTATCCTTGTCGTGCTTTAGTAAAGTATTTGAAGTTGAATGTGATGCCCTTGGATTTCGTATAGGTGGTGTTCTTACACAAGAAGGTAAGCCATTAGCCTTCTTTAGTGAGAAACTATGTGGTTCACGAAGAAAATATCCCACCTATGATAAAGAGTTCTATGCAATTGTGAGATGTCTAGAGCGTAGGAGTCATTATTTGATTACAAGTGAGTTTATCCTCCATTCTGACCATGAAGATTTGAAGTATTTTCAAGGCCAACACAAGTTAAACTCATGTCATGCTAAGTGTGTTGAGTTTCTTCAATCATTTCATTTCACAATCAAGCACAAATCTGGAAAGCCTAACCAAGGAGCCAATGCTCTATCACGGAGGTATATACTTTTGTTTCAATTAGATGCTTGTGTACTTGGTTTTGATCATCTAAAAGCTTTATATGTTGAAGATGAAGACTTTGGGGAGTTGTTTGCTGAATGTTCAAAGCACCCCAAAGGAGATTTTCTGATTCAAGAAGGGTTTCTTGTCAAAGGTACACAGCTATGTGTGCCACGGTGTAGCACAAGGGAGCTTCTGATTATGGAAGTTCATGGGGGTTCTCTAGTTAGTCACTATGGTGAAAACAAGACACTCATCATGCTAAGGGAGCAGTACTACTAGCCAGGCATGGAGAAAGAAGTACAAGACATTTTGAAGAGGTGTGCGACTTGTCAAGTGGCCAAAAGTCACTCCTTACCCCACGGCCTACGTACACCTCTACCTATTCCTACTACTCCTTAGGTTGATGTAAGTATGGATTTCGTTCTTAGACTGCCTAAGACCCAAAGGAATAAAGATTCAAGCCTTGAAGTAGACAGGTTCTCTAAAATGTCTCATTTTATTCCATGCAACAAGACTAATGATGGTACACACATTGTTGAGTTGTATTTTAGGGAGGTGGCTAGATTATAAGCAACAAGACCTAGATCAATTGTTTCTGATCGGGATACTAAGTTTTTAAGCCATTTTTGGATTACCTTGTGAAAAAAATTGGGTACTTAACTGAAATATAGTACCACTTGTCATCCATAAACTGATGGGCAAACTGAGGTTACAAATCAAACCCTAGGAACACTTCTAAGGCCCTGTTTGGTTGGAGGAAAAAGAATGGAACTTGATACCTTTAGGTATCAAGTTCTCATACCCATTGTTTGGTTGAGTCTCCAAATGTATGGGACTTGATACCCAAGGGTTTCAAGTTCCCCCCATTCTAGTGGGACTTGATTCCCCCCATTTTGGGAGGGTTTCAAGTCCCATTCCCCATTTTAATTAAAAATAATAATTATTTATTTATTTATTTATTTGTAAAGTGTCATGTGAGATTTAATTTTTCTTGCACCAAAAAGTTTACTATATAACTTTTTTTTGTAAATTATCATACTTTAGAATTTTTTTATTTTTGAATATTTGTACTTTTGTAATTTTGTAATTTTGTAATTTTTATCTAATCTTCATTTTGTATTTTATTTTTTTATTTTTTTATTTTTTGTATTTAATTTTTTATTTTTATTTTTTAATTTTTTAATTTTTTAATTTGTTAGTTTTTTAATTTTTAATTTTTTGTATTTTGTATTTTTTAATGTTTATTTTATTTTTTTATTTTTACATTTAATTTCTAAATTATTTATTTGTTTATTTTTTTTTCTTTTTATCTTTTGTATTTAATTTTTTATTTTTTCTTTTTTGTGTTTAATTTTTTATTTTTTATTTTTTATTTTTGTTTTTAATTTTTAATTTTGAAATTTTGAAATTTTTTGTATTTAATTTTTTAAATTTTTTATTTTTATTCCAAAAAACCTACAGAAAATTCAAAGAAATAAAAAATAAAAAATAAAAAAATAAAAAGTAAATAAATAATTAAAAATAATAAATAAATAAACAAATAAATAGTAAAAAAAATAAAAAAAAATAAATAACAAAAAATTAGAAAATCTAAAGTAAATAAAAATAAATAAATAAATAAATGATAAATAAATAATAAATAATAAATAATAAATAATAAATAATAAATAATGAAAAATACATAATAAATAAAAATAAATAAAAAATAAATAAAATATAAAAAATAAAAATTAAACAAAAAATAAATACAAAAATAAAAAATAAAAAATAAAAAAGTAAAAAATAAAAAATTTAGCCACGAAAAGAAGAGAGCCTAATAATAGGTTTTTTAGATTAAAAATATTAATATTAATATAAAAAGGTAAAAAATAAAAAATTTGATTCCATTCCTTTATTAAACCAAACACATGATTTCAAAGAATCAAATTCCATTCCATTCCTTCTAGATTTCAAATCTTATTCCATTCCATTCCACTCCAAGTGAACCAAACAGGCCCTAAGGGCTTTGATTAAACCTCGTGCCAAAGCTTGGGATTTTCTTTTACCCCATACAGAATTTGCTACAATAGGGCTCCAAGTAAGGGTACTGGTCTATCACCATTCACGGTGGTCTACGAGATTGATCCTATTAGTCCACTTGATCTTACTCCAAGACCTTTAGATCAAAAGCCAAGTGCAGATGTAGCAGCTAGGGTGGAAGAAATCCAGAAGATACATGAGTTCATAAAGAGCATAATAGAGAAGACTAATGCATCATATCAAGCTCAAGCCAACAAACACAAGAATAAGGTGGTATTTCAACCTAGAGACCGTGGATACACTTAATGAAAGAGAGATTTCCTTCAAAGATGAAGAACAAGCTTATGCCAAGGGCTGATGGTCCATTTGAGGTACTTGAAAGAATTAATGATAATGCTTATAAGATTGATTTGCCAGGGGACTATGGAATTTCATCTACATTCAACATGGTTGACACTAGTGCTTACTAAGCCGATGATTACCTTGAAGATTTGAGGATCGAGTCTCTTCAACAAGGGGAAGATGATGGAGTCCCCCACAGCCACGATAAGGAAGAGGGTCCTAAGAGTCCTACAAGGTCCAAAGTTCAAGCAATGGTACAAATGTTGGAGGAGAACCAAACAGCAGCAACTGGGTTGAACAACCAGAATGTACCCGGTTTTGTTCATTTGATTTCTTAAGCTACATTGTGTCTTAAGATTGATATTTTTGTATTTTTGGGTTCCTTATGATGTTAGCTTTTAGGTACAAGCAATTAAAATCAATCATGCACAGTTGAAGTCAAGAGATCAAGGCCTTTTGTTCAACCTGCCAATTTGGGTCTGAAACTGCACGGTAAAATATTGTAGTAGAAATCATCTACTTAAACATGACTTAACCTTGATTTCTTTGCAGGGGGGTTTGTACACACCCTAAGGAGTCCCCTAGTGGCCTAAAATCAAAACCATACTCACTTTTGATTGGTAGAAGCAAGGTCACAAATTCGGGTTAAAAACTGCCCTTGAGAACCCAGTTGAGTGCTACGTGTTTTTCTCCCTCTTCAATGGGTTTGCTCGGCTCTCTTCTTGCTTGCTTGCTTCAATCACTAGTCAAGCAGCCTGAGAACACCATGATTTGCTGAAGAAACAACATTGAATCATGTGAACCAATGGGAGCAAAAAGGAAGCAACAACACCTTGCAATCTAATTGGATAACCGAAAAGAGAACTCCCTCGACGGCTCCTTTTCTCCACATTTTTGCTAGCAATGCTATTGTATTAGCTTAGTTGAAGATGTATTAAGTTAATTACATCATTTTTTTTGCTTTCCTTAGTATTCTGGTTGTAATTAGTTTAAGTTAAGTAAGCTTGTAATCTAGCTTGGCCTTAAGCGCATGGATTTAGCTAGTTAATACATTTCCTCTCTAAGAAGGAAGCCTCCACTAGCTAGCTTGGTTGTTTAGGTGCTTCGTAGGCTTTGTATTAATGTGTAGCCACTTCCATTTTGTAATGGAGACTTGAATTTTGAATGAAAACCATAATGTAGAGCATTTAGCTTTCGTTCCCCTAAATACTTCACTTGTTTATCCTTAATTTGGTCGATTAAGGTGGTTATAAAGTAAGTCCTAAACCTTGATTAAGTGGTATTTCTATATCTTAATCACAGTTTAGGGACCGTAAGCTTTAGTTTAGTGGTGATTGTGTATCTAAATAGGAGCTTGGATTATCCTTCTAGCAAACATTCATTCACGAATTCACTCACACTTAGTTTGAATTCAGTTTGCTTGCCTTCTCGCTATGAATTCAGGTTTGAGTATTTATGTTTTCCTTCCAAGATATATCAATGTGGTTTGAGGTAGAGAATGAAATGGATCTATGTTATGCTTGATCTAAGGAAGGTGTGGTTAGGATTAACAATCTTTATTAGAGGAACATCAAGGTCCAACACCGATTAAGTTCAGGCAATGGTTGAAACTCTCTAATTAAATTTTAATTATTTTGCAAAGTATGGTGGACCTTGTTCAGACTGAAATTATTACATTTTTATGCCTTTTATTACCTAATATTTGCTCGAAATAAATTATTAATTTGCGATTTTAATATTATTTTTATTTATTTTGTAGGGATTGAAAAATTGAAAGAAATGAATAAAATGCATTGGAGCTTGGACCAAGAGAAGGGAAAAGAATGAAACAGGCCCAACAGAGTTGAAGCCCAGACGTAGCCCATCTCCCTCTTCTCTCTTTCCCAGTCCACGACCAACCTTCTTACCTCCTTCCCCTCTACCTTGCAAGCTGGCCCAGCAGAACCGAGGCCCGCCTCTTACCTCTCCTCCCTCTTGCTTCTTTCTTTCTTTCTTTCCCCCTTTGGACCGAGCCCAGCGTACAGATCAGGCCCAGTAGCTTCCTCACTTAAGTGAGGCATGCCTTGCACGTGACCTCTGGCCCTCCTCCCCATTTCTTCTTCTTCTTCTTCCTCGTTCTAACCCAGAACCCGAACAGGCCCCCCCCACTTCGACGCCATCCCTTTCATCTCCTCACCATAACCGTCCTCACTCTCTCTCTCTTTCTCTTCACCATCAATTTCCATCATTATCACCATCATAAATCAAACGGTTACAAGGCGTCAATGAAGGCAATTAATTGGGAGATGTGGTCGGCGTTCGAAGGATTGAAGAAGGTGTTCGGGGGCCATTAAAGGGGGCCGGAAAAGTAGAGCAACAGGGGAGTAGTAGTTTTTTGGGGTTTATTTTCAATTTCGTTTGTCAAAAATTTATCAAAATTGTTTCAGCTTAGTTTCAGATCTAGAATTATTATACCTCGAATTAGTGTCGTTTATTTTGGGTTTCATAACTCAAGCAAATTTCAGTCGCTACTTACATTGTGCTATCAAATTACTCAAGCTCTACTTCGGATTTCTCTGGGTATTGTGTGGTTACAATTCAACTCTGCCATTCCTGTGTTGTGCCCCTTCGCTTGCTCTATTTCGGAGTGGTGTGAAGGCTTCTTGATGCTGGTTAATTGCTGTTCAAGTTGTTCAAGTTGATTCTGATCTTGTTTGGTTAGAATTATTATTGTTAAAATTGCTAGTTTTGCCTTCTGTTTTTCCAAACATTGGATTGTGTCAATACATGCTTTTAAATTTGCCTTTGAACTGTGATTTCGTTGGCAATGAGTTCTGTTTAACAGATCAGTTGGAGCTAGAGATTGGTGCCAAATTTAATTACTTCATATTTTTGTGGTTTCATATTTAACTTAAAGATTTGTTATTAGCTGAACTTAAGTTGAATTAAATTTGATCTTGGGTTAGCATATACGACTTAGTAGTCTAATTTCACTACCATCCCTGAGGTTCGACACCTGTAATTCATACATCGATAACCGTATACTTGCGAAAAATTCACAACAAGTTTTTGGCGCCGTTGCCGGGGATGAGTTTGTGAAATTTGGTTACATCGAGTCGTAGTTTAATTATTAGAGTTGTTAGATTCGTTTTCGTTTTTAGTTTTAGTTGAGTTGTAATTTTTGTTTTAATAGTTTAGTTTAGTTTTATTTTTGAATTTAGTTTATATTTTGATTTTGATTTTTGTTTTTGGTTAAGATTAGTTTATTTCCAATTTTTAGATGCTGTTCATTGCTGGAAAACATAAAAACAGTACTAATCGTTTTGGTTTATGTGCAGTGAAAAACAAAAAAATTCAAGGTTGAACTGATCCGGAAACAGTGCAGATTTTTCACCAATTTTCAGATTCTGTTTGAATTTTCTGGGACTGTTCTGGTGTGATTTCTGCTATTTTGATATTTTTCCTAGATTCAGCATAATTTTTAGAGTGTCTGTGAATGTTTCTGGAATTTTTGGAGCTGTTTAGATTTTTCTGTGAGTTTTAGAATTAATATTCTGTTTGCATTTTTCTGCACTATTCAGGGACAGAAGAAAATTAGGAAAAATTATATTTATGTCCTTTGTGATTGTGTGGACTTTTCTGTATATTTGGTTCTGATTTTAGGAGTTTTATTTTCTGTTTTAATTTTATTTTTAGAATTAGGGTGTTTAGGTGTAGTTTTATTTCTTATTTTCTTTTAGTTTCTTTGTGTTTGTGGTTTTGTTTTCAGTTTTGTTCATTTTCTGTTTTAATAGTGTTTTAATTCAAAAAAAAAACAACTTTGGGGTGAGGGTGTTGGATTTATATGACTGGTTGGGTTAGAAATCCTGAAACTCATAGACTTGTTAGAAGTGAACCCGACCCTAACTTAGAACCTGAACCAGAACCCAAGCTTAAATTGGAAGAAATGGCACAAGAAAGACCTTTGAGTGATATCTTCTATCCTCCTAGGACTGCTTTACCATCTTGCTTCATTATACCTGACCTTGGACCCAATGTGACCTTCGAATTAAGACCTCACTATACTCAGATGCTCCCTAAATTCACTGGCTTAGAGGATGCTTATTTGTTTTTGAGGGAATTCGAAGAAGTCTGTTCTATGATGCATTTTCCTAATATTCCCATTGATGTTTTGCGTATGAAATTAATTCCTTTTGCTTTGAAAGATTCTGCTAAACGTTGGATGTATGACTTGGCTGCTAATTCTGTTACTTCTTGGAATGATTTTGTGAAATTGTTCCTGAGAAAATATTTTCCTAATGCCAAGACTGTTAAGCTAAGGAATGAGATTAATCAATTTGTGCAACTAGATAGGGAATCATTTTGGAAATATTTTGATAGGTTCAAGAATTTGTTGTCTCAGTGTCCCCATCATGGTTTAGACCAGGCACGTTTGTGCCAAATTGTTTATGAAGGACTGGACCAACAAACTAGAACCATGGTAGAGTCTATGTGTCAGGGTGGCTTTCTTTCTAAGAGCGCCACGGATGCTTGGGAATTTTTAGAGGACTTAGCTGAGAAAACCATGCAGTGGGAAACCGCTCGGGATGACAACTTAAGTTCTAGGATTGCTAGAGGTGGGTTACATTCTGTCTCTGATGTGAGTCACTTAGAGTCTAAGATTGCTACTCTAGAAAACATGTTGAAAGGATTGACTCCACAGATGACTCAGACTTCTTCAGTGTCTTGCTCTCATTGTCAGGCCTTAGACCATTCATTGAGTGCTTGTCCCTACTTTGCTCACCAGTTAGCAACTGGGCAAGAACAAGCAAATATGGCCTTCCAGAGACCTAAGAATGACCCTTTCTCTCCTTTATACAATCCAGGGTGGAGAAATTACCCTAACTTCTCTTGGAGTAATGGACCAAATGCTGTGGTTCCTAACTCCCAGCCTGTTTCTCACCATTCTAGCTCTTTTCAGAGACCAGTTTTTCAAGGTGTACCTAATGCACCTAGACCTCCACCTCCTGTGGCTCAAGTTGAACCTCCTCCTGGTTACAGTGATATTGATAAAATAGAGAGGAAAATTAATAATAATGTGGAGAGAATGATTAATGCTAATATGGAGCGAATGATGAGAATGATGACTGAACAGTTTTCTCAATTAGCATAATCTTCTAAGGAGCCAGGTACTTTCCCAAGTCAGCCTGAGGTGAACCCTAAAGGTCACGCTTCTTCTTCTTCTGGTAACTCTAATGAACCTGTGAGGAAAGTGAATGCAGTGATATCTCTCCGTTCTGGTCGAGAGATTGACAACCAGGTTAGAAATCCTAATGAGCCCTGCAGGTATCCTCACCAATTCTTTGAGAGATCTTCTTCACCTCCTGAGACTGGATCCTCCAGTAATTCAGGGGATGCTACTGACCGTGTCCCCAATGATTCTGATTCTCACCATCTTCCTGAGTCACTGTCTGAGGAAGAGGAGCTTAAAAAGAAAGACTCCCCTGAGTCTGTTGACCCTTCTCCTTCTAAGGATTCTTCTTCTTCTTCTTCTTCTTCTTCTTCTTCTTCTGAGAAAGTCCATATGCCCTTGCCTCCTTTTCCCCATTGGCTTAAGAAGAAAGACCAAGATCATGTTGAGAAGATGAGAGAGACTTTCTCTCAAGTCAAGATCAACATTCCCTTACTCGATGCTATTCAGCAGATGCCTCCGTATGCTAGGTTTTTAAAGGATCTGTGCACAACCAAGAGAGCTACCAATGTCCCTAGGAAGGCTTTCTTAGCCTCTAGTGCTAGTTCTATTTTATCTCATCAGATACCAGTGAAGTATAAGGACCCTGGTTGCCCTACTATTTCTATAGTTATTGGGGACCAGCTCATTCATAGAGCCTTGCTTGATTTAGGGGCCAGTGTCAACTTGATTCCCTTCACTGAGTATGAGAGGCTAGGGTTAGGTGAGCTAAAACCTACCAAGATGGTCCTTCAATTAGCTGACAGGTCGACTAGATTGCCTAGGAGGATAGTTGAGGATGTGCTGATTCGAGTGAGTGAACTCATTTACCCTGTGGACTTTGTTGTGATTGAGACTGAGATGGTGTCTAACTTAGCTAGTCAAGTCCCCGTGATTCTAGGGCGTCCTTTCCTGGCCACTGCCAATGCCCTTATTAATTGCAGGAAAGGCATGATGAGACTGTCTTTTGGTAACATGACCATAGAGCTTAATATTTTTAATCTGCAAAGACAGCCTTCTGGTTTTGATGATATGGAGTTCTCTACTCTTCACTGGGTAGAGGATTCTATTCTTGATGATGCTTGTGACGATGTGTTTGCTATTGAGTATGAGTCCTTTCTTGTTTATGATGAGCCTGAGTATGATGTTTTTGAGTTTGATGACTTGTGCTCTGCTGCTGATTGTTTGCTCACTGCTGTTTTTGAATCTATTTCTGAAACTGTTTCCCCTCCTGCTCTTGAACTGAAACCCCTTCCTTATTCTCTTAAGTAAGCATTTCTAGGCCCCAATGAATCTTTGCCTGTCATTATTGCTTCTAACCTAGACGAGGACCAAGAGACTAAGTTGATTGCCCTACTTAGAGAGAACAAGGAAGCTTTGGATTGGACCTTAGGGGATATTAAGGGAATTAGTCCTTCCATTGTGCAACATAGGATTCATCTAGAGGACAATGCTAAACCCTACCGTGACCGTCAAAGGCGTTTGAACCCTACTCTTCAGGAAGTAGTTAGAAATGAAGTGTTGAAGTGGTTAGACCATGGGATTATCTATCCCATTTCTGATAGTGAGTGGGTTAGCCCTGTTCAAGTTGTTCCTAAGAAGACCGGGATCACCGTGATTAGGAATGACAAGAATGAGTTAGTCCCTACTCGAGTACAATCTGGGTGGCGTGTTTGCATAGATTATAGGAAATTGAATGCTGCCACTAGGAAAGACCACTTTCCCCTTCCTTTCTTGGACCAGATGTTAGAGAGGTTGGCTGGACATTCCTTCTATTGCTTTTTAGATGGATACTCTGGCTATACCCAAATCTCTATTGCTCCTGAGGATCAGGAGAAGACTACTTTTACCTGTCCCTTTGGCACTTATGCCTTTAGACGTATGCCTTTTGGACTGTGCAATGCCCCTGCTACTTTTCAGCGTTGCGTGATTTCCATTTTCTTAGATTTAGTTGAACTCTGCATGGAAATTTTCATGGATGACTTTTCTGTGTTTGGGTCTTCCTTTGATGACTGTTTGTCTAATCTTATAAAAGTGTTGGAAAGGTGTAGGGAGAAAAATTTGACTCTGAATTGGGAGAAATGCCATTTTATGGTTAGGAAGGGAATAGTTTTAGGCCATATTATTTGTAAAGATGGAATTGAGGTTGACAAGGCTAAGACTGATTTGATTGTTAATCTTCCCCCTCCCACCTGTGTGAAAGAAGTAAGGTCTTCTATTGGACATGCTGGCTTCTATCGTCGTTTCATTAAGGACTTTAGTAAGATTGTAAAGCCCTTGTCCCACTTGTTAGCTAAAGATGTGTCTTTTCACTTTTCTGATGACTGTCTTGAGGCATTTTCTAAGCTTAAGAAGGCCTTAACTTCTGCTCCTGTTCTTCATCCTCCCATCTGGGGAGAATCATTTGAATTGATGTGTGATGCTTCTGATTATGCTGTTGGGGTAGTTTTAGGGCAACATGTTGATAAGAAACCCCATGTGATTTATTATGCTAGTCACACTTTGAATGATGCCCAACTGAATTATACTGTGACTGAGAAAGAATTTTTCGCTGTGATTTTTGGGTTTGAGAAGTTTAGACCATATCTGATTGGTTCTCGTGTAATTGTCTATACTGATCACTCTGCTCTTAAGCATCTTCTTTCTAAGAAGGATGCTAAGCCTAGACTTGTTAGATGGATATTGTTGCTACAAGAGTTTGACTGTGAGATTAGAGATAAGAAAGGTTCTGAAAACCATGTAGCTGATCATTTGTCTAGGATTCTTTATGATAGAGAAAGTGAGTCCACTGTTTCTGAGTGCTTCCCTGATGAGCAGTTGTATGCCGTTCACTCTGATCCTTGGTATGTTGATATTGTAAACTATCTAGTTGCTGGTAGGATCCTTGAGGGTTGGACCAAGAATGATAGGGATAGGTTCTTTCACCTTGTGAAGTTCTTTGTTTGGGATGACCCTTATTTGTTTAAGTATTGCTCCGACCAATTGTTTAGGAGGTGTATTCCCGACCATGAGGTGAGAATTGTCCTTTCTTTCTGTCATGATCAAGCATGTGGGGGGCATTTTAGTGGTAGGAAGACTGCAGCCAAAGTTCTTCAATGTGGTTTCTACTGGCCTACTCTATTTAGGGATGCTTTCGAGTACTGTAAGAGTTGCCCTAGGTGCCAGCAGTTGGGTAGGATAAGCAGGCGGGATATGATGCCACTGAACCCCATCATTGTGGTGGAGATTTTTGAGGTGTGGGGTATAAACTTTATGGGACCATTTCCATCATCTTTTGGGAATGAGTATATTTTGCTAGCTGTGGACTATGTGTCTAAATGGGTTGAAGCCGTCCCTTCTAGGACTAATGATGCTAAAGTTGTTGTGAAGTTCTTGAGGGAAAACATCTTTGCTAGATTTGGCATGCCTCGTGCTATTATTAGTGATCAGGGCACCCATTTCAATAATAGGTCCTTTGATGCCTTACTGAAGAGGTATTCAATTGTCCATCAGCTTGCTACCCCTTATCATCCCCAAACCAGTGGCCAGGTTGAGGTGTCTAATCGACAGATTAAGCAGATTCTTGAAAAGACAGTGAGTCGGAATAGAAAGGATTGGGCTGACAAACTCGTAGATGCTCTTTGGGCTTATAGGACAGCTTTTAAAACTCCCTTGGGTATGTCACCTTATAGGGTTGTTTATGGTAAGTCTTGTCATCTTCCTATGGAACTAGAGCATAGAGCTTGGTAGGCCATTAAGAAACTGAACTATGACTTGACTGAGGCTGGTGAAGAGCGTGGACTGCAACTGAATGAGCTTGATGAGATTAGAGCTGAGGCTTATGAGAGTGCTCGTTCTTACAAAGAACGGGCTAAGTTGTTTCATGATAGACGTATCCTTCGGAGAGAGTTTGCCCCAGGCATGAAAGTGCTCTTGTATGACTCTAGGCTGCATTTGTTTCCAGGGAAGTTACGGTCCCGATGGATTGGTCTTTACATTGTCTCATGTATCTTTCCCTATGGTGCAGTCGAGATTCAGGACTCTGACAGTGGTGCTACTTTTAAGGTGAATGGCCACAGATTGAAGCAATTTCTGGAGTTGCCTAGCAAGGAAGATGTGGAGTGTCTGATGCTCCGCGAGCCGAGTCCTGCTCCGTGATGTGTTGAGATGATAGCTCGGGTGTACCTAACACTCGACCTGGTTTGCTAAGAATTTCTTTTCATCCCTTCTCTCTTTTATCCTTTTCTCTTTTCCCCTCTTTCTTTTCTTTTGTATATCTGTTGGTTCTTTTTGTCTTTATTTTGTATATATCTTGACTTTTTGGTTTTGCGTCGTGTCTTTGTGAGTCATGTTGTCTTTGTTTTCTTTTTCCGTTTTATTTTGTGATTTTATGTTTCTTCCTACTCCCAATGAGGGCATTGCTCGGAATAGGTGTGGGGGTGGGGAACTTTCAATTTCTACCAAAAAAAAAACAAAAAAAAAATCCAAAAAGATTTTGTTTTGTTTTTTGGGAACTTTTGTACTATTTTGATTAGCATAAATCCTCTGTGCATTGATAGATAGCCTGTATATACGCATGATGTGCATGTTAGGTCTCTGTCCTTGGTGTGACATTTTGGGCTCTAATTCTAACCCATTTGTTCATTATCGTTGTGCAATCCAATCCTTATTTATATCATATTCATTGTCTTAAGGTTTTCGTTTTTCATTATCGGCTCTCCCACTTGTTTTTGAAAAAAAAAAAAACAATGAAAAGGACAAAAAAGAAAAAAAAAGAAAAAAAAAGAAAAAAAAGAAGAAAAATTTGGAATGACAAGCACCCTTTGAGGCATGCGCTACTGGGTGGTACCCTTTGAGGCAATATTGCTACTGGGAAAGCTTGCTTCCAATGTTACTCAGTCCATAATGTAATTTGTGTGAATTAAGTGGGATTGAGTTTGATTTTGGAAACCTAAACCTTGGGATGATGGTACTCTTGCAAAGGGGAGGATTCAAAGCTTTAGTGTATAAGTGGGATGAAACATTAGTGCTTCAATGTCGTCCTTGGGGTACGGGAGCTTTGATGTGTACCGTATGTTTATATGCAGGCTGATATCTTTGTTACATGGGTGATTTAGTTGATTAGAATGCGCATATCTGTTCCCAATTTTGTACATATTAATTTTCCTTAAAAAAAAAAACAAAAGATTTTCGACTTTCTGTTTTATGTTTTCTGTTACAGATTTTGTTTTCTTTTTCTAGGATTTTTAGTTTTATTTTCCTCAAGGACGAGCAAAACTTAGGTGTGGGGGTATTTGTTCAGACTGAAATTATTACATTTTTATACCTTTTATTACCTAATATTTGCTCGAAATAAATTATTAATTTGCAATTTTAATATTATTTTTAT
>JACYFF010031958.1:50952848-51004205 GCA_017589665.1 Selenicereus undatus
TTAACAATATTAAAAGTCATAATTACCATGTGTTCATTGAGACTTTTTTACCTATTGCATTTGGTGCTCTCCCAGATGATGTGCTGAAACCTCTCATTGAGATAAGTCAGTTCTTTAAGAACTTATACTTAGCAACACTGTGAGAGGATGTGCTTGAGAAAATGCATTGAAACATTCCTATTACTCCTTATAAGTTAGAGATGATATTTCCTCCACGCTTCCTCATTGTAACGGAGACTTGCTAGTGCATTTGGCAAAACTGACACAACTTAGCCGTCCTATACAATATCAATGGATGTATCCATATGAGAGGTAAAATAGATTGCATTTGATGGAAATGGATTAATAAAACTAGGCTATGAAATCACTTACAAGAATATGTTAATATTATTTTGTTAGATACTTGGGTAGATTAAAGAAAAGGACAAAATAACAAGCAAGTCTTATAAAGGTTCAATTACAGAAGCTTACCAAGAAGTTGATAGGATATTCTTTGCCTCCTATTGTTTCTGCTCTAACTTGTAGAAATGAGGATGGAGATGAAGATAATAATCATTTTCCAACTCTATATGTGTTTGAACTACAAAGGACTACTATAGGGAAAGAAAGAACAAGGTATCTCACAGATGCTGAATACATTGCTACTCATCTTCACATGTTATTAAATTATGATGAACTGAAACCTTATATTGGGTGAGTGCTACCTTGGTCATTATAAGTTTTGATTAAGTTTATCCTTTAGAACACTCGTTTAACTCCCACATTTTAAAATGCGACAAAATGTTCACAGAACAAGCACAAATTGCACATCCCAATGTAGAGATGCTAATGTTGACACCATCATTGAATCTAATTTACAGATTGGTTTAGTCAAATTGTAAGTAATTTAACTTAGTCCCTTATAAATACTTCAACTCAATTCGGTGCACTATATTAACTAAAACCACATTCTACGTTACCTTATGTGCATTACATTCAACTGTTCGACAGCCACAAACATTGGTATTTGGCGCAATTGGCTGCAAAGTGTAATGTGTATGTTTCAATGTGGGCAACATATAGAGTTAAATGGATTTAAATTCCACACAAAAGCTTGTAGTGTGTTGGATAATTTCTAGTGTAACATAAAAACTACAAGTATATGACTATCATCTTAGTACTTGAGGGTCGTCTCCACAGGGATGAGGATGGGATTAAGGTCACTATGTACGAAATTAAACTAATTTACCATCATTCTAAACTAATTAAAACAATAAAAAAATAAAACTAAAGACTTTAATTATTCAAAGAGTTTCATTAGCCCCAATTAGCTTCAAATTAAGATAAGGCAAACTTAAATGTAACTAATCACATTATCTAAATAAGCAAAATAAACAAACAAAGCTATCAAGTGACTAAAGATAGTAAGAACGAAGGTATAGCTAACGAAATAAGTAACCTAAACTGTGAGCAAACTCAGAAGAATGAGAACTAGGGATTTAGATATTAACCAACCGAATAGCCCAAAATTTGGTGTGATCACCTAAGGTCATGCAAAATCCAAGCTCATACAATGGAATCAGCCAACATTTCCTAAACTAAAATACAACAGCATTCAGCAGCAGCACTGTCCCGTCCAAGAAAACAAAACAAGCAGAATAGAGAATTGAAGTGGCAGTAGGGCATGATGAATCAATAGGTGTCCTAGGCCACAATTTGACCCAGGAGTAGAGGATGAGGAATTTCAGATGTGCTAGCAAAGAACAACCCAGAGTTTAGCAACAAATGAGCTTCAAAGCTCGTTACAAATGGCAAATTTGCCATTAATCCTTGTTTCGAACCGCACGAAATAGGGCAGGGGGATTCAGAATTGGCCATGAAAAATGAAGAACAGCCCGATACAAGGATCAATTCAACAAAGCAAGCTCCAAATATATGAAATTGCAAGCTAAAAGAAACAAATCTGACATTCGAAATCCAAAACGGATGAAAACGATAATAAACCCTGAATTCTTGTTCTACGATTAATTATGATATTTTATACGCTTTTATTATCTAATAATTGCTCGAAAAAAAGTGGTTAATTAGACTTGTAATAATGTTTTGTTTATTTTATAAGAATTGAAAATAACCTGAAAAAAAATAATAAATAATGCTCAAGAGAAGTATTGGATCACGACAAGCAATGATGAAAAAAGAAGAGAAGGATCAACCCAGAGTTGCGGCCCGTTTCACAAGAGAGGCCCAGTTCGTGGCCTCCTCCTTAGTTCCCGCTTCTCTCCCGTTGGGCCTGGCCCAAAGTTGTCTAGACATTCTCTAGCCCATCACGATGGCCTCATTCCCCCTCCTTCTCTTTTTCTGTCTTCCCCTCTTCTTTCTTTCATGCGTAGACCGACTCCAATTCCAGCCACAGGCTCGTTCCGCTCCCCCCTCCTTATTTCTTTCTTAGAATTTCTTTGATTCTTTCCCCTTTCCAGGCCGGTCTAGCCCAGAGTTCTCCCCTTCCCTTTCGTTTAATAGGCCACGTGCAACACACGTGCCAGCAGCTTCTTGCCCCCGCTTATTCTTCTTCGTCGACGGTTTTGTAACCCAGAAACCCAAAAACAGGGCAGTAATTCTTTCCATCTTCCTTCCCACACAACTCAACCGTTTCATCTTCTCTCTCTTCCTTCTTTACCCATCATCATCACCATCGTAAATACAAAGGTTACAAGATAAAGAGAGGGGTCTTGAAGGGGCGAGAGGCTACATTCTTATGGGGTCGAAAAATAGAGCAGAAAACAAGGAGAACAGAGTGCTCAGTTCTAAATTGTGTTCAGATTTTTTCAGTTTCATATCTAGTTCTAGTCCTTAAATTAATGTAATTGAATTTTCAATTTTCAATTTTTGATGGTCTATTTGAGTCGAACCTGAAAGCCTGGGTTGTTTGTGTTGCTCTGTTCTATCCTAGTTCATACCCAGACATAGAGCTATGGTTTTGCGATTGTACGATATCACGTTAATGGAGATGCTCACACCTTCCATGTTGTTGTATTGCTCTATTTCAATGGTAACTAGAGTGGTTTAATCAAGAGTTTTGATTCAATAGGTAAATAAAGCTAAGTGTTGGTGACTTGAGATTATTTGAATTTTGGTTCAAATTCTTATTTTGGTGAGCCAATTTTTTTTTTCAAGTTAGATTGTTGTTCACAATTTCATGAATTCTTCTTATTCTAGTTACTTAGTCTGGTGATTTATTTGGTAGAATAATTTGAACTTGGTTTTGTTGAAATTGGCATCTAATTTTAATTTTGGTGAGAATATTGATAATCTAATTTCACAATCCGTCTCTATGGATCAACACCTCAAGTATTGCAGTGATAAACTGTGCACTTGCTGTTAAATTTAATCTCTATGAAAATCACAAGTTTTTGACATTGTTGCCGGGGATGGATTTGTGAAATTTGATTGGGCCAGGCCGTAGCTTAGTTATTAGAGTTGTTCGAGTCGTGTTCATTTTAGTTTTATAGTTGTGATTTTTAGTTTTAGTTAAGTCATTATTTTGTTTTAGGAATTTAGTTTAGTTTATTGTTGATTTTTAATTAAGTCAGCATTTTGATTTTGATTTTTGATTTTTTTTCTGAGATTTTTTTTTTTGATTTTAATTTTTAGAGGCTATTTGTTGCTAAAAAAAATAGTAGTAACAAATTTGGCTTATGTGCAGCAAAAAGAAACAAGGCAGAACTGATATGAAAATAATACAATGCAGATTTTTTTATAGTTTTAGATTCCCTTTGAATTTGCTGGAGCATTTATGGTACTATTTTTGTTGTTATGATATTTTTCCTAGATTCTCCATAATGTTTGGAGTTTGTGTGTATTTTTCTGGAATTTGTGGGACGGTCTAGGTTTTTATGTGAATTTTAGACTTAATCATCTATTTGCAATTTTCTGCACTGTTTGGGAATAGAAAAAATTGGCAAAAAAATATATTTATGTCCCTTGTGGTTGTGTGGAATTTTCTGTACATTTAGTTCTAATTTTAGGAATTTTATTTTCTGTTTTAATTGTATTTCAAAAATTGGGTTGTTTAGGTGCAGTTTATTTTTCAGTTTTCTTTCTGGTTGTTGGTTTTTGTGTTTTGGTTTTAGATTTGGTCATTTTCTATTTATATATTGTTTTTTTTAGGTTTGATTCGCTTTCTTGTTTTGTTTTGTGGTTTAAAAGAAAAGAGAAAAAAATACAAAAATACAAAATCCAAAAAATATATAAAAAGAAAAGGCCAAAAATAGAACCCTTTGTGAGGGTGTGGGATTTACATGACTGATTGGGTTAGAAACCCTAAGAACCATCGACTTGTTAGGAGTGAACTTGACCGTGACTTAGAACTCGAACCTGAACCCAAGCTTGAACTAGAAGAAATAGCACAAGAAAGGTCTTTGAGCAATATTTTCTATCCTCCTAGGACTGCTTTTCCATCTTGTTTCATTATGCCTAACCTTAGACCAAATGTGACTTTCGAATTGAGACCTCACTATACTCAGATGCTCCCTAAATTCACAGGTTTAGAGGATGCTTATTTATTTTTGAAGGAAAGAAGAAGTTTGCTCTATGATGCATTTCCCTAATATCCCTATTGATCTTGTGCGAATGAAATTGATTTCATTTGCTTTGAAAGATTCCGCCAAACATTGGATGTATACCTGGGCTGTTAATTCTGTAACTTCTTGGAATGATTTTGTGATATTATTCTTAGAAAATACTTTCCTAATGTCAAGACTATTACGCTAAGGAATCAAATCAATCAATTTTTGCAACTAGATAGGGAATCATTTTGAAATTATCTTGATAGGTTCTAGAATTTGTAGGCCCAATGTCTCCATCATGGTTTAGGCCAAGCACGTTTGTGCCAGATTGTATTTGAAGGGCTTAACCAACATACTAGAACCATGGTAGAGTCCATGTGTCAGGGCGGCTTTCTTTCTAAGAGCGCCACAACTGCTTGAGAATTCCTAGAGGACTTAGCTAGGAAAACCATGTAGTGGGAAACCACTCATGATGACAACTTAAGTTCTAGGTTTGTAAGGGGTGGGTTGCATTCTGTCTCTAACATAAGTCACTTAGAGTCTAAGATCACTGTTTTAAAAAACATGTTGAAGGGATTATCTCCCCAGATGAACCAGCTATCTTAGACTTATAGAGTTTTTCGTTCTCATTGCTAAGCCCTAAATCATTCTTTGAGTGCTTGTCCTTATTTTGCTCACCAGTTAACAACTGGACAGGAGCAAGCGAGTATGGCCTTCTAGAGACCTAAGAATGACCCTTTTTCCCCTTATTACAACCCAGGGTGCAGAAATCACCCTAACAATTCTTGGAGTAATGGACCAAATGTTGTGGTTCCTAACTCCTAACCTTGACTATTTCCTAGAAACAACTCCCAGCCCATCTCTCACCCCTCAAACTTCTTTTAGAGACTGCCTTTTCCAGGTGTGCTCAATGCACCTAGGCCTCCACCTCCTGTAGCTCAAGTTCAACCTCTTCCTGGATATATCAACATTGATAAAATGGAGAGGAGAATTAATAATAATATAGAGAGAATGATTAATGCTAACATGGAAAGAATGATAAGAATGATGACTGAACAGTTTTCCTAGTTAGCATAATCTTCTAGGGAGCTATATACTTTTTTGAGTCAACCTGAGGTGAACCTTAAGGGTCACGCCTCGTCTTATTGTGGTAACCCTAATAAGCCGGTGGGGAAACTAAATGCTGTTACAACTCTCCGTGTTGGTGTCAAGATTGATAACCAAGTGAGAAGTCCTAATGAACCCTGTCGGTATCCTCACCAATTCTTCCAAAATTCTTCTTTTTTTCTTCTTCTTCTACAAAAACTGATTCATCTGGTAAGGTAGGGGATCCTACTGATGGTGTCCCCAATGATTCTAATAATCACCTTCCTCCTGAGTCACTGTCTAAGAAAGAGGAGTTTAAAGAGAAATACTCCTCTGATTCTGTTAAACCTTCACCTTCTAAAAATTCTCCTTCTCCTTCTTCTTTTGAGAAAGTCGATATGCCTTTACCTCATTTTCCCCATTGGCTTAAGATGAAAGACCAAGCTCATGTTGGGAAGATGAGAGAGACCTTCTCTTAAGTCAAAATCAACATTCCTTTACTCGATGCTATTCAGCAAATGCGTCCATATGCTAGGTTCTTAAAGGATCTGTGCACGACCAAGAGAGTTACTAATGTCCCTAGAAAGACTTTCGTAGCCACTAGCGCTGGTTCTATCTTTTCTCATCTGATACTAGTGAAGTATAAGGACCCCGGTTGCCCTACTATCTCCATAGTCATAGCGAACCAGCTTGTTCATAGAGCTTTACTTGATTTAGGGGCCAGTGTCAACTTAATACCCTTCACTGAGTATGAGAAGTTAGGGTTAGGTGAACTGGAGCCTACCAACATGGTCATTCACTAGCTGATAGATTGACTAGATTGCCTAGGGGTATAGTTGAGGATGTATTGATTAGAGTGGGTGAATTTATTTACCCAGTAGGCTTCGATGTAATTAAGACTAAGACAGTGTCTAATTTAGCTAGTCAAGTCCCAGTGATTCTAAGGTGCCCTTTCTTGGCCATGGCTAATGCCCTCCTTAATTGCTAGAATGGCATGATAAGATTGTCTTTTGGCAACATGACCTTAGAGCTAAACATCTTTAACATGCAAAGATAGCCTTCTAGTTTTGATGATATGGAGTTCTCTACTCTCAACTAGGTAAAGGATTCTGTACTTGATGATGCTTTTGATAATGTGCTTGCTGCTGAGTATGAGTCATTTATTATTGATGATGAGTCTGAATACGATTTGTTTGAGTTTGATGACTTATGTTCTACTGTTGATTATTTGATCACTGTTGTTTTTTAATCTACTCTTGAATCTATTTCCCCTCCTACTCATCAATTGAAACCTCTTCATGATTCTCTTAAGTATGCTTTCCAAGGACCCAATGAATCCTTACCTGTCATTATTGCTTCTGACCTAGACCGAGACCAAGAGGGCAAATTGATTGCCTTCCTTAGAGAGAACAAGGAAACTCTAGGTTGGACTTTAGAGGATATCGAGGGTATTATTCCTTCTATTGTGCAACAAAGAATTCACTTAGAGGACAATGCTAAGCCCTACCGTGACCGCCAAAGGCATTTGAGCCCTACTCTCTAGGAAGTAGTTAAGAAGGAAGTACTGAAGTGGTTACATCATGGGATTATCTATACCATTTCTGATAATGAGTGGGTTAGCCTCATTCAAGCTGTTCCTAAGAAGATCGGGATTACCGTGATCAGCAATGACAAGAACAAGTTAGACCCTACTCAAGTTCAATATGGGTGGCGTGTGTGTGTAGATTATAGAAAATTGAATGCTACTACTAGGAAAGACCACTTTCCCCTTCCTTTCTTAGACCAAATGTTAGAGAAATTGGCTAGGCATTCCTTCTATTGCTATTTAGATGGATACTTAGTCTATACTCGGATCTCTATTGCTCCTGAGGTTCAGGACAAGATTACTTTCACATGTCCATTTACGACTTATACCTTTAGACGAATGTCGTTTGCACTGTGCAACACCACTGCTACATTTTAGAGATGCATGATTTGTATTTTCTCATATTTAGTTGAGCAGTGTATGAAAATTTTCATGGATGACTTCTCTATATTTGGGTCTTCCTTTGATGATTGTATGTCTAATATGAGAAAAGTGTTGGAAAGGTGCAGGGAGAAAAATCTGACTTTTAACTGGGAAAAATGTCATTTCATGGTTAAAAAGGGGATAGTCTTAGGCCATATTATTTCTAGAGAAGGAATTGAGGTAGATAAGGCTAAGACTGATATGATTGTTAATTGTTAATCTTCCCCCTCCCACTTGTATGAAAGAGGTGAGGTCTTTCCCTGGACATGTTGGCTTCTATCAACGCTTTATTAAGGACTTTAGTATGGTAGCAAAGCCCTTGTCCAACCTGCTAGCTAATGATGTGCTAAAGGAAGCCTTAACCTTTGCTCTTGTTCTTTATCCTCCCATCTGGGAGAGCCTTTTGAGTTGATGTGTGACACGTTTGATTACGCTATTAGGGCTGCTCTAGGACAGCGTGTTGACAAGAAGCCCCATGTTTTCTATTATGCTAGTCACACTCTGAATGATGCCCAGTTGAACTACAATGTTACTGATAAGGAATTTTTAGCTGTGATCTTTGGTTTTGAAAAGTTTAGACCTTATCTGATTAGGTCTCATGTGATTGTTTATATTGACCACACTGCTCTTAAGCACCTTCTTTCTAAGAAGGATGCTAAGCCTAGACATGTGAGATCGATTTTACTTTTGCAAGAGTTTGAATGTGAAATTAGGAATGAGAAAGGTTCTGAGAACCTTGTAACCGATCATTTGTCTAGGATTATCTATGATAGAGAGAGTGAGTCAACTGTTTTTGAGTGCTTCCCCGATGAACAATTATATGTTGTCCATCCTGATCCTTGGTATGCTGACATTGTGAATTACGTAGTTGGTAGTAGGATCCCTGAGGATTGGACTAAGAATGACAGAGATAGGTTCCTCCACCTCGTTAAGTTCTTTGTTTGGGATAACCCTTATTTATTTAAGTACTGCTCTAACCAAGTGTTTAGGAGTTGTATTCCCGATAATGAGGTGAGGAGTGTCCTTTCTTTTTGTCGTGACTAAGCGTGTGGGGGGCATTTTAGTGGTAGAAAGACTACAGGCAAAATTCTTCAATGTGGTTCCTATTGGCCTACTCTGTTTATGGATGCTTTTGAGTATTGTAAGAGTTGCCCTAGGTGCCGGCAGTTGCGTAGAACAAGCAGGGGAGATATGATGCCACTAAACCCCATCATTGTGGTGGAGATTTTTTATGTGTGGGGTATTGATTTTATGGGACCATTTTGATCTTCTTTTGGGAATGAGTACATTTTATTAGTGATGGACTATGTTTCTAGGTGGGTTGAGGTAATCCCTTTTAGGGCCAATAATGTAAGGTGGTTGTGAAGTTCCTTAGGGAGGACATCTTTACTCGATTTGGCATGTCCCGTGGTATCATTAGTGCTCAGGGCGCCCATTTAAATAACAGATCTTTTGATGTATTACTGAAGAGGTACTCCATTGTCCATAGGCTTGTTACCCCCTGTCATCCCTAAACTAGTGGCCAGATTGAAGTGTCTAATTGGCAGATAAAACAAATTCTAGAGAAGCCAGTGAGCAGGAACAGGAAAGATTGGGTTGACAAGCTTATAGATACTCTTCAAGCATATAGGACGGCTTTCAAAACTCCCTTGGGTATGTCTCCTTATAGGGTTGTTTATGGTAAGTCTTGTCATCTTCGTGTTGAGATAGAGCAAAGAGTTTGGTGGGCCATTAAGAAGCTTAATTATGACTTGACTGAGGCCGGTGAGGAGATACAATTGTAACTACGTAAGCTTGATGAGATTAGAGCTGAGGCTTATGAGAGTGCTCGATCTTACAAAGAGAGGGCAAAGTCGTTTCATGATAAGCATATCCTTAGGAAAGAGTTTGTCCCAGGAATTAAAGTACTCTTATATGACTCTAAGCTCCATGTATTTTCAGGGAAATTGAGGTTCCGATGAACTAGTCCTTACATTGTCTCACGTGTTTTTCCCTATGGTGCAGTCGAAATTCAGGACCCTGAGAGTGGTGTCACCTTCAAAGTGAATGGCCAGCGTTTGAAGCAATTTCTGGAGTTGCCAAGTGAAGAAGATGTGGAGTGTTTGATACTCCGCAAGTCGAATCCTGATCGGTAATTGTGTTGAGGTGTACTTAGCACCCAACCTGGTTTGCTAAGAATTTTCTTCTCTACTTCTATCTTTTTCTCCTTTTTCCTTTCCTTTTCTTTGTGTATAGTTGGCTTCTTTTCTTTTTCTCTTTTGTGTATATATGTTGTACACTTGTTTTTGAGTCATGTCCTTTCTATTTTTGAATCTTATTTTTATTTGTTTTCTTTTCAGGTTTTATTTTGCATTTAATGTTTCTTTCCACTCCCAATAAGGGCGTTGTGAGATTTAGGTGTGGGGGTGGGGACACTTTGTTCCAAAGAAAAAAAACAACAAAAAATGAAAAAGCAAAAAAAAATTGAAAAATTGAAAAAAAATTTCAAAATCCAAAATGATTTTTGCTTTATTTTGGGGAATATATGTACTTTTCTGATTGATTATGTGCTCTTGTACCTTAGTATTAGGTTGTATATAAATTTGGTGTGCATTGATAGAACTTAGTCCAAAAGTGTGATATTTATGCTCAGTCCTAACCCCCAACATTAATTATAAGCAAGTTTGACTGTGGTAGATAAACCCCGTGAGATCTTGAGCCTCACATACTAGTGCATCAATTTTAGTCTCACATTTTTCTTTCGTGTGTGTCTCTTCCATGATTACATCTCTAGAACTTGCTTTGATTCTATTTGAAATCACATTTAGCATATGCATTATGATAATATGATAGTGGCATTCTTTGTTTTTTTTTTAAACTACAAAGCCAAATTGTCACTCTGGTTTGAAATTTTTACCCTTTGCTAGCCCTTTTGAGCCTTGCCTTTCTTGTTGTGAACCCTTTCATTTTATCCATGGCCTAAACACATTTTCCATACCTAAGCCAAGGCTAGTGGGGTAACACTTCAGCATAAGTTGGGTAGCTTTTGGGTATTTTATGAATTTGGGGGTTGATTTTGGTTATGTATTGGGGTGTATTATGGTGATCATTTAGAAGTTGAGTTGTATTGCTCTTGTACATGTCATTCATTCATTTTCTTCTTGAAAAAGAGAAAAAATAAGGGAAAAAAGGCAAGAAAAATGAAAAAACTGAATGGAAAAAGTTTCCACGGAAAAAAGTGAAAACAAAGTTGAAAAAAATTCAAAAAAAAAACATTCAAGTGTTCTGAATAAGAGTGTTTGGCATGGTTGTATCCTTGTATGCTCATTTCCAATGGTCAATTTTAAATGGTGTGTGTTCTTATTTTGTGTTTTGAGAGAGTAAGTGCTTATCATAATTACCATAAGTGATGGTGCTTATTAGCTCTGGCTTTTATCTCCTCATTTCCTAAATCGTTTGTCCCCTTTTCTTACCCTTAACCTTTAGCCCCGTTACAACCTCCAAAAGTTCTCTTGATTGTTATTTTGCATATTGCATTTTAGTGGTGGAGAATCAAGAACCCTAGCAAGCCTATAGTAGTTTGTTTGATTGAAAGAGAATTGAGTGAACCTTATTATGTTTTAAACACATGGGCAGGAGTGTTCCATATTTCCCTAAAGTGAAGGTCTACAAGTCATGCTTGTACATAATTTCTAAGTGGGGTGAAAGATTGTATATAGATGTCATTAGCAGGGACTGAGAATTTCTTGGTGTGTACATTGTATTTATATATGATCTAGTGCTTGGGTTGCTTAAGCGATGTAGCTGGTTAGAATGTGTATGTATTTTCCCCGGTGTTGTATATATAAATTTTTATGAAAAAAATCAAAAAGATTTTCGATTTTCTATTTTCGATTTTCTTTCATAGATTTTGTGGGCAAATCTTCTACAAACCCTCACAAGACCTTCCTCATCCATTAGGGGTAACCTCAAGGTTTAAAGGGCTTATTGCACATGCTAAGTACAACCGTGATTCCTACAAAAGTGAGTTAGGATTTTATTTTCTTTTCTAGGAATTTTTAGTATTATTTTACTCGAGGACGAAAAAACTTAGGTGTGGGGGTATTGTTCAACCACAAATTATGATATTTTATACCCTTTTATTATCTACTAATTGATCGAAATAAATTGGTTAATTAGATTTTTAATAAGGTTTTTGCTTATTTTGTAGGAATTGAAAATAACTTGAAAAAAAAAGAAAGTAATGCTCAAGAGAAGTATTAGATCAACACAAGCAATGATGAAAAAGAAAGATAAGGATCAACCCAAAGTCACGACCTATTTCACAAGAGAGGCCCAGTCTGTGGCCTCCTCCTTCGTCCCCTCCTCTCTCCCGTTGGGCCTGGCCCAAAGCTGTCCAAACATCCTCCAACCCAGCCTTACGGCCTCGTTCCCCCTACTTTGTTTTCCCTCTTCCCCTCTTCTTTATTTCATGCGAGGGTTGAACTCCAATTCCAGCCAGAGGCCCATTTCAGTCCCCTTTTCCATTTTTCTTTCTCAGACATTCTTTGATTCTTTCCCCTTTCCAGGCCGGTCCAGCCAGACTTCTCCCCATCCCTTTCATTTAATAGGCCATATGCAACGCACGTGCCAGCAACTTCTTCTCCGTTGGCTATTCTTCTTCCTCGACGGTTTTATTGCCCAAAAACTAAAAAACAGAGCACCCATTCTTTCCATCTTCCTTCCCTAATAATTCAACTGTTTAATTTTCTCTCTTTTCCTTCATTATCCTTCATCATCACCATCATATATGCAACGGTTAATAGATGAAGAGAGGGGTGCTGAAAGGGCGAGAGGCGGCATTCTTATAGGGTCAAAAAACAGAGCAAAGGACGAGGAGAACAGAATGCTCAGTCCTGAATTATGTTATTTTTTTTCAATTTCATATCTAGTTCTAGTCCTTAAATTAATGTAATTGAATTTTCAATTTTCAATTTTGAGGGGGAAGCTTTCAGTTTTGCCGTTGAATTTCAAGTCATTTTGATTGAGAAAACTTCGCATTTGCCTCTTTATTCATGAGTTATTGATGCTCTGTTTGACTCAAAGCTGAAAGCTTAGGTTTTTTGTGCTGCTTTGTTCTATCTCGGTTCATACCCATACCTAGAGCTATGGTTTTGCAATTGTACAACATCACATTAATGGAGATGCTCGCACCTTCCATCTGTTCGTATTGCCCTATTTCAATGGTAAACTAGAGTGGCTTAATCAAGAGTTCTGATTCAATAGGTAAATAGAGCTAAGTGTTGCTGAGTTGAGATTATTTGAATTTTGGTTCAAATTCTTATTTTGGTGAGCCTTTTTTTTTTGGCAAGTTAGATTACTGTCCACGATTTCATGAAATCTTCATTTTCTAGTTACTTAGCCTAGTGATTTATTTGGTAGAATAATTTGAACTTGGTTTTGTTGAAATTGGCATCTAGCTTTAATTTCGGTGAGAATTTTGATAACTTAATTTCACAATCCGTCTTTGTGGATTGACACCACAAGTATTGCAGTGATAAACTGTGCACTTGCAGTTAAACTTAATGTTTATAAAAATCACAACAATTCCTAAAACTCAAATTAAACTACCAAGAACCTTAAAAGTCAACCTAAAAAGGTAAAATAAACCTAATTTATACTCCAACCCTTTTCGAACTTGGCCCTTCAATCAACAATATCGTGGATGGTGGGAGATGATGCAAGCTGGTGTGATGCGTTGGTGTTTGATGAGGTGGATGAGGATGAACAAGATGATGGATCGGTCCGCAGTGGTTAAGAGCGAGATAGCAAGAGAGAGGTGAGTTCGAGAGAGAGATGAATGATGGAGAGTTTAGATGGTGGTGTTGGGTCTATTTGGTGAACGAGAGCCCAAGAGGAGAGAAAAGGTGAAATGGGGGTTAAGGAGTCACGTGCCATGCGTATGGTGGGCGAGAATGGGTAGAATTTAGGTTTTATTTAATTTTTTGGTTTTGCCATGCGTTTTCGAATTTATTCAACACCTACAAAAATCAAATAAAAATTTAAAAATAACAATTATTACGAGCATAAACCAGGTATAAAGGTATTGTAAAAATATTGTATTTTTAGCACACACATAGTGTCACGAAGAAAACATATAATTGTGGTATTAGTGTATGTGGGGCTAGAGAAGGTGATGTTGAGAATGATAATTACAGCATACATAAAGATATTTTAGAAATTGAGTATCTAAGAAAACCACTAAAAAGATGTGTGCTATTTAGGTATGAGGGGTTTGGTCTCACTTTGAATCGTGGGACACGATGTGGAATAGGCAAACTTATTAAGGTTCATTACATAAGGAGGAATAGAAAATACAACCCATTCATCTTCTCGAACACTATCACAAATATATACTTCATGCCACGTCTAGATCCGTCAAGGGACATAATGAATTAGCTTGTTGTTATACCAAACAAACTAAGGCCAAGAGTGGATAAGCAATACAATCTATGTATTGCTTACCAACACTCAGGCATGAAGGCACTCGTGGAACATGTGAATAATGCCATCCCTACGTCATTAGTGTACCAAAGTGCACCACAAGAAGAGGTTAATGACGCTATGGGTTTTCCATTTATTCAAGTAAATGACGACATAGATGAGGAAGAAGAGGATAAGGGTGATGAATAGGGTGACTAAGATGATGGGAATGAAACAAATGAAGGAGAGGAATAGCTGCATTTATATGTATGAGAGTGATGATGAGGATGGGAATGGGGGCGATGATGAAGATGATATAGATAATTAGATGCTTAAAAATTGTTACATATTGTATTACTTAGTTTTGTAACACTTGGTTATGAATTTACTATTATTTGGTGTTTATTATGAAACTTGCAATTCTCTACCTATTACGTTGTGTGAACAAACTATTCATATGTACAATCTTTATTTGTACTTACATCTATCGATAACTATTTTAGGTATGGATTCCAACCCTCATCGAGGTAAGTCCTCTCCTCAAGGTAAATGAAGAGGGCATAGGAGCTCTAGTGCATATCTTATGGACATTGGTCAACCTTCCTCCCAAACACCTCATGTATATTTCTCATAAGAGCAACCATGAGTACTCACACTCCTAGTGTTTCAGGAGCAATCCTAATACCTAATCAATTTCAGATAGTTACTGTAGGGGTTTTTCTCGAACCAAACTTTAGTGTACCAACAGTTTGGATATAATATTCCAAACCACACCTCCGTTGCCAACACTGTGAACCCTACCCCCAACACTGCTCATACCATTGGTGACCCTAACTCTAACCCGTCCCAACAAGGCATTGGAACTGTAGATAGTGAATCTAATCAAGTCATGGAAGCACTAAAGCCAAGACGTATATTATGCTTAATGATAATGAGTAAGTCAGACAGAGTTACTTATTTCTAACTTGAATTGTTTTGCATCATGTGGCATTAATTTAATGTGTTCTTTTGAAATAGGTTGATCCCAAATGATGGTGTTGTTGCTAGCATTTTGTTGATTTTGCAAAGAAAATACAGTGGAGCTTGGCCTAGTTAGGGTAAAATGCCCAAATCTATTTGAGATTTATGGATTGGAAAGTTCAAGATAACTAAAATGACTTGATGTAGCTCTTTCTCTATAGGAGATTCATTATTACGACATTATTGGATGTGTTTGTTGTCTTCTACATTGTAGATGTGGTTCACTTGGGGCCATATCCATAAAGCCCGAATCAGGAGGAATTTTGAAAATAGAGGCAGTGCACCTTTGGGGGACTTCCTTAGCAAAGCAAGAAAGTTTAACAAGCAGCCTATATGGCTTGCTAACGAGCATTGGACGAATGTAGTGCATAAGAAATTGTATAAACAAGCCCCAAAAAAGGTTTAGTGATCGAGAAAATCTTGGATTATCTCTACACACATATGGCTCGATCCCTATGCATGAGCATAGCAGGCTTTTGGTACCTAACTTTACCTCTTACAACTTTTTCTAGTTATTTGTTCGATTGTGGTTTTCATGTGTTTTCTAAATTTATTTTGCACACATAGGGAACAATTTGGAATGGATTCCCCAATTATTATCCTATTCACTCACATTCGTAAGCTTCATGCAAAGAACATGGACCTTGGGTTAATAAGAAATCACAATAAATATATGTAAGCTATTCTCAGTGTTCAATCTTAATTAATAGTTCAGTCTAGATTCACATAATTTCATTAAAATATTTGATTTTTCAAAAATGTGGTGACAGCGTAGCAATTCTTTGAACAAGAATTTCTAAATATCATCAACCTTCAAGGGCCTTCAGATGCCAATCTCAACATCCATATCAATAATTTTCAAATCCAAATGAGTTGTGGGTGAAGGCCTATATGAACAAAAGAATGTCATATTTGCAACATTGGAGATGAGTTCATCAACATTAGGGAATCATCTAACTTCAGTCGCTCTTGACAAGCTGGTAAAGCTAATTTTAGCACTATACCTACGTCATTAATATTAAAGTTTTGTACAATGTAACCTTTGATTAAGTTTAGTCATTATCACTAATGCATACTTCACATAGATGGTTTTTAGCATGTATAGATTTTGTGCATCGTAAGAGAACTCGAATGATCTAAGGGGTGTGGAAACCAACTTGGAAATGAGCCAACCTTGCAAGCTTAAAATTACCAAATGCTTATGGACAAATATAGCAATTAGCGAAATCCAATCAAATGCTAAGTCAAAGCAACAAAAAACTCAGCCAACAAATAATGAGCATCAATCGGAGAGCGCAAGCATTTTTTTCAAATTCAACAACCTTCTCACTCGGGATTGCAACTGCCCTTTGCTAATCCTCGACAACATGATGAAGATGAAGAACATGATGATACTACCCTTGAAGATTGATTCCTGAGTTGCTTGCCTCTCTCCTCCCTATTCCATGCATATATATGTGTATTTGATTCGAGACAATGCTCTCTTAGCATGATGTTGTGAAGTAGACTACTCCTTTTAAGAATTGTATGTTATTTTCCATGAACTTCTGTCATGAGATGTGATGAAACAACTGAAAACTATTTGGTTTGTATGTACTATTTGGCTTGTTTGTGGTTTGGAAATTGTTGAGAATACTTCGAAGGAAGCATTGGTGTTGAATGGATTAGATATCCTCTTTGTAATTTTCTGCAGGGAATTAAACGTGTTGTACTAAGGGACACTTAAAGAAACAAGGATTTTATTGAAAAAACTATCAAAAATGGCGATGGCTTGGTGATGGTATATCTATCTTAATGATTTTTACTTTTTTTTAAATATGCTAGTCAGGGACAGAATCTGAAATCCATCACCAGCCAGCAACAAAATTTCCGTGGTCGATCGTCGTTTTTGTTGCCAGCTGGCAACGAATTTGAAATTCCGTCACAGGGATCACAACGATGAGCAAACAGTAACACGATGCTTTTGTCACCATTTTAGTTGTTAATTTCAAGTATCCATCACTGATTAAGTTGTTTCCTTCACTGATTCCATCACCGTATGACCTTTTTTTTTATAATGCTACCATTTCCTGAAAAATAAAAAATTCAAGAGATCACTAGTCTTATGACAAATGATCATTGACCATAAATCTATAGATGAGTAATAACATGTTTATGAATAAGCAACAACAGAAGTAGTAAATTCTAAAAGCAATTGGAAGAAAGTAAATATTTATTCAAGAGATTAAAAATCTATTGATCACTAATAATATTTTTGTTGATCACCAATAATTCAAAGCCTATACTCTAAAAAAAAATTGCAATAAAATGAACATCTATTTAACAACTCACTAATCTTATAAGAAGCAATCAATAATTAGAAATCTATTGATCACTAATAAAATGTCAACTGATCACTAACAACATAAGCAATAAATTCCAAAATGCAATAGCAAAAAAATAAGCATTTACTGAACAGATTCCAAATCTATTTATCACTAATAACATATGTACTAATCATCACAAACATGAAACCTAAATTCTAAAAGCAATTGCAAAAAATTGAACATTTATTTTAACAGATCACTAATCTTATCACAAGCGATCACTAATTAGAAATCTATTGATCACTAATAATATGTCTATTGATCACCAACAACAAAACACTAATAAAAATGTCTATTGATCAATAACAACACGATGAATAAATTTGAAAACAATTCCAAGTACTGAATTTCAAATGTATCTCAAACAAAAATAAACATCAAATAAAGACATTACCAGCCTTATGCAAATCAAGCACTAATTACAATTCTATTGATCACCAAATAGAATACACACATATTTGGATGACCACTAATATTATGCGTATTCATTACTATTGAGATTTCTATTCATCAGTAATTACACAAGCAGTTTCAGCATAACCTAAAAACAAAAAACCCTTTGAAATCTAAAATATTTAAATAATTAAAAGCTAAATCCTAGGTTCATTTGTGTATAACATAAGGCACATGCAAAATTTGCTATAACATAAAAATTCACTAGATAACAGCCAAATAGTAAACTTACCTACAAACCCCAAATCTCGCTCAAGATGTCGATGTACACTTGAAAATCAAGCAAAAAATAGTTATTTAATTAAAAAATCAAGTAAACCCTAATGGAAACAACGAACTCGATCAAATTGTAACAAATTAATCAGAATAACCTACCAACATGAATTCTCAACAATAAATTCAATGAGAACAAGTTGCGAACAACAAAGTCAGCACAAAATCTTGATGTAAAAGATTCAAATAAATCTGAGGAAAGCAATTGCCAGCAAGAACTCTGAACAACATATGAGAAGAAATAGAAAGCGAGAAGCAATAGTAAGAACCCGGAGCAAAGAGAGCAACAACAAAACTCTAAGCAAGGAAGAGAGCAAGTGTTTCAAATTTTTATTAGGTCACATGACCGTAATTAAATCTCGCCCTTTCATCCAGATGCAAGGGTTACAAGAGTGATTGGGGAAAATTTTATTTTCCCCAAAGGGCTCTTACACCTCCATCTTAAAGACTAGGCCCATACGGTAATTAATGGGCCAAAGAGGTATCATCCCAGGGTCATCCTCAGGCCCATGCTTACTTAGGGGCCTAGAACGCAACCCTAGAGGCTTCCTCTGCACCCTATTGGTCATAGACCGACAGCCCATGCAGGCGCTACAGGTAAAATTACTATTCTACCCTTTTCCGAGAGGACTATAAATAAGGACCTATTTTCCTCGGGAAAGGGGTTAGCAACTGCAGATATTGACTAATCTTTGACCTTTGACTTGGACCTTCAACTGACTTGACCGTCGGAGAGGCGTTCCCCGGTCAACAACCCGAGGGTTACCCTTTTTGCAAGTTGGGTCATGGAGAGCTGAGGACGACGAAGTGTTGGTTGCAAGCTATCAGCTAAACCCGTCCCTGTGTCCCACGTCATCAGTAACCGTAGATAG
Source organism: Selenicereus undatus (assembly GCA_017589665.1). Classification (NCBI taxonomy): domain Eukaryota; kingdom Viridiplantae; phylum Streptophyta; class Magnoliopsida; order Caryophyllales; family Cactaceae; genus Selenicereus; species Selenicereus undatus. Next base: position 50,971,912 of record JACYFF010031958.1, read on the forward strand.
AAGGATTCCCTCCGGAATCAGAATGGCGCGGTTTGTGGGGAAGGAACAGTAGCGATGGTTGTAAGCGATGCAACACGAGCGCAGACTCGCAGGGACAAGGCTCCGGCCGCGGACACCTCTGCGCCTCCCATGGTAGAGGTTGCTTGCGAGAGCTCCCGGGCGAGCTCTCAGGCGGCCGGGGCGTCGCCCCAAGAGCGTGAGGCTTATGTTAGGGTGGATGCTCTAGAGGGACTCAAGTCCACCATGGCCGATGCCATCACGTGTCAGGTCACTGAGCAAGTCAGGAGAGCTCTGGAGGTGGCAAGTACAGCCAGGCCTCTTATCCCCCTTAAGCACCCGCTGGTCCATGCAGAAGGACCCTCCCACCAGCCGAAGGGGATGTTGTCCCTTCGTCCCATGGAGCGTAGCCGTGAGGTCGTGCCGTCAAATAGGAGCAATAGGCTTCCTGCCGGGCGGCAAGGAGGGCGTGCGATAGTGGATCTCGTCGGCCGATTCGTACGAGGGGCAACCGCAATCTTGGCAACCACCTCTACCCCCTACGCCACACACTCTCGGCGGACCGCTTGGCTTGAGGAGCAGGAACAGACTTCTCAGCCACGAGGAGAGAGGTCAAGCAGGCTTCATCCCAGTCCAAAGCGTCGCACTCACCGCGACCATACTCGAAGCCCTCCTCCAAGAGGGATGCACGGTCAGGAGTTGCACCGGAGGGATCGTTCTTCCCCCAAGGTATTAGGACACGACCAAGAGAGAAGGAGTCCCTCATTGGTTGAGGTCAAACATCACCCGGACACCCCCATCAAAGTGTCTGGGACAGCCGCTCGGCCAACCGTACCTCCCTTCTCGACCCCATTCAGCGCCGAGCTCATCAATGCTCTGCGCTACGGGAAGGTGAAGCTGCCAACGGTAGACCTCTATGAGGGGACCACTGACCTAGAGGAGCACCTGGGAGTTTATAAAGCCCAGACGTACGTGCAAGATGTGGATGATGCATCCTACCGCTGCTACTTCCCTGCCACCTTGAAGGGAGTGGCGCAGTCTTAGTTCAACGGTCTCTCCCCGGGAAGTATAGCCTGTTTCGAAGACCTGGCCAATAAATTCGTTAACTAGTTCATCGCTAGTCGCAAGGAGAGGCGAACTAGCATCCACTTGTCGAAGATCAAGTAGGGGCCATAAGAGTCCCTCGCTGAGTTTGTCAAACGCTTCCATCAAGAAGCCGTGCTGATTTCAGACCTGGAAGACGGAGTAGCATACACTTCTTTCTTGAACGGCCTTAAGAGTGGGCGCTTCAAGTTCTCCCTGGCAGAGCAGAAGGAGACGACACTGGCAGAGGCCTTGAGGAAGGCCACAGATTTCATTCAGGCCACTGAGATCTATGCTGACGGTTCAGATGCTCCGAAGAAGACGAAGGCTCCTGGGGATAGGGATTTCAACCGTGGTGAAAGGAACCCCGTCCCTCGGGACAAGAGGCCACTGTTCGAGGTACCTGATCCTTGATTCACCACCGACTCAAGAAGCATCCTTATGGAGGTCAGAGGACACCCGATGCTGCGTCGACCGCCTCCTATGATCGTACCCCCAAGACCTCAGAACGCCCGGAGGTATTATGAATTCCACGAGCAAAGCGGGCACATAACGACCGAATGTCGAGAGTTGAAAAAAGCTCTCCATGAGCTAGCAGATAAGGGGCAAATTGATCGATTTCTGAAGAGAGGCCCGCGGTTCCTTCAATAGGAACAAGACATTGGTCAGCCGCAGCCGCGGGACGAGGAATGTTCCACGGAAGTTGTGGCCACCATAGCATGTGGCTACATGGAGGGGATAACTCAGTCAGCTTGGAAAGCCCAGCTTAGAAATGCGCAGCAAGTGCTCACCGTGGAGCAGGAATCCTGGTTAACAACGCCCACGATGGCATTTGAGGGGAAGGATGCCCTACGCCTTGCTTCCCCGCACAACGACCCTCTGGTGGTCGAGATGAAGATCGCCAGTGCAATTGTGCGGCGAATCTTGGTCGACATGGGCAGCTTCATGGATATCATAACTTAGGATTGCTTGAAGAGGCTCGCGCACCCAGGGCGTGATATCGTCCCCATGGTAAATCCTATCCAAGGCTTTGGGGGGCAAGAAGTGAATCCCACGGGAATGATCCGCCTCCCAGTACGCTTCGGAGAGAAGACGCAATTCAAAAGCCTTGAGGTCGATTTTCTAGTAGTTGATGTACCCACGGCCTACAACGTAATTATCGAGCGGCCAACCCTCTATAGAGTGAAGGCTGTCGTCACCCCGTACCTCCTCTTGCTCCAGTTTGAAGCAAACGACGGAACCGTAAGTGAGCTGCATGGGGGACTAATGTACGGCACGAGAGTGCTACCTGGTGAGCATAAAACCCCTCATAGAACAGACCAGAGAACGCGAGACCACAGGACTAACTGAGATGGAAAAACGGGCAAAGGCAGGGCTGGCCATCCCGGTCCCCGAAACGTTGGTAATCCACACCCTCGCTTCTCTGAACCCCCGTGGCCCTGGCCAGAAGCCACAGATATGGTGGAATCCCTACTACTCGAGGAGGGACGATCGGAGCATACCGTGCAGCTCGGGCACGACATTGAGGCCGCAGCTCGGCAATCCCTAGTTTCCCTCTTGCAAGAATACAAGGGTGTTTTTTCTTTCGAAACAGAGGAGATGCCCGACATTGCCCCAACTATGATGGAACACCGCTTAAATGCTGATCCTCGACACAAACCAGTCATTCAGAAGAAGTGCCATATGGGCCCGGAATGGGCGACCGCGGCTAACGTTGAGGTTTAGAAGTTGCTGGAGGCAGGTTTCTTTCGACAATGTCAGTACCCCGAATGGATCTCGAATGTGGTATTAGTCAAGAAGCCAAATGGCACCTGGAGGATGTGCGTGGACTTTACAGACCTAAACAAGGCCTGCCCAAAGGATAGCTACCCTCTGCCAAAGACTGATAAGTTGGTGGACGCCACGGCCGGCCACGCCCTGCTGAGCTTCATGGATGCCTTCTCCGGGTATCACTAGATACCCCTATGCTCCGAGGACCACGAAAAGACGGCGTTCATCACAGACCGTGGCCTCCACTATTACAAAGTGATGCCTTTCGGTCTAAAGAATGCTGGGGCAACCTACCAGCGCCTGGTCAACAAGCTGTCCAAGCCTCTCATCGGACAAGCTATGGAAGTATATGTCGATGACATGATCATGAAGAGCAAGGTCGAAGAAGACCATGGTAGTGATATGTGGAAGACGTTTGAGATACTCCGAGCATTCAACATGAAGCTCAACCCGAAGAAGTGCGTCTTCGGGGTTCGGTCAGGAAAATTCCTCGGTTTCGTGATTAGCCACCGCGGCATAGAGGCAAATACAGACAAAATCCAGGCCGTCCTAGATATGAAACCGCCTCGGAACATGCGGGAGGTGCAGCGCCTGACGGGTTGTATAACAGCTCTTGGATGGTTCATGTCCCATTTCGCAGATAAGTACCAGCCCTTCTTCTGCGTCCTGCACCAGCAGAACAATTTCAATTAGGATGAACAGGCGGACGAGGCTTTCTAGGCTTTGAAGACTTACTTGGCTTAGGTACCCAAGATCGCCAGTCCTGCGGAAGGAGAGGTTTTGGTGTTGTATTTAGCTGTGTCCGAACATGCAGTCAGCGCTGTTCTTGTGGCTGAGCGAGCAAAGGAGCAGATTTCAGTATATTACGTAAGCCACGCCTTGGCGGCCGCAGAGATGAACTACCCCCTCATCGAGAAATTTGCGTACGCCTTGGTAATGGCCAGAAGGAAGCTAAGTCCTTACTTCGAAGCCCATAAGATCGTGGTCTTAACCATCCAACCCCTAAGGAACGTCCTATAGAAACTGGACGCCTCAGGACGTCTCCTGAAGTGGGTTGTGGAGCTTTTCCGTTACGATCTTGCTTTTGAACCACAACGGGCCATTAAGTAAAATGAAGTAATAACTTGTTGGGCTAGAATTGGGCCTAAATGAGTTTGGACCCGAAAAATACACTTTATGTCATTGAAATTTTTCGTAGCTTGAAATTAAATTTTTGTAATTCTATAAAAAATAATTTAAGCTCTTAAACCATATTTATCAGGAACTACTATCAATTCACTCGAAATTTTATGCTAATTAAAATCCGAATTGCAAAGTGGGGGCCCAAATGAAAATTTTCCAACCGGGATGATTAAATGCGATAATTAAATGTGAGAGAAAAAAAATAACAACATGACTTAATAAAATAAAGAAACATGATTTATGGTCGGATTATTACAGCCTTCCCCCCTTAAAGAGTTTCCTCCTCGAAACTTATGAACTTTGTCACAATTATACATGATTGCCTGAAATAGGCGTGGGTACTTGGCTTTCATTTCGTCCTCAGTTTCCCAAGTGGCTTCTAAGTAGGTATGATTTGCCCAAAGCACTTTTGATTAAAGGTATCTGGTTTATGCTTAGCTGCTTAATCCTACAATCTAGTGTCTGGACTACGTGCTCTTCAAACACAAGATACTCCATATAAGTAATGTTTTCAAATTCTCAGTGTAAAAACCAGAACCGCTAGTTCTGAGTCATGGGTAGGGTGTTTTTCTCTCATAAGGCTTGAACCGTTGGGAGGTATAAGTTACCACTTTATCGTCTTGCTAATTGGTAGCTTTCTTCAATAAATTGGTCAGGGAAGACGATCTTTGGCATTGAGAAATACTTCTCGAACTCGATAATACCTTGCTAAACTGGAAAAATTTTTGATCTCCATAACATTGGTGAGCGTTGGACACTCTGTAATTACTTTCACCTTCTTCAAATCAACCTTAATCCCTTCCTTTGAAACCACATGTCCCACAAATACCACTTTTTCTAACCAGAACTCACACTTCTTGTATTTACTATGTAATTGATGTTCCCTCAAGGTTTACAACATTGTTCTCAAATGAGTAATGCATTTGTTTCTATCTTTGGAGTAAATAAAGACATTATGCATGAATACCACCTCAAACTTACCCAAAATGGGTCTGAAAACTCTATTCATAAGATCCATAAAGGCCATGTGGGGCATTTGTTAGGTCAAAAGGCATCATGGTGAATTCATGGTGACTAAACTTGGTCCTAAGTTCAGGCAAAATCTTAAGTTGATGGTATCTTGATGTCAAATAATTCTTAGAAAAGACTCTTACTCCTTGGATTTGAGCAAATAAACCATCCATTCTACGCAATGGGTAATTGTTCTTGATGGCGATCTTGTTCAGCTCCTTGTAACCGATGCACATCCCCAAGGCGCCTTCTTTCTTTTTCGTAAATAGAACTAAGGCACTCCATGATAGCTCATCTAACCCAATCTTCAGTTTTCTAAGCTCTGTTAGGGCCACACGATATGGGGCTTTTGAGAAACAATGGGTATAAGGGATTAATTCAATCTCAAAATCAATTTCTCTTTATGGGATTATCCCAGTAACTCTTTATGGGATTATCCCAGTAACTCTTTAGGAAAACCTCTCTAAATTCACAAACTACAGGGATATCTTCTGCTTCTCCTTCCTATGGTTGAGTGTTAATAGCACAACAGCAATACCCAATATATCCTTGACATAAGAGATCACTTACTTTCACAATAGAATTTAAAGGACAAAGTATTTCCTCTCTTGCCCATAAAACATATTCCTCTCCCTTGTTCATCCCTTGAAATAGCCTTAAGGCCCTCACAATCTATGTTAACCCCATAATTACACAACTACCTCATTTCCAGAATGATATCAAAGTCTGACGAGTCAAATTGAATTACAACTCTAGGAAATACTATCCCACCAATAGTAATTGGAGCAAGTTTATAAGAGATAGGACATTAAACTTTGGAGTCATTGGGTAACTTGAATCTATGATTGGTTTCTATCTCCTTATTATTAAGGTTTAGTTACATGGCATATCGAGTGGATATGAATGAATAAGTGGCAACTGAATCAACCAATACACAAAACGACTTTAAAATTAAAAAGAGCGTTCCAGTAACTATCGTGCCAGAGGTGACAGCTTCCTTCATGCTCAACATATGCACTATTCATACAGTTGCGGGCCTTGGAGGTGGGAGCCCTTGTCCACAGCCTTTAGTCTTCTATGACAGGTAGCAATGAGGTGATCCGGACTACCACACCACATGCATTTATTAGTTCCCGCTCGACATGCAGGAGTGTTGTGGTCGGTTCTTCCATCTTTCCCATAAGGTTCCATTAGACCTGTAGGATGACTCTTAGGAGGAGCGGGAATAGGCTTCTGCTAGTTTACAATGTCGATCGGAGCTCTCTGCTCGGTCCACTTCCTCAGTCAGGTAAAATGTTCTAATGTTTACCTTTTTATCCTTTGGAACCTCCACTGTCGTGCAAATCTTTTCTATCCCTTTAATCCATGCTTCTAGTTCCACTGGGTCATACTTTCCATCATACACTTTAGAGTTACATCGCCCACCCTATCTACAAATTTATTAACTTTGTGAAGGATTTCGGAAGGTGGTGGGCCTATTCATTTCATAAGCTCAGACACCAAGGTTTGTCAATTGTTAGAGTTCCCATATTGCTAACCAACTCCGAGGGAATTGAGGGCATTCCACTAAGGGTTATTGGTACATTACATAAAACTTGGTCACCTAACCCGTTACCATGACATGAATTTTCTTCTATGTGGGTTTCTACATTGTTTTACATATATTCTGATATTCTGACTATCCATTCAGCTGAGTAACTTAGTCAACCAACTACAACCAACATATAAGATACACATACACAGCAGATACAACTAGCGTGGCCTAAGTATTATTAAAACATAACATAAAACTTCATTAGATCATTGCCATAATTGCTCACAAACATACATATACAGGGTTCCACAAAGAATATCATATCCAACTGACCAGCCAAAGCCAACCTTTACACATAGCTCTAACTAAAACACTACTTAGCCCTAATAGACTAAGTCTACCACGTACCCAGAAGTAGGCGGGACTAGTCAACAAAATCGAAAAGACCCGTCTAACTATATCTAATGTCATAACCTGCACAAAATTCATCTATCCAACTAGCTCTACTATATACATTTGGGCTCAAAAAGTAACTTTATCTGTGATAAATTAATCTATTTAAGATGTCAACATATAATATAAATCAATCTAATGATCTCTAGATGGATCATAGTCCAGGTCAAACTCATCCCCGGCTCCCCGGCCAACTCAAAACTGTTGTTTGAAGCACCAATCTCTGCATTCTCATAATCATGGTCAAGCTGATGCTCCTCTAATTCTGGGTCCTTCTATGAGTCTCCCAAGAGGTCACAATCAGAGCCAAACTATGGTGTATCAGGGAGATCTATAACAATGTGGACCTCATTTGATCCTTTAGATATAGGGATCCCCATTCTAGTTCCCGATGACTTTGGGTTGTCTGGCGGCTAATGAGTGCTCAGTGCAGGTGGTGATGGTGTGGGAGATACAATGTGTAATGAAAATATATACTGCAGAATGTTTATGTTATTCCCTCTCGGCTCAAACTCCTCCCTTAATAACAGCTCGGTGATAATGTTAGCCTAGGCCTCGCGAAACTGAAATCTAGGTTCATCCCATCCTAGGCTTGAGTCATTATAAAGTTATGATATCAGGTCCTAAACTCAACCCAAGGGCCAACTGTGGATAAGGTCAACAATAGCCTATGTCTATGGACCATAACACTATAAAACTTAGAAATGGGGAATGCACATGGGCTGCCATACTATCATAAAGTAAAGATTTGTGAATGGCCATATAAGTACCTGACATCATATTCACTGCATATGGATCCATCTAACAAGGAGGAACATATGTGAAGAACATCGGGGAGACAAACAGGCATTTCTACTGTCATAAGTCATAACTCTCTAATATCATAAATCTCTAACAATATCACAGCAACCCTCGCTAACCAACTTTCTTAGTCTCTTAACTCCACTCTCCATACTCCATATTCCATCAAGGAAGATCAAACCTGGCACTGATACCAAATCTATAATGCCCCCTAATTAAGCTGCTTCACTGTTTGTAAGCATTATTCTAATTCCCTCAACTAACCCAATGACCGGAGCGTTACCACGGTCCCAATAGGACAAGGCTTGCTGTATGTGTACTACAGTTAACATAGTTAGGTATAGCTTCAACCATATGCATTTACTCATTAACCAACATAAGCTTTATACACTATAGTAGAGCAATTCACCACAGAGCTTACACCTCCATATAGTGAGGATTACAAAATACAACTCCTAAATATGTATGGTCTATATCATTGTTGATTCATCCAAGTTTTCCTTGCTTACTTATTCTTTTTGGCTGACTCGCTGGCATGCTCTTCGGCTGACTTGCTAGCATGAGGGTGATTCACTGAGTGTTTACCAAAAACAAAACAAGAAAGCATTTCGAACTGTGAGCCGAAGCACAGTATATGCATTCTTGTATTTAAATGATCACTGCATAAATTGGTTGGGCACCCTCTTTGCTAATCATTTTAAGTTAAAACAGTGAATGAGATGAATATAAACTGCATTGCTAGTTATTATCTAATAGTAAACCCCTTGATACTATTACAATCTATGGATAGGTGTACACCTGCTAAGCCGATCAGGGACCTGGCCTAAAGCCACGCAAGTAACTGGAGGGCGAATGCCCTATAAATGACAATTGGCGGGGTCACTTATTAAGTGGTAAATCACTATATAACTAATTCATTGATGTACTTACCAAAACCTTATAATTTTGATAAATATGTGTTGATTTCTAAAGATGTAGTTAATGAACGTAACTGAAATCTTTAAAATGCAATCTCACTTGATAATACTTATGCGCAATGGGAAACAATAGACTAGGCTCGTTTCTGGTTGAGAAATATAATTGTAAATATATAGAGTCAGTAAACTACATTCGTTCCCATAATTTGTAACTTTAATAGAAATGTGATAATCAAAAGGCAATTTAACTCAAGGTAAAATAGTGTCGAGCAAAATTAATCAAAATAGAATAATTGGGATTATAAATAGAAGGCTTTAATGGTTACAAATGGAATATGGGTTTTTTTTACATTTCTGAGATAGATAATAAAGGTTTAAGGCCAAGAGGAATGTAATGAATCAGACCAATTAGGCTCGATAACCACTCTTCCTGAGTCTTAATTCTCCTAATTTCTCAAATTTCATTCTCATACCCATTTAACTCATTGAACTCCCTAACTTTGCATTTTCTTCACAATAACTATAATTATTTAGAAACTTTTGATTAAGCTTCCACATTACTAGTTCACCATCTCGCAATATTTTAATACCCTTTCGCAATTCACCTTAAAAAATTCATATCTTTCACTCGCAACCTCAAATTGAGACCTAAAATCCCAATATGGAAAGCTAAAGAAATCATGCAACACTTTCATTTACAGTACAAAACCAAACTACTGCAACATAGTTCTTAAAATTAGGCTTAATCGCAACTGTGCACAGCTCGTGTCTATACTGCACAGTCTTAGTAAAACAGTCATAATGTTTTCCACATAACTCAGACTGAGGTGATTCAAAAGGCATTTGGAAGATAACTCATTGATCCATCTACCCACCAAAAATCACAAGTTTTTGATTGCCCTAATAGTACCAATTTACTCAAAAACAAAACCTTGTTTCTAGTCTGTTCTCAGTCTACTGTCCATGTTTTCACCCCTTGTTTTCCACATGATTTCCCTCTTAAATTAGTCCTTAAGATCAGTAAACAATACTTGGTTCTTCTCAGCATCTTACGTAACCATTTTACCTCAAAATAATTCATAATTATCTTTACATATGTCCTTCGATTCCTCTCTTTACAAAATCACTCCAACCACACCCATAATCACCTTTGCTTGCATGAATGAGCAAATAAACCACTTTTAAATCAATTGGGGAATTTCTATAATTCACCCCTTTATGCAAAAATCCTACCAAGCCAATTTTCCTTTCAAGTTAAAACACATCCAAGGTTCATTTTACACTAAGGTTTATATAAATAACATGCTTGATTCGAATAATAATCCAAAACATGCATAATCACCAAACGCTAGATTATGTCTAACATAAAACATCGATATCTCATCTCAAGATCACCAAGCACACCATCATCATCATTAATATTTTAAAGATTACCAAATCAAAGATAAAACAATCAAAATCCAACACCTCAACTTAAGCTTGCATTATCATGGATACCCCTCAACCCTAGCATGATTCAAGCTTATCCAATCAATTAAAAACATCAAAATAACCCTTGATTTTACCAATCCAACATGATCAACAACCAAAACCAACAAGACCAGAATCAATATCAAAAATCAACAAGATAGAGTTAGGGTTTACTCAATTTGAACTAGAAAAATGAGGAGAGAGAAAGAGGAGTGTTGCTTGCTTGCTTGATATTTTGAGTCTGTTACTTGGATGAAGATTATCTAAGTTTTACTTGGTTGAGTTTATATCTAGCAAAAGTAGCTTAAGCCCGTAAAAATTAAACACATTCAATGGTTCTTAGTCAAGCAAATTGAAGTAATAGCCTGTTGGGTCGAAATTGGGCCTAAATGAGTTTGGGCCCCGAAAAATACACTTTATACGATTGAAATTTTTCGTAGCTCGAAATTTAATTTTTGTGATGCTACGAAAAATAATTTGCCCTCTTAAACCATATTTATCAGGGCCTACTATTGATTCACTTGAAATTTTACGATAATTAAAATTCGAATTGCAAAATGGGGCTCTAAAGGAAATTTCCCAACCGAGATGATTAAATGCGATAATTAAATGTGAGGGAAAAAAATAACAACACGATTAGAATCAAGCCAAATAAGATTAAGCCCAAGAATTGATAGAATTAGGAATCCAACATCATTGTTGAGTTAGCAAATCCGTCAACTAGAAAAAACTACACATTCGTCATTAAAACTAGATAAAAAAATTTCAAACTAAACATTAATCTAATTGGAACAATCATAAGGTAGTTTAAGAAGGAGAGAATTATGCTTAGCAACAATGAAGATCTCTCGAATAATATTTCAATCTTTAAGCCTCCACTTGCAAGTGCCTTCTCTTGATTCTTTTATTGCTCCAGAATGATTAGATGAGAAATAAAATGGTGGTGATGCCCTTGAAGTAGCTGAGAAACCCCTTAAAATACTAGAACTCAAGCAATCTCAGCCATGCAATCAGAGGAAGATGAAGAGTTCAACAATTTGCAGTCCCCTACGATTTGGTGCTCACCATGGTCAAACCTTGCTGGCTTCTGGTCCAAATTTTTTTCTTTTTTTCTTCTTCCCTACATAAGGGCTGAGGGTACCCCTATGGTAGGACAAAATGCATCCAGTTAATGATCAACACTGGGTCAAAAAGGTCTTAAAATATGTAAAACACATCAAAGAAGCACACATAAGCGCAAAACTAAAATAGAGACATAAATCAATCGCTGCAGCACTCAATCCCCTGAAAAATGCTAGAAAATGACGTCAAATAATGCACACTTTTAGCATTATCAAACTTCCCTTTGCTTAACTCTTCCATGTCCACAAGCAATCATGAGGCTAAAAAGTTTTATTCACAACCTCCTCAGTAAAGACATTAGTAGCATCCTCAATGGTAAAACCCGACCCAAAGCTAACCCAAGTTATCAAAACTCCACAATGTCCAAATTTGAATCAATACCCAAGTCATCTCATAAAATCACATTAGTACATGGAATAGACAGAGATAGAAAAAACGGCAGAGCCTCACTTTAGTCATATGACACTCTTCACTTATGTGTTCATAACATAGTAAGGTTCCCTCAAATCTTATTCCAAATACTCAAATCTACCATACGCTCACTAAGACTACATTTTGTCACCACTAAAATGCACAATACAGTAGGCAATCATGAGTACTTAATTTGAGTTATAACGGGTCATGGGTAAAGATAAAGAAAAGAACAAATAGTTTTAGAATGTGGAGCTAAAAGCCAAAGACTAATAGCAATACAAAACTTTCTCAATGTTTCATGTGATTTATTCCTCATAGTAATACCACCAAATATTGAATCAAATCCCCTTATATAATTCACATGGGGAAAAGGGTATTGAACCTTAAGAGCAAGTATATACAATCCAACAATGGCAAGCTCTTTTATTGTCTTTGGTTTTGTTTTTGTTTTTTTTCAATTTTTTTTCAGAGAGAACGACCACTGCAATAAACATTAAGTACTTTTCAACCCTTTCCCAACAGTTCATAATATCCAACCCATTATCAACACAAGGGATCTCTTATATGACCATAAAAGCACAAATCCCTTATAAACCCAATCAAAACTAGCAAAATATCTCAATACCGACAAACTAACTTCTAATCAAAATATCATAAAGTGAAATTCTATACTCTTGGCTTAAAGTTAAGATGTATATTTTCCCGAGGGTTATATATAAAGGTTTGCATCAATGAACATGTTTTAGGCTCAAAGGGTCTAGCAAGGGGTACATAATGCATAACATGGGTGGTTATTTGGTCTATGTGGCTTAATCAAAATAGGGAATGCCTCAATCATTTTGTCTAAATGCATATGCTAGTGGGATCTTGAATAAGAGTCAAAACAAGTTATAGACATATGAAGTCTAGGAAGAGTCTGTCAAGAAAAGAACAAAGACACTAAAAATTGATAAATTAGTCTGTCAAAGTTCAAAACCTCATAGGACATCTACGAAGGTCATAATTACCTCATTAGGACTCATATGCCACCATTCATGTAAAGATTCATTGAGCAATCAACTCGTATTCAACACATGGTAAAAAAATGAAACATATTTTCAAAAACTAATTTCCAAACACATTCATTTACAATTGGGCATATCAAATAGTCAAGTCAAACCAAAGAACACTACATAGTCTACAAATTTCATCATTGGAGGTTTTTTTAATTATTATTTTTATATCTAGACCTATATACAACTAATCCTAAAATGCAAAATGACTATATATGCTTCTATAACCTAAAATGCATGAGAGATACCAAGCTACATAAATAAAAATAAATGCACTAACTATATTCTCTAACTACAAGTTAGATGCAATCATTTACAACATATATACATTCACATACTCAAGAAATCATTAGGCACCATAAATCTCAACCAATTTAACTCCTCCATGCTTGCACACAACATCGTCCTCAATGCAAGCATACAAGTACAAAAGAGAGGGGGAGATCAAGAAACACTAGAAAGGAGGGGTGGAGATCAAAAGAGAACTCATCATCACTTTCTAAAACTGGGTAATACTACGTAGGGATTCTCATCCTCGATATTATCATCACTCAACTCACAATGCTCAATAGGGTCACTAGAAATTAGTTAGGGGCTTCTTCCCTTAGTAATGTTCATTCACATCAATTCTATGACATTCATCCGAAATAGAAGGGAATTTCGAAGCCTTAAACATATTAAAGTCCATATGATCATCCCCCCTCTCAAATGAAAACTTATTATTTTTGACATCAATCTTGCACCCAGTGGTGGCTAAGAAAGGCCCGCCAAGAATGATTGGGGTGTTTATCTTCCTCCATCTCAAGCGCCGCAAAGTCAATAAGGGCATACAAATCTCCTACCTTAATAGGGACATCCTCTAAAACAACCCTAGAGTAGTTTACAAAACGGCCCACCAATCGTAGATAGATTATATGGGTCTTATCTCTCCTAGGTCCAAATTTTCAAATATAAAAAGGAGCATCAAGCTCACACTTGACTCCAAGCCACACAAAGCGCAATCAATTCATATGTTTCCTATCAAGCAAAGGATAGAGAAACCACTGGGATCGTTAAGCTTAGCAAGAAGTTATTTTGGACCACAACACTACACTCTTTAGTTAATGCCCCAGCCTGACGCTCTTCTAGTTTTCTCCTTTTAGACAAAATTTCTTGAAAAGGTTAGAATATGAAGTAGTTTGAGACAAGGCATCAATAAATGGGATATTAGTGCAAAGTTTCTTGAGGACGCCCAAAAACTTCCCAAATTAGAAATCAAGCTTAGCCCTAGCCATCATTTGATGGAAAGGTAAAGGCGGAGTAAATGGTTTTGGGCAAGATTGTTTAGGATCCCTGTGAACCTCATCAGCATCATTGACACTATCATCATCATGGACATCATTAGAGAGACTACACACCTTTTCCTAAATAGCATTCCCATCATGCAAGTTCTAATCATTAGTAACCCACCCTCAAGTGATTTCCCCAGTCTCAAAATTATAGCATTGCATTGCTATCTAACATTAGGCTCGGGCTTACTAGGAAGTCTACTAAGAGGTATAGATAAAGAGGAAGCTTGTTAGGAAATTTGAGCTTTCAAGAGCTTATTGTAAGTAGTAAGCACATCAACCTTAGAGTCTAATTACTTAATGTACTCATCTTGCTTTCATTGTGTTATTAGCAAACTCTTCATCATAGGCTCTTCATCAATTTTTTTTCAGCAAGAACCCCTCCCTAGCAGTGAGTAATGGGGAAAAAATAATAATAAATAAAGTAATTATTTCCTTCTATTTCCTTTACATTTTCCTCCTCTAACATCTCTTCCTCCTCCCATGAGAAATAAACCCTAACTCTAGATGGCTTCCTCCTATCTCTCTTAATCAGCCACACCCCATCTTCACCCTTACCTCTCACCGCAAAATCTCTCTTACGATTTTCTCTCCAACCCTCACGTTTTCCTTCTCTCCCTTACGCTTCCTCTCTATTCCCCATGCCCTTTTTCTCCTCGCCATCACCGCACCACCAATGCTGCCACTACACCAGCGCCGCCTGCCATGGCCTGCCATTTCCACCGCTTGTGTGTACTACCGCCATCCAGCCACTCTCTCCTCCCCTCCTTGGTTGGTATGGCTAGGGTTTAGTAAAACTCTAGCCCTAGCCCTAAAATTTTCCTTTTATGTATATAAAAAAATTATATTTTAGTATGAATATGAGTTTTTGTTAATAGAAATCTTATTTTTTAATCTCCTTGATTTTCATATGAAAATTTGTTTGTGTTTGAGAAATTTAAAACCATCCAAGCACCTCCTTTTCTTTATACTCTTTAAGGTAGAAATTTTGATCCTTTCATCTTAGAATTGTCTAGCTTGGATTGACTTAGACAAATTAAACTGGTATTGGAATGAAGAGGACAACATACGGTAGCGTGGTCGAAGTTGTGGTTAATGGTCGATAGTGTTTTGAGACAAAAACCTAATGAATTAGTGTCACTATTACAGTCAGAGTGTAGGGTGAATTTGAACATCCACGAATGCATGTTGGCTAGTTGAAAAATTATGAAATTTATAGAATTTATAGACACAAAAGCCTTCGGTATCTAAAATTTTGAATTGTGTTAATTAGAGTTGAAATCAAAAAGTCATCGCAGAAATACGAAGACTGCGTAAATCTAGAATGTATTAGGACAATTTCAGAACTTTGCCAAATTTGAATTAGTTAGGGCTGGCATCTGCTAATTCCCTTGTAATGAAAGTCAGGGTAGATAAGTTGAGCTTTCTAAAGTCAGGGTAGATAAGTTGAGCTTTCTAAAATGGGCTTGATCTCTAGAACTTAATGCCTAGGTCATAAGTTATGCCCTCTAAAAGGGTGGGCAACCGGCAAATCTGAACAACCAAACTCAAGCTCCTTAGATGAATCAACCCAGGCCACCAACCAACCACCTCGAAACACTGGAGGCATGGTCTATCTGATGTGAAGGGAAGAAGTTGAAGATGTTCCTAATGTGGTGACTAGCACTTTCTCTATCAAAACTCAACTTGTTGGTGTCCTATTTGACTTTGATGATATGCATTCTTTCATTTCTCCTAAGTCAGTTGAAGCGCTAGGGTGCATTCCAAAATTTAAACACTCTCTGTTACCTGTAGCCCTCCCTAATAGGAAGATAGTGAAGTGTGATAAGTTGTATATAGATTTCCCTATTCAGATTCACATTCTTGAGTTCTTAGTAGATCTATACAAATTTGGGTTTATTGATTTTGATGTGATTTTGTGTATGGACTAGTTATTAAAATGCCAAGCACAAATAAACTGTCCTCAATAGAAAATTACCCTTTGGATACCTAAGGGAGAAAAGGTAATTCATAAAGGAAAAGTCCTTAAGTATGGAGTGAGACTTGTCATAGCAATAGAAGCCCAGAATATTTTAGGACAAGGTTGCGAGGGGTTCTTATGCAATATACAACAATGACAATACCTCCCAGTGTGGGTCTCATTTTCGCGGGGTCTGGCGAGTTCCAGATGTAGGCAACCTTACCTCCATCGGCATCTCTGCCGTTAGAGAGGCTGAAACCAAGAGACCCACCAAACAAGATTTTGTGAAAATATTTTACAGAAGAAGGATTTTGCGAAAACATGTAATGAAAGAAACTAGGGATACGCAACAGGAAATGAACTAAGAAATATTAATAAACCATGTGTATGTAACTATTGTAAACATAAGTACAACATAGCAGAGGAAGGTACTATACCTTAACAAACAGAGGTAGACAAACAATATCTCTTCCCAAATATATGTACTACCTACATACAAACATGACACTAAAACAACCACCAAAACTGCCTTACTGCAACCGAAAAACCACAACCAAATCTGGTGGCCAACTCTCAAAGATCTAAGATCCTAATCCCATCCCGCCGCAATCTCCTATCCTGAGCCATGTCCTTTGTCAATCCTATAACTTTCAAGTCCTCTTTAATCACCTCATCCTAATTCTTCTTCTGTCGTCCCCTCTCTCTTTTACCTTCGGGGATGTTAATCCTCTCACATCTCCTCACTGAGGGGCCAACACTCCTTCTTTTCACATGGCCAAGCCATCTGAATCTTATTTCTCTCATCTTATCTTCGATAGGAGCCACTTTAACTACGTCTCTAATTACTCCATTCCTAATTCTATCAATTGTCGTATAACCACAAATCCACCTAATCATCTTCATCTCTGCTACCTTCAACCTTTGAAGCTGTGTCTTCTTTATAGGCCAACACTCCGACCCATAGAGTACAGTAGGTCTAGCTATCATACAATAAACTTTGCCTTTTAATCCTACAGGCATCATCTTATCAAACAAAAAACCTAAAACATACTTCTAATTTTAACAACCCACTTATATGCGCTAGTTAATATCTTGGCCAATATCCTCATTCTGTTGAATGATGGAGCCCAAATATTTAAACTTCTTGACCTTTGGTATCGTCATCCTATCAATGGTGACTTCTCCCCCCATATCTTCCCTTCCACTAAAACAACAATGTAGGTATTCAATTTTTGATCTACTTACTCTAAAGCCTCTAGACTCTAGTGTATGTCTCCATCGCTCCAACTCATCATTAACTCCCTCTCTCGTCTTGTCAATAAGAACATTGACATCTGCGAATAACATACACCATGGTACCTCATCTTGAATTCCTTTGGTAAGTTCATCCATAACTAGAGTGAAAAGAAAAGGGCATAAAGCGAAACCCTTATGCAGGCCATACCAACGTAGAAGTCAATGGTAGCCCCTCTTGACGTCTTAACACTCATCCTACCCTCGTACATTTCCTTAATAACTCAAATATACCTAGGTGACACTCCTTTCTTTTCCAAGCATCTCTATAACAATTCGAGCGGGCCTCTATCATAAGCTTTTTTCAGGTCAATGAACACCATATGAAGATCTACCTTTCTATCTTTGTACAATCCCATAAGCCTTCTATGGAGGTAAATTGCCTCTATGGTTGACCTGCCAAGCATAAAACCAAATTGGTTCTTTAATATCGAAATATCTTTCCGTAACCTTCTCTCAATCACCCTCTCCTACAACTTCATAGTGTGACTGAGCAACTTCATACCTCTATAATTATGATAATTCTAAATATCCCCTTCGGTCTTGTACAATGGGATAATTGTACTAAACTTCCATTCTCTGGACATCATAGCGGTCCTAAAAATAACATTGAAAAGCCCTGTTAGCCACTCTAATCCAACTTCAGCCAAGCACTTCCGCACTTCCACCAGTATTTGGTCTAGTTCCTCTACCTTTCCATTGTTCATCTTCTTTAGGGACTCTTTAATTTCATCGTTGCTGATAGGTTCACACAATCGAGGATCAAGACATCTTTCACTACTCGCACTTTCCCTACTTGGAAAATCTTCCATCACTTCACCATTAAGTAGTTTAAAAAAGTACCTTTGCCATCTTTCTTTGATTTCTGCATCCTCATACAACACCTTACCATTTTCATCTTTGATGCACCTCACTATACCCAAATCCCTTGTTCTTCTTTCCCTAGCCCTCGCTAGTTTAAAGACTTCTTTCTCACCTTTCTTGATCTCTTGTTTTTGATATAACCTATCATAAGCCATGCATTTAGCTACAATAATAGCTTTCGTGGGTACCTTTTTGGCTCCTTTATATCTAACTTTATTAATCTCTTTCTCTTCCTCCATTCCACTGTTCATGAAAGCAGTGTATGCCTTTGTTTTCTCCTTGAATTTCTCTTGTACCTCCTTGCTCCACCACCAAGCTCCCTTTATTTTGTTACCACCTCTTCTAGATGTCCCTAGGTTCTTATGTAATGGAATAGATACTAAAACCCCTGATCCATCTCTTAAGGACATCCTAATAGTTTAAGAGTTCCTTGATGTTTTCCTGAGTAGATCTTAGGCATCCCACCACCTATGGAGGTGGAATTCTGCATTGACTTGGTGTTAGGAGTGACCCCTATTTCCAAACCACCTTAGGATGGCCTAGTAGAAGTTAAAGAGTTAAAAGCCCATATTAATAAGTTATTAGAAAATGAGTACATTAGGCAAAGTAAATCTCCATAGGGGGGCCCAGTGATATTGTGAGAAAGAAGGATAAAACCTTGAGGTTATATAATGATTATAGAGAGCTTAACAAAATAACCATCAAGAAATACTACTCTCTGCGTCGGATAGATGACCTCTTTGACTAGTTCAAAGGAGTTGGGACTTTTCTTAAAATAGATCTTCAATCTTGCTACCATGAATCCATATCAAAGGGGATGACATGCCCAAGACAACATTCCACACCTGGCACTATGAGTTCGTACTGATGCCTTTTAGACTTACGAATGCTCTAGCCACATTCTTAGACCTCATGAATACGGTCCTTAAACCTTACTTTGATCAATTCTTATTAGTGTTTATAGATGATATATTGGTTTACTCAAGGACAACAGACGAACACACTCATCATTTGAGAAAAGTCTTCGAAGTGCTTAGGAAAAAAGAATTATAAGCAAAGTTGAAGAAGTGTGAGTTTTGGCTAGAAAAGGTAGCGCTTTTTAGGCATGTAGTGTCAAGAGAAGGAATCTCTATGGATCCTCAAAAGATAGAAGACATAACACAACGACCTAGGCATAACAATGCATTTGAAGTAAGGAGTTTGTTGAGGCTGGTAGGGTGCTATTACAGATTTGTTAAGAACTTCTCTAAGGTCGCAATAGCTCTCACTAGCTTGACAAGGAAAACCACTTACTATCAGTGGACTGACAATTGCGAGCCTTTTAGGAGGTTAAGAGGAGATTAACTACTACACTTGTATTGGCATTACCCAACAACGGTGAGGATTTTGTGGTATATATTGACATATCTAAAAATGGATTAGGTTGTGTGCTGATGTAAAACAATCATGTCATAGCTTATGCCTCTTGACAACTAGAACCCCATGAGCAAAGCTATCTAACCCATGACTTAGAACTAGCAGCAGTACTAATATTCGCACTGTGAGATCTTTACTGACCATCAAACTCTAATATATAATGCTTTCATTAAAGGATCTGAACCTCAGGCAGACAAGATAGTAAGAGTTCCTTAAGGATTATGACATAAATGTTTAGCACCATACAAGGAAGGCAAAGTGTGGTAGCCGATGTGTTAAGTCGCAAGCCATAGCTAACACTTAGAGAAGTTGGGGATTAATGAGGTGACAAGGAGGGACAAGCCTATGCTTTATAGCTTGGAAGTACAAACTACTCTTATCGAAGAAATTTAGGTAGTCCAGAACAATAACCCACAACTAGAAAGGATTAAGGATGAAGTGCTAGGAAGAAAGGAACCTGGCTTCATGATTCACGAAGATGGAACCCTAAGCTTTTAAAATCAAGTATGTGTCCTAGCTGTGGAGGAACTTAGGAAGAAAATTACAGATAAGGAGCACAATACCCAACATTTTGTGCACCCCGGAGGAAACAAGTTGTACAAGGACTTGAAATAGTTTTTTGGTGGAGTAATATGAAACAAGAAGTAGTGGACTACATGGTGAAATGTTTAAATTGTCTGTGGGTGAAAACAGAACACCAAAGACCCACGAGGCTCTTACAACTGTTGGAGGTTCCTAAGTGGATATGGGATTTAGTTTCCATGGATTTTGTGGCAGGCCCACCCTAGGGATAGCAACGGAGCGGGTCAACACTGCTCCCACCATGCGCATGATTTCCCCCCCACCCCACCGTTGTCATGGCCCCGTTTCCCTAATTTTTAAGTGATGAGATCACATAAAATGCAAGCCTAACTAATGAAAAAATTATAAGCCCAATATCAAAATAATCAAACAATAAGCCCTAAACAAAAAGAGAAATTAAATCTAACTTCAGCGATTGAAGAATTAATGTTGAAACACTCAACCTAATACTCAAAATTCAAAGTTAAAACTCAAGAATTACAACAACACTTAAAAGTTCAATCCAAAGCCCTAAAGGTTCAAAACATAACAAGTAACAACACAAAATCCAAGTGACCAAGTCCTCAAAGACCAAGGAACATACACAATGGAAGTTCAACACAATCAAAATACAAATCAAAGTTTCGAAGATACAATACCAAGGTCTAAAGCAACATCCTTAGATGAGAAGATATGCTTAGATAATTTAATGCACCATATAGCTGTCAAATTCATCATCAACTTCAGCATCGTAATCTTAACCAAAAATACCATGGTAATAGGCAGTGTCCTCATCTACAACATAAAAGATATGTTAAAGTAACGAAATTATCGAATATTATAACATTTAAACATAAAGACATCGAACTATATATAATAAAAGTATAAGAAAGAATTAAAAATATACCTTCTAAAGCTAACTTGGCCATAATTAAAAGTTAATCTCTACCACACATCAAACCCTCTAAAGTCTTTGGATGGAGATGATTGTCATGTAGACTAATAAACCTCCCAACAGTTCTAAACAGGAAGAGGGTGGCATGCTCAGTTTGGACATAAGCCCGTAAGGAATATTGCTCCTCTTGGATAGACGGGAGGGTAGCATGGTAAAGTCACAGGAAGAGGAAGGTCAAATGAACTAGAGGCGCCTGGATGGGGTGGTGGAGGAGGGGTTGCGGGATGAACTAACTCCTTATCACTAACCATAAATGAAAGATTGTCTGGGTTCAGAAGATTAGTTCGATCAACATTTGGAAGAGGCATAAAGTTGTTTTCAGGGTAAATCCAACACATATGACCACCCTCCATTGTACAAAACTTCATTTACTCAAAGTCCGCTAATGCTAACCTTTCAGACCTAGATCCTCTATTATCAAGGTTGGGTTCAATACCAACCAACCTAGCTATGGGGGCGATAAGACCCCAAATCACTATCCTCTTGGCAAAACTAGTAGCTGTACTCGATAACTGATTGGCAAAGAAAGAACTAGGGTTAAGACATGTTCCTTCAAACGTACTATACAAGAAATACAACTCCAACAGACAAGACACGTTCAAACTATCCTCCCGAGCAAACAATCCACTCTCAAGAACACATTGGGCTACTCTAATGTAGGGGTTTCTAATAATAGTGCCTTCAGAGTGACTAGCATCATATTGATAGTTCCTAGTTAAGGTACACCAAAATGCATTAGGATTAAGCTCCCTAGGCACATAACATCAGTCCAAATCCAAACAAGGTGGAAAACCTAACATGCTAGTAAAAGCACTCAAATTCAACTCATAAAACTCCCTATTCAAGTGAAATGAAATATAAACCTCTTGGCATCAAGGACAAGTTGTGACTTCAACATGTAAAGTACTCAAAAATTCTAAGGTAAGGTAATGATATGTATGCTCTCAAGTACCCAAAAATTGACCCATAACCCAATGAGCAAACAACCAACGAATATCATCAAGTAATCCCAAACTAGTTAATAATCCCTCACCAAAATAACAAGTAGCAACAGCAAGCTTACTATTTATTGCATTATATGTCGCAACATGCTCAGGATTAGTTAAACTAAGTGGGTTAGGAAGATTACCTTGGTTGCGCACGTTTGTGGAAGTTTGGGAAATCCGTTGGGGAGCTTGACTCGATGTCCCTGCTCATTGAGTAGTTCTTATTTTCTTTTTGGGTGCTATAAATATGGAATGTGGATGGGTGTGGTTGCTTGAAAATCCTAACTATGAAGATGTGATGAAAGGAAGGGAAATGAAAATTTTGGTGAAGAGGTAATAAAAAAGATTATAGAAGAAAAGATGAAAATTTGAGGAAAGGAAGGTGAAGTTGGGGTGTCCAAGATGAGGATTATGGATAGAGATGAATAAGAGAGAAACAAGAGTAGAAAAGGGAATTTTGAAGAATATTTTGAGTTTAGGTGAAGAAAATGGAGAACAATGAAAGAAATTTGAGTGCAAATGGTGAATAATTGAAGGTGGCAAGGTGGATGCTCATGGAGGTTGTAGAGAGGGAAGGAGTCAAGATTGAAGGTGAAATATGAAAAATTTAGGTCAAAAGACAAGGAAAAATGCTTGACTATGGAGAGCAAGCTAACTACGGCTTATGGTCACCACCATAGAGGGCCCGTGATCGGCTCTATCTGAAACATTTTTTGGATTTCTACGGAGGGGCTCCACCGATTGTATAAGACACCACTAAGGGTCCGTGGTAGCCTCTATCTCGAGTCTCTAAAACCCTCTTATTACATTTTTTTGATTTTTTCCCTTTTCTCTCTTTTTTTTGTTCGTTTTTTTTTTGTTTTTTTTTTCAAAGGAAATGATGCCCTACATACAATCAAAAATAAAAAGAAAAAATGCAAGCACATTGGAATCAACAACGAAGGGGAAGGAGAACCAAAAAGGAAGAGGAGAGGGAGACATAGGAAGGTAAGGTTAAGATATTTTCCAATCACGCCAAGTTTCAAGGCAATCCCTAAAGTCCTAGAAATATTGGTTTTGCTAAGAAATCATCCCACGGAACACATCATGTTGCTCCTGAAAAAGGTCACGGAGGGTGGCATGCTCAGTTTGGACATAAGCCTGTAAGCAATGTTGCTCATCCTGGATAGACCAGAAGGTAGCATGTACATCGCTATAGTAACACGGAGAGGAAGGTCAAAATGAACTAGAGTGCCTAGATGGGGTGGCCGAGGAGACGGGGGTGTAGAATGAACTAACTCCTCATCACCGAGCATGAATGAAATATTGTCTGGGTTTGAAAGATTAGTTCGGTCAACATTTGGAAGAAGCATAAAGCCTGTTTCCATGGTGAATCCAACATATACGACGACTCTCCATCGTACAAAACTTCATTTGCTCAAAGGCCACTAATGCTAACCTTTCATACCCATATGCTCTATCATCAAGGTTGGGTTCAATATCAACTGACGTAGCTATGGGAGTGATAAGACCCCCCAATCACTATCCTCTTGGCAGAAGTAGTAGTTGCACTCAACAACTGATTGGCAAAGAAAGAACCCAGATTAGTTAACGCATTATATGTTGCAACTTTTAAGGTCACGAAAAAACTATAGAATGTCTTAGGTTGCCTCCCAAGAAGTGCTCTTTTAAAGTCAAGAGCTTGACCTTCACCGCTGTGTAGGCTCGGAATCGGTACGGGCATGGACAGTGGGTTCCCAATGGGCTTCCCCATATTTATCGACTCCCTCTTATCAGAAACCATGAAGTTGAACTCTTGTAATAGAAGGTACCACATCAAGTAATCGGTATGGAAATCCTTCTTCCGTATCAAGTAGCACCAAATAGTGCGATCCATTTACAAAATAATCTTGTTGTGGATTCCATCAGGAGGGTCACCACCAAACTCAACTCCCAAGTCAAATCATACTCAACTCTGTCTGTAAAAGGCAAAGACATCAGTATTTGAGCAAACCTACGATAATCGCTTGTGGAACCCTGATTAATAGCATAACGCTCGTCCTTGGTTATGTAATTCCACTTTAGCATAGTCAAGGTCGGGGCTCTTAGTAGAAACACAATCAAACATTGGAGGGTCAATAGGACACAAATCATCAATCTTCTCAATCTCGTGAGAAACAGTCATTTCATCACTTCATCACTTCATCGTAATCTGAAGTGGCTAAGAAGGGCCTCCCTAGAATAATTTTGCTATAGGCGTCTTCGGCCATATCTAGGATGACAAGTCATTAGGCACACAAAAATCACCTACTTTTATGGGAACATCCTCCAAAATACCCAAAGTGTACTTCACAAAACTATCCATTAATTGGAGTGAAATAGGTGTTGGTTGCGACTGTCCTAAGTCCAACATCTTCAAAATGAAATAGGGCATCAAACTTACACTTGAACCAAGATCACATAAAGCCCTAGCAATACTTACATTTCCAACCATGCAGGGAATAGAAAAGCTACCAGGGTCCCTAAGCTTAGGGGGAAGCTCTTCGGGAACATCTCAATTGTGCTCTTCTCCAAAAGCTATAGTCTCAAGCTCATCACTTTTCTCCTCTCTCATAGCTTTGTTCACTTCTCCACCTTCCTCAAGCCTCACATCCTCAGGACCCTCTAATCCACCTCTTAAGATAACATAGTTACACTACTCATGGGGATTAGGCTCGAGCTTAGTACAACTTTGTTCACCTCTCCACTCTCTTCAAGCCTCACACCTCTGGAACCTCTAATCCACCTCTCAAGATAACACAGTTACAGTACTCATGAGCATTAGGCTCGGGCTTACTTGGAAGTCTCCATAGGGGTGTTGATGAAGAGCTAGCTTATTGGGCGATTTGGGCTTCCAACATCTTGTTATGAGTAGTAAGCACGTCAACCTTAGAGGCTAATTGCTTGATATACTCATCTTGCCTTTGTAGTGCTAGAAGCATATTCTTTATCATGGCCTCTACATTTGACTTTCGAGGAGCTTCCTGGGGGAAGGGCGGTCTTTGAAATCCAGGGGGTGTAGCATTCGATTGAGGCATGGGAAGGGTGTTAGACCTGTAGGAGAAATTGGGGTGGTTTCTCCAACCCAGATTCTAAGTATTGGAAAATGGGTTATTGGTTAGCCTAGGGCTGTAATTATTGGCATAATTGTCTTAGTCACTAGCATTTGGGCAAATGGACTTCCAACTCGGCAATTCACAATCAAATGGTCAACAGAACCACACATTGTACATGATGAAGGAGGGTCATTTAAACTAACAAAATTCACATTCAAATGGTCCAACCTTTGAGTCATGCCATCTACTTTAGCAAAAAGCAGAGTAATAGCATCAAGTTCCAACTTACCTCTAACCCGCTTGGGTTGGCTTCTCTCATTGGACAATTGGCAGTTATTGAGTATTATCTCCTTGATCAAGTTATATGCCTCATCCTCCATCTTATTAACCAAGTTTCCACCTGCCACCGCATTTATAGTAGGTCGCACCAGTTGAGTGACTCCATTGTGGAACGTTTGCACAATCATCCATTTTTGGAGTCCATGGTGTGGACACAACATCAATAAATCGTTAAACCGCTCCCAAGCTTCATAGAGCGTCTCATCCTTCCATTGGGCAAAAGTTATAGCTTGATTCCTTAGGCTTGCCATCTAGCTAGGAGGAAAGCACTTCACAAGGAAAGCCTTGGTGAGCTCATCCCATGTGGTAATCGACCCGAGAGGCAATGAATGGAGCTATGCCTAAACCTTATCCCTTAATGAAAAAGGAAGCAATCGGAGTCGAATGGCATCGGTTGAAACTCCATTGGAGCTTCAAAGTATCGCACACCTCTAAAAAGACCGAGAGGTGCAAATTCGGACCCTCCATTGGGGTGCCTCCAAATTGGGCTTATCGCAACATGGAAAAGAGAATTGGTTTGAGCTCAAAATTATGAGCTTCCACTATTGGCCTTGCTATACTTGAAGTGATACCATGAACACCAGGGGTAATCAAATTCCAAAGTGTTCTACGTTGATCTCCTCCACCTCTTACCATTGTTGAAAAGGCTTCTCGTGCTTTGAGTTTTTACTCCTCTAAACTTAACTTCTTCCGTTTAGAATGAAAAGTCCTTTTCATTTCTGGGTCGAATTCAAAAGGGAAGGGACTTCACATATAAGTGAGGAAATCCTGCAAGCACCACCACAACCACTACCAAAGCAAGTCAAAAATAACAAAGAAAGAAAAATGCTTGGTCAATCTATAAAGGATGAGCTCAATGTTCGTAAATTGATTGCTAGCAACAGCACCAAAAACTTGACACTCTGCAAGTGCATGGGTGTTGTAGTTTAGTTTAAATATCATTCCCATAGAGACCAATGCAATCTACTAAGTTAATCCTTTTCAAAATGCTAAGTAAAATATATTGAGTTAGGTTGTCTTCTAAAACTAATCTGTAACTAGATGAATGCTATTTTCGGATTTATGAATTCTAACAATTAGAACGGAAAAGGATTCATTTCACCAACAATGAACTAGATCCAATAAATAAAGTATGTGCTTACTCAAATTTGGTTGAGTCAAAGGATGACAATCGTATAACATACAATTCATTGTTTTTAAATTAACTGAATAGACTAAGCAAATCACCATTCTTTCAAAGGGTTCTTAACTTTAGTCTAAAATTAAAAGTCTAAGTTGTCGAACTTCGTCTCAACATGCAATTTTCTCTCAAAAACTAAGTCTGTTCTTGTTGACCCAATAGTGGATTTCACCTTTTGGTACTTCACCCAACTATTTAATAATATGCAAGCAATTTTGGACAAAACTATTCACAATATTCGCAAGAGAAGATAGATTGAAACATTCTAAATAGATAAAGCACAATTTTGATAAAGACTAAGGATCAAATTTCATTACTTGGCTATTAAATCCCCAGACTAAAGGAAACTACTCCCTCATGATTATTCAAAATCCAAAATGAAGTCAATATAAACATAAAAAAAAAAACAAGAACCATTCTAATGGAGTTTAAAAGTAAGAGGAGAGAATTGGCTTATCAACTATGGAGCTCTTGACAGTTCTTCAATCTCCAAGCCTCCAAATTACAGGAAGTCTTCCTTCTAATCATCCTTTTTGCTCCAAAATGATAACAATCTAAGACTATTTGAGAGATTTCTAGGCTAGCAAAAATCAAGTCTCTGGATCAAGCAGCCGAGAATGCCAAGTTATAGCAGCCAATAATCACTCTCAGCTATAAAATCGAGGAAATTGAATAGTTGCAGCTGTTACAGGCCTAACGTGGACCGTGGCCTTCAACATGAACTGCCCATGGAGGCCTCTGTATCAGTTGAATCTTATTCTTCTTTCTCTCCATGGGCATAGTGATTAGGGACACCTATGGTGAGTCACAAACTTGACTTTTGAGGGTAAATGCTTGATCGAAAAGGCCTCAAAACCCACAAAAATCATAAAAGAACTATACCTAAGCTTTAAATGGGAATTGGGGATATAAATTATAACACAAAGCTCATGAATTCCTTAAGAATACAACAAAAATGACCTAAGACGTACACTTTAAGCAGTTATCAGTAAGGCACACTCAAGCTATCACAAACTTCTATAAAACTTCCTTCTTTTGGGTGTTGTTCTCTAGTATGATACACTATCACAAACCTTTTCAATTAAGCTTTCAATAACCTCTAATTTATCCTTAACAATGATATTAAGAATATGTGCACAACAATGCATATGGAAGAACTTACCCTTTAAGGGAAAGTGCCCTTAAATCCAACTGATCTTTAAGGATGCCAATTTTTACATCATTGCAAGAACAATAGTCCACAGTAAGAGATGAATTTTTTCTATTGATGTTCCAATCTAAAAAACACTTCAAGAGCTCTTCAGAATGCTCTCAACAGTATCACAACAAGGCACATATACAAATGTAAAAGAAAAACAAACTAAAAAATTTATTAAAAATTACAAAGTTTATCCAAAGTATATTAAAATTAAAAGTAAGAGAAAATAATATGATAACCTAAATATTTTATCCACATGTTAAAAAACCATTAATGACTTGTAATGAACAAGCTTATAGTAAAACAAAAAATGTCATACCTCAAGATTCGATTTTTCAACTTCTATGAACTATCAATCCAATGAGCCGTTATGGCTATGAAACCACGTTTTTTATTTTGAGTGCTCCACATATCTATCGTAATGGCTACCTTGCTTTGAACACTCCTTAACAACTTCATGGTTTTGCCTGTTTCAAAGTCAAACACTTTGAGAATATCCCTTCTGAGTGTATTCCATGATATCATGGCGAAAGAAGGTTGGAGAGCCTTTAAATGTCTTCTAAACCCAACAAGCTCTACCGTAGAGGAGGATACTCATGCATTATGATCATATGCCCAAGCTCCTTCCTTGCAAGCTCTTTATCAAATCTGTTAACAAAAAGAGCTTGCCTTTTTCATCACTAGAAGGCTTTATCTTCAACTTCTTTTGGATAAAGTCACTTGCAATGTCCCTATGTCATTTCAAATGACAAATTGCATGATGATTATTGAAATGCTTAGTCTTATTCC
The DNA here is from genome assembly GCA_017589665.1 of Selenicereus undatus. Taxonomy (NCBI): domain Eukaryota; kingdom Viridiplantae; phylum Streptophyta; class Magnoliopsida; order Caryophyllales; family Cactaceae; genus Selenicereus; species Selenicereus undatus. Next base: position 51,000,661 of record JACYFF010031958.1, read on the forward strand.
TTGATGCACTACCAAGTTCTTCCATACAATATTTACATGTAGCCCTTAGGATGCCACTAACAACCTCATAATCATAATGCTTCCAAATTTTAGATATAAACCTCCTTTGCTTTCCCAATAATAATGTATCCCCCTTATCCTCGGTAGCATGTGGTGTTCCACATGAATCAACATTCACGTCAATATTAGATGTTGGGTTCGGAGTTGGATTTTTGGTTTCCATGTTTTATTTGTAAAACATGGAGATGGTCCACTTGGATGATTAGGTCCACTAGCCATTATCTGTGCATATATAAATAATTTACAAAAGAATCAATCAATGGAATTAACAAGTGAACTTCAAAAGTAACTCATAATGATTAATGGTTATGGATTCACTAGAAGGTAGTATAAAATTGAGAAAACATAAGTTTTAAGAGGTTAAAGGCCACTGCTACATTTAGCATGACAAATGTACCGAAAGCTTCTCCAAAATGGCAAATTGTTACCAATTATAATGAATAAGATATCTTAAACATGATTTTGGTACAAAATCATGAGGTTTGATCTTAAACTTGCTCCTACACCTAGTAGATGTTATCCATATGAATGTAAGATGCTCTCTTAGCATTTATTTGAGTCAATGACACTAATAGGTCCTACAGCATTGCAATTTCTATTTTGCTTTGTTCCTTTCTAATAAACCTCTAATTTTCCTATTTTTGGGTCCTTGCTTTCATCACCTTTCTCTCCATATCTCCTTGATTTATTTTGGAATTTGGTCATATTTGCCCTCCTTTTTTTCATAATCGTCTTGTTCAGACTAATTTTCCTTTTTATAGGTATTTTTATCATAATTGTAAGAAATAAGACTGGGGAATGAAGTTTTGGATAAAGACGAGGTTCAAGGAGTTGGCTGGAAGACCAGGGAATCAAGAATTAAGAGTTGCAGGATCTCCACGGCTAGCTGTGTGCTTTTTCATGGTCGTGCATAATTACTAAAAAATTGAAGGCATACACGACTGGTCATGTGTATTATGCACGGACATGCAGCTGAGGCAGGAAGTGCCCATAGAGTTTCACAACTAGCCATGCACTTAAGTATGGTTGTGCACCTACTAGTTTTTGCGAGAAAAACCGCTGGTAGGATTCCATTTAGAGGAGGTCTTTTTGCTAGGTTCTTGAGGTGTGCGATTTAGGCTTCTTTCCCCTACTCCCAAACTCCATTAGGGGGAAATAAATTAGGGTAATTAGGTCAAAATAGAGTGGGATTTAGACTCAAGCTTGTAGATTGGATTCTCATTCAAGCAACTAAGTTGAAGTTTTCTCTTCGCCTTCCTTCTTTACTTCATATTCTTGTTCTAGTTTTGATTATGTCCGATTAGTTGTTGTGCTTGATTTTATTTAGTTAAATGTTTAGTTTTTGTTGTTAATCCATGCTTATTAGTTTCTTATATTATGTTCTTGCTTCAATTTCCTCTCTAGTTCATATTTGTTTTCATGTTTGTCAGTTTACTTATAGTGAGGAGTTTTTGTGTTTTTATGATGTTTCGTAGTTATATTATGTTGATTTGGATTGTGATTAGCCTCTTGATAGCAAATTGATCTTTTTTAGGCCTTTACCTAACTTGTTTATGCTAGAATATAGAATTTTTCTCTAATGCCCACCCAGTTTTCAATGAAATGCTTTAAAGAGCCTTCATTCATGTTTTTTGGGCAGTTGACTTATACTGAAAGGTGAGGTTGATTGTGTAGTGTGGGTAGAGAGGATAGTTAACATTTGGACTTGAAAATAGTTTAAATCTTACTTAGGTCAAGGGTTGTTAATCTTATAGTTTAATTGAGCTAATGATATAAAAATATGTGGTTAGAACAATTAGACTTACCTATTGACCATTGAGTGAGGCATTGGGTAGTCTTTAATGATGCAACCGATTATCTTTGAATACTAGCATAACTTGGAATGGTGAGGGTTTTACTTGATTAGTTGGTTTGTCTTTGGTTTAATAACAACCCCAGTCCCTTTCGTTTGCTCGCGTTAGTAGTTTAGTTCTTCCTTTCTTCACCTTCTATCCTGCCAAGATTGCTATGCTTGAGTTGGCTTTGGTGCTTGGAAACATAACTCCCTGTGGAATACGACATGTGCTTGCTGATTATTTACTACAATTACACATTGCACTTGCAATAAATTTTAACATAATAAATTTTTGTGTTGCACTGAATAAGATGGTTTAGCCATGATTTCTGATCTAATGAATACAAACTCGTGAGATATGATCTCAAACTTCCTCCCACAACTAGTAGATGATATCCGTATGAATGTAAGGCACTATCTTAGTGTTTACTTGGGCCAATGACATTAACAGGTCCCACAGCATGGCAATTTCTATTTTGCGGTGTTCCTTTCCTAACCAAAACACTTGCACTTTGTGCTCTAGGCAACTTTTAATCTCAAAAAGTGAAAATATGCCCTTTATTTGACAGCTATAAAGCTAATCCCTAGTGCCAATCAGCCAAAAACTAAAACGTTTTGTACTTATACCACAGGGCATTTCAACATAAGTAGAAAGGCAACCAGTCTTGAACTGCAGAAATAGAAGAAGAGAAGAGTCAAAGCAAAACCAAATGTGTGTCAAGTGTCAGTAGCAAACAGTACCGAATGAACGATAGTGATGGGCTGAATTATTGAAGTAATGGCTTAGTGGCATTAGGAATCTAAGAGAAAAGAAGCAGAAAGCATGTCCTGTAGAACCAAAGTGAAGAGAAGAGTAGTCTGAGCAAAGGAAAAGAAGAAGAACAACAAAGGCAGATCTAAAAATGGAGGGGGGAGTGACAAAGTGAGACTAGAAGCTAGCTAGCATTTAGTAGGTAGGGTTTTTCTTTTCCTGTAAAAGTACTCATACGCCCTTCTAAAAAGTGATAATTGAACTAATAAATTAAGGGCATATGCATAATTTTATTCAATTTACGGGGCGGGAAAACGGCTTTGGGAACGGGAAAGGGGAAATTTCTCCCTCGGGGGGTCGGAGATGGGAACAGGGGGAATTTTCCCCCTTGCCATCCTCATCCTCACCCACGAGAGAGGATTTTTCACTCGTCCCCAGCCCCGACCCCGACGGATCTAAGGGATTTTCCCCGCTTCTGTGCGGGGCCCTGACGGGGTCGGGAAATCCCCACCTCGTTGCCATCCCTAACCCACAGAAAGAGTAATGCAATTTGGGTCATTGTAGATAAACTTACGAAGACGGCACATTTTATAGCAATGAGAAATGCATGGATACTTGATCAATTGGCATGTGTCTATTTGAAGGATATTGTTCAATTACATGGGGTACTGAGTTCTATAGTTTCTAATCAGGACATTAGATTTCAATATGGATTTTGATGGAAGTTACAACAGGTATTTGGGATGTTATAACAATTTAGTATATCCTTCCACCCAGCTAGAGTGCCTATAGATGGACAAACTAAGCGAATGATCCAAACCTTAAAAGACATGTTATGAGCCTGTGCTCTAGGTTTCGAAAAAGGTTGGGATGAGCAATTGGCAATGATTGAGTTCTCCT